>JBANSL010000003.1:84220292-84762792 GCA_037127255.1 Persicaria tinctoria | reverse complement strand
TGAGCGCTGGCACCCAAAGACAAACTCCTTTCATATGCCGGTTGGAGAAATGAGTATCACGTTGCACGACGTCTACTACTTGTTATGGATCAGCATTGCTGGAGACGTAGTGTCACATGACATGGACCCAAAGGTTGTGTTGAAAGAGCTGGTGGAGGAGTTGCAGATCACTGAGAAGGAGCTCATAGAGAACCAGGTAGGGCGACCTGGCTTCCCATATGAATTTCTGGTGAAGCAATGTGAGGGTGAAAATGTAGATTGTAATTTTATAAGCACAATATGTTGACATCATCAAATTTATTAATCATGAAAAATAAAGCTTTCTACATTCGACACATAAATAAAAGGTTTAGATACATACCCGTTGGAGTCCGAATTCCAGCGATATGTCTTCGAGGCCTTTACTCCACTCGTCGTTCCCTTTCGACATGTTTACAACTTAATCAGTCGAGAAAATCGCACGGAAGGGTTTTCGAATGCTCACGTATATTTATAGGCCGATTTTGCTTTTTTATCACGTAAACAAACTGGTCGCAATGACCATAATGGCCATTGGTCGCAACGACCACTGTAAGGTATGGTCGCAATGTCCACATCAGGGTATGGTCGCAATGAGCACTTACGTGGGTGGTTGCAATGACCACTTATGATATTGGTCGCAATGACCAATGGAGGAATGGTCGCTGCGACCATTTGTGGGTTTGGTCGTTGCGACCAGGTCGTGGTTTGGTCGTTGCGGCCATATGGCCTTGCGCTAAACGGCAAAATACTCTGCGCTAAATAGAAATCGAGTTTTAATAAATTAATTAATCTCACCGAACCAATAATCTCCATTTTTTTATTAGTTATCTTCTAAGCTGAGGGATATATTGTCAATCTAATTTTTTTTAAAAAAATTGACATAATTTGATGATTTTAATGAGCAATTGCTTCTCCTTAGAAAAGCAAAAATAAAAAAATGATGATTTCTTGGAAAAAGAGGAATTGGGGCCACTTTTCAAAATTAAGGAAGCACTGCAAAATGGAATAGCTGTCCAAGAAGAAGCTGTAGAATCCATTAGTCGAGTCATTTTCTATGCCTATGTTAAGTTGATAGAGAACTCAAATCACCCTATTGCTATCTTGATTTTTGCAAGATCGACCAATGTGGTGAAGTTTGAGTTAGCCGAAGTGCTTTCAATCTATTTGTTTGGATGAAAGAAGGCTTTGGTTCATCTCAATAGTAAAGAGATTTGAGAGAGCCATGTCTTGTTGGAGATTATTGGTGAGGTGGTTTGGAGTTGACCATAGATGATGATTTTATTAGATGAGAGATTGAGAAAGCGAACTCTGGCACGGTTAGCATGATTACACGAATTCTTGAAGATGAGAGGTTGACTGATGATAAGGGAAGCACAATTGATTTTAAGACCACCATTCTTATAATGGCTTCGTATATAGGTAATGCGATTATTGAAGACTATATGAATTACAACATGATCGAAGTTGAAAGGGGAGCTGAAGTAGTTTTTCTGGCTCGAATTCCTTGACAATTTGGACGAGATAGTTGTGTTCTGCCCATAGGATCAGAGCTGAGCACGTACGTGCTAAGTTTCGATATCCCTGGTTTGGATTGATCTTTGAACCTTTTTTTTGCTTGCTAAAGCTAAACCACCTCTGATTGGATTCACCCGTCTTCATGCTATTGCAACACATTCTATAAGGTCATTTCCCAACTTGAATGAAATCTAGATCACTTCGGTCTAGATTTCATTCAGTAAGCGACAAGTATTGGATTGATCAACAGTTTATGCTTATTATCTATATTAGAATAGTTTATGTTTATTTCTATTTGTGCTAAAATAACAGTTTATGTTCATTTCTATTTGTACTGCATCATCAGTCTGCGTGTGTCGTTCGTGACAGTATGTCTATTTTCTCTCCAACCATTTATAGTGCAAGAGATAGATCTCCTCACATTGTGACAAAAAGTAGGGGATTGACAGTTGTAGTTAGCAAATAAGGGGAGCCAGAAACTTAGTTCACATATTATCTTCTTGAACAACTCCAACATTAATAATGTTTGTAACCTCCCTCCTACACGGAGCATTATTCACGGTACCATGCTTTGACCTAGTGCCATTCATAACATTGGTTCTCTAGGGATGGTGTCAGGGTTGACATTGTTAATATCAAATTCTTGTATTTGTTGGGAAAGAATTGGTCCAATATGAAGGAGATTCTCATTTCGTTGAGATTTTCCTACAGAAAAAGACATGGCATGAGGCTTATTTTTGTGAAATAGAGTAGCAGGCTATGTTGAATAATGAGGTCGGGGATGGTGCCAGGTTGGGAGGATGGAAACAAAGGGGTGATTGGGAAAGAAAAATTGTGTTAAATATATTATAAAGAAGGGGCAAAACAGTAATTTCATGACTATTTAACTGAGATTTTAAACGGAACCCTGGTTTGGGTGGGTCTTTGCTAACATACTTAATTTAAAGGGTGGTTTACGAGTTTGGGTGGCTCTTTGCTAACAGACTTAATTTAAAGGGTGGTTTACGATAAATAGGAATTTAAGGGGCGATTTTAAACAATATATCATATTTTAAGGGTGGTTTTTGTTGTTACAGGAGGAAATCAGGTATTGAAATAGATATCAAATAAAGTTCAGATAGACTCCCCTGTCTCAGCAAATAAATACAAGACTCCTCCCGTTGTAGTAAGAGAAAGTCAGGATCGAATCCACGAGGAAGCACGTCAGCAGTTCTCAGGTAGTTGTAAACTCTCACAGACACAGCAGTAGAAAGACAGAAACACAAGCAGAAATTAGAAATAAACAAATAAACCCGGCAAGGGCAACTAAAACAAAAGCAAAGAACAAACTAAAGAACAAAGCAAAAACAGAAGTAAAGCAGAAACTAAAAGCAAGGACACAGAAGCTACTCGATCTCGAGGAGCTGTCCTCTATCTCGACAAGACAGTAATGAAAACAGAAAGTAAAGAACAAAAGCAAATAACTCGACTAACAAAGTCCTCCTCGACCTCGACAAAGGTGTACTCGAGATCGACTAGAAAAGGCAAAGACAGAAACTTGAAATCGACGAAAACAGAAAGAAATCAACTCGACCTAGACCAACCCTCCTCTACCTCGACAAGAGGTGTACTCGAGATCGACTAGAACTGGTCTATGTCGACAAGAACAGTAAAACACAAAATCGCAGATTTTCGACAGAATTCAGAAATTCGACAGAAATTAACTTCAATATATTAAAGGACCTCCAAGGCTAGGGTTTCAACACCACAACGATAACCATGCAAAAGAATACATAAAGGCATAAAAGATCATGCTTTCCATCAAATAACTTTCGTTATTAACAACTAGGCATATAGAGGCTCTCGCATAAACCCTAGTTGTTACTAACCCTTTTTCACATAATTAATCCAAGTTGCATTAAGATCACTTTCGCTTCAATAATACAAACAAGGATCACCTTCAACTCTCGCAAAAGAATCATGCTCTTAGGGATAGAAGACAAATCGCACAAATATCTGACCTTTATCGCATCGCCTCACATGGCCACCGTCGGGCTCACCCCAGCCCCAGAAGTGGGTGGACTACTCGCTCCTCATTGCAATAGCAGACATTGAATTGATGAAAGAAACTTGCATAAAACTATATTCAAAGCCTTTTACAATCTTGGCAATCAACTTTCGCTGTAAGCCAAAACCCTAAAAACCTTAGAACTCCTAAACTACTACTCGTCTCTGAATGGAATTGTGTGTAACTTGGAATGAATGAAAAACCAGCCCCATGTGCTTTATTTATAGCCTTCATTACCTAGCTAATCTAGGAAAGAAGATATCTATCTATATCTAAAATGCTTAAAAGATATAATGGAATTAAATCTAAAAGGAAAAAGATAATTCTAAATATGGTAGTGTGTCTTCATGTTGATAGACCTTGCTCCTTGATGATAGAACTTGATAAATTCGGATAGAATCTTCTGCCTTCGCGCCCAAGCAAAGCCAATTCTAGTCGGACTGCACAAGTCGAGAAGATTCTGGAACGCGGCTCTACTCGACCTCGACAAGGTCTTGTCGACCTCGAGTAGGATTAGTCGTCTCGGCTCGCTGGTGCTCGATGTGGCTCGTCCTGGTTTTCCTGGGCTCGTCGACCTCGAGTTGGCCTCGTCGACCTCGACAAGGGTGGCCCCGTCGACTAGGCTTCCTCGGGTTACTCTTGTCGGCAGGCATGATCTGGGCTCTGGTCCTTGTCGACTTCGGCAAGAGCTCTTCGATCTCGACCAAAGTTGGTCGACGATGGCTCTCTGGTGGTTTGTCGAGGACTCCTCCTCGGACTGGCTCGGACTCGGTGGTCGATCTCGACAAGGGCTTCGTCGAGATCGAGTAAGGTCTTGCTCGGCTTCTCGTCCTCGGCTTCTCGGGCAGCTTCTCCTCGTCGACTCCGGACGTGGGCATCTGGGCTTCGTCGACCCCGACCAGGGCTTGTCGAGGTCGAGTTGGGTTCCGGAGCTCGGGTTGCTGGCTCTCTCGACCAAGGTCTGCTCGACAAGTTGGTGCCCGGACATGCTCGTCTAGGTCGAGTAGACCTACTCGATGTCGAGTAGCCTTGACTCTCGGACTTGTTCCGCTGCTTTGACCTTGGACTTCTGTAGTGTTTTTCCGAGCTTTTCCGACCTTCTGTAGAATTTCTGTAAAACGCCTCGATTTCTGCGAATTAAACAGAAACTGGTGTAGATTCCATAATTTGGCAAATAAACATAAACTACATAGATTATGTACTATTTAAACCCAAATGAATGCAATGTATACAAAAATCGATATAAAAGTTACTGTAAAACATGGCAGATTCTGCTCACAACAGTTTTATGCGGTTCCTATATAGACTATGGAAATAGATAGTTATGGTACATGTATGGTTGTCCTCAATCCAATCTCAAGTTGTGAATAACTTGAATTCATGCTCATATTAAAGAGAGAAACATACAAATCAAGAATTAACTAGAAAACTTACTTGAGAGATTATGTAAAACGAGCTCAAACAAATAGAGTCACCTTTGCACATTAAAACCCTAGCTCGACGTTGTCTGATCTTTCAAAACGAATGCCTCTCACTGCTTTGTAGGTCAACCTGAATCCAGTTATGTTAGCTATCTAAAAGTTAAGAGTCGAGTTGGTTTCTCCGATCTTCTCCTTTCAAATGGCACAAGTGCATGAACCTTTTCATGAATTTCTTCCTCAATCAACCTTTCTCTATTGAGTTGGAGCACCTCATCCGGCAATTGTCCCTCGTTTCCCACACAAGTTGTTGATGGAGATCAATGTCCAGTGTCAATATGCGAACCCGCAACACAAGAACAAACAACAATCGGGACGGTGCTTATCTCCCTAGAGGAGACTCCGATGCTAAGTCGGATCTTTTAATGGAGGATAGAGTTTAGTGCTTAGAGCATACCTCATCAAGAGTTCGATCCTCTTATAATATTAGGTTAAGGAGGGGTTATACAAGGATTAATTTTTCCCTCTTGTATATATAGGAAATTAGGAATGATAATGAATCAAATTTCATGAAAAAACACACAATCCTAAAAATCTTGGAAACTGCAATCATCAAGCTAAACTACGGGCTTTCTGGTGATATATGTAGAATCTGATGGGCTAGTGGTTGGTTTGATTGACAGACGGCATTGCATACTCAAATCTGTAAAGTTTTGGTGGTGAAAAATATGTTCTATAACGACAGCGGTAGTGCTCCAAAGTTGGCAGAAAGTCATGAAGGTTCGAGGTCGTGGCGTCACAACCAATAGAGTTGTGGCTCCTGTCGAAATTCTGGATTGATAGGTGTGCAGAGGATGACGAAAAAAAAAACATAACAACTGGAATCATATAAAATGGGATTGATCCAAACAAGTTTTAGGATTTTTGAGGATTTGGGAGATAGAGGTGAGTGATTTTTGATCAAGAAGTTGGCAAATCTCAATCGTAAAAAAAATAGCCCAAGGTTAGATTTTTTTTTTGATCAAGTAAAAATTCGATGCACCGGACAGACTCGGTGGATGGAGAGGCCGATGAAATCGACGACGGAAAAACCGTCAATACAAGTGAATTACAATGCAACACCAAAACCAGAAAAACTAAATTACAAGAGTACAGTTACAGACCCAGGCTAGTACTAACCAAGAAAGAACAAAAGCAAAGCGTGACATCTCGTCTGTCAGTTGGTAGAGGCACTCAGGAAAGCCCTGGGGAACTAAGTGGAAACCTCATATTTGGACTCTACCAACGAGCCTTTAGGTTTCGATCACGTCCACGACCTCTCGCATGTCGACAAAAGAGAAGAACTCTGCTTTACACTGCTAGCCCCAAAGCTAAATAACTATACCACCACATCCATTCGGTAAATCTAGCATTATTTATACTATATATATATATATATATATATATATATATATATATATATATATATATATACACACACAATGGAAAAGGGCATATCCTTTTACTTATGAATTTGAAGGCCAAGTTCATCGAATCCAAACCCGGACTTTTGAGGTCGGGGTTGTTACTGAACAGTTTGAACATACTCTTGGAGGTTAAGGAAGAGATACCTGCTTCTGTAACGGCTCAAATCGACCAAGATTTGATCTAAAACCAATCATGATTTAGATAGAAAATAACAAAATTTCTGGAAAATATCTGAAGTATTATGGACAAGATTTTGCACCAACTTCATTAGCATAAATCTGAAGATAGAAAATTCAAATTATCGAAACTTCAATTGAAGCTTATTATTGGATATAATGGAATTAAATTTCATGTTTTGATTGGTTACAAAAATGGCCATTATCTTCCCCTAAATTGTAATCAAATTCACAAGGATAACCAGCAATTCTCTCATATAATCTGGACTGTCCCTAACAATTCTGGAAACATGGAATTGGGTCCGAAGTGGGCCGGACTTCTTTCCTTTTAATAAAATGGTCTGGTTTTTGTTTAGGGTACACTATAGGAAACAACACAAACATTAATAATATGCCAAGGTGATCCTTTGAAAGGAATCGTGGATTTCTCCATGATTGACTCATATTGCATTAGTCACAATTCCAACTATATATATCAATTCAAATTTAAATTAATTAAATTTAAAATATATTAAAATATAAATACAAATTATATAAATTTAGCAAGTATTTAACCTATTATCAATAAAAAGTTTATATTAGTCATGATATTAATCTAAAATTAAATCAATATTGTGGTAATATAATTGGACAAAGGTTTTTAAGGGAAATTTTTTAATGTGATTGCGATATATGATAAATAATTTCTACTTTAGTATTGTATAAAATATAAGATAGATATATATGATTCATCGATGGAAAAAGAAAAAAAATAAGAGTTACTAAGTTTATACTCAATCTATTCAATTATGATGAACAAAGGATCGGAATGGAAAAATTATAATAATAATTTATCATTATTAATATTATATATAGCTACGTGTTGGTGTAACAAGAAAATATATCCATAATACTATAATCAAATTCACTTTTTTAAATCTAATTATCATGCTTATAATTCCATAATTATATGTACCTAGCTAATAGAAACTTTTTGTACATAGATGTTGCCCCTTAAAACTTGGTATTTTCTATTAAGGCAAAATTACAGAAAACCACCCTTTAAATATGGGTGTTTTCACTTAACCACCCCTTAAATACAAAATTACAGAAAACCACCCTTTAAATGGTATTTGGTTACAAACTCACCACCCATTCAACTATTTTCTTTAATTTATTATTAAATATCTTATATTTTAATATTTTTAAACTCAAATTTGATTGTAAATATATTCATATTTTGAATTTAAGGGCTCGATCATATTTTAGGGATTATTTTATTTATTTTTAAAAAATAATAATAAATATAACCTAGAATTATTATCTTAATTTATGGTTGAAAATGTTTATAAATTTTAAAAATATTATAGAAATTACTCTTATTTATTTATATTTTAAATAAGAGTAATTTACATAATGTTTTAAAAATTTATAAACATTTTCAAACATAAATTAAGATAATAATTCTAGGCTTTATTGATTATTATTTTTAAAAATAAATACAATGACCCCTAAAATATAATTGGGCCCTTAAATTCAAATTTTGAATATATATTTATATTCAAATTTGAGTTTAAAAATATTAAAATATAATATATTTAATGATAAAGTAACAAAAATAGTTGAATGGGTGGTGAGTTGTAAACAAATACCATTTAAAGGGTGGTTTTCTGTAATTTTGAATTTAAGGGGTGATTAAGTGAAAACACCCATATTTAAAGGGTGGTTTTCTGTAATTTTGCCTTCTATTAATCATTTTTTTTTTATTACGGGTCCCACATAAGATTTTCTTCCACATTTCTACTTTTATTGTTATAAAATTATAATGAGATGAACGTAAAAGATGATATTACAATAAAATAGACTATATAAATTAAAGAGGTCAAAAACAATTGTGCGCTTAAAATGATTTATTGGTAAATAAGACGCTAGCTGTAATATTATTGTTATTGATCACAAATGTAATCATATCCTATGGGGTGATCAATTATTAAGACCCATTAAAGGCTCGATCCGATGATGGGATACACTAATGCAAATGAGATCATTGTGGTGTTCCTCCCGATTTAAAAAAAAAGGGGCTTACGACAAATTGGACGGTTCTGGTTATTTTAATACCTTAGCCGTAGCGTAATGGATTAGTAATTACGGAGTACATATTTCTGGTATATAATGGTATGCAATTCACACGATGAGTTTTCGCCAAATGTACGGTTAAAGATTGTTGATATCGGTTGTTGGAAGTGGAGGAGGTTGCTGGAGGGGTGCCGGAGGCTATTGGGGGTGGAAGGTGTTGCCGATCGGCTACCGGAGAGGGAGGAGGCTCCTACCGGTTGTGGGAAGGGGCTGTTGTGGTTTGTCAACTCCGACAGGAGAAGTCGGCAACGGTCAACTATGGTGTGCTGGTGTGAAGTCGGCAAAGGGGTTGGGGGTTGAGTTGCCGACTCCGACAGGAGGAGTCAGCAGAGGAGTCGGTTGCTCATGTGGTACTAGAGGGGAGTATTATGGGGTGTTGAATTCAAGAATCGGAGTCGGTGGGGACTTTGCCAGCTTTGGGAGCCGGAGTCAGCTAGACAGCCTTGCGTTTAACGAGATATTGATCGTGTCAATAATAGCCCTTTTTCTAAACTGCAGTGTTGCTTTCGAGTTGTTTTCAGTTTTGCTTTGGTAGAGTGTTTTGCTAGCTTGTGTTTTGCACCATCTTTGTTTTTTGTGTTTGTCTAGACGGGTCTGCCAATTTATCGACCTTCGTGGTTTAGGTTTGTCTGACCTCGAATTTTTTCCTTATCAAAAAAAAAAAAATATATATATATCAAGTATTATTTTTTTGAACAAGAAAATATCAGGTGTGAATGTAGAAATTTGACAAAATTTTCTCACAAAGTCAAATAAAGAATTGTGTGCTAGTGAGATTGTAAACTGGGGCCAAAAAATGATGAGGGAAGGGAATGTTCCCTTCAACTTGAGAGGATGAGTTCATGTTTCTTTACCTTCTCATTTGTTATTATTAGTAAGTATTACAGTATTCTTTATTGTTTTAAAAAGAAGTACATGTCAAACACTCAATTTAATTAATCAAAACAGTACTTGACAATCCACTAGGCGCTACAGTGCATTGCAATTTGCAACAAACTTTCAAGATGAAGCCTCCCAAACCTTTGTAGCTATAGCTAACTATAATTATCAATATATGCATGGTTTGAAGAACTAGTACACATTGCTCTCAACTTTCACTAATTTTACAACACAGTCAATCTATCTCTATAATAAATAAGGTTATAGCTACATAGCAGCTCAAAACCACCATACCAGACAGGAAAGTTGTTGTGTAATACCTATTGTGGTGAATTTTATCCGTATCAATTAGATCGTGCTTCATAGTCTTCATTAGACTTTATGGAACTCTTTATATTGCTCTTTTAAACATAATATGAGGAATTTAACCACTTGACCATTTCACCAATCTTGATGAGAACACATTGCGAATGAAGGTCAATAATGACATGAAAAAATTAAAAAAAAAAAATTGATTGAGATGAATAAATGATAAGAAACTTTATTAAATAGTGATAATTTTTCATGTTAGTTACTATGAATTTATAGGTTGTTTGACCTTTCGACATTTTATAATTTCATACTTATTAGTAATAACAATGAATTTATTTATTTTTTAAAATAGTGTCAAAATTTAAAGGGACTTACATTATGAGATGGATGGAGTATTAACAAAAGATAAGGGTAAATGACATAAAATTGAAGGGTATAATGGTGACTATAAGAAAGTATCACAATTTTCTTTAGAGAAAAAAAAACTATTGTGTAAGAAGTTATATAATTTAAGGGTATAAATGATGGTAAGTAAAATAAAGCATAAATCATTATTCATTTAAAATCCCATCATAGTTATTAGTATTTTTTTTATACGTGTTAAATATTATTGATAAAATTGTTGATTTGGGTGATAAAATTCATGATTATAGTAATGTGTAGAAATATAAAGTCACCTTACATGATATCATTTTTTATATCCAAAAAAGAGAATGTATCTAAAAAATTATGGTTTATAATAATATAATACATGTAATATTAGTTATCGAATTGTTCAATAAATTTTCAATCCAAAATACATTATAATTTAAGTAAAATAAAATATGAATATAAACTAAAATTTATAAGAGAATATCAAAATATATAAAGAAACGGCATATATGTAGATTTTAAGTTTTCCAATACCGAGAGATTTTGGAAATAAAATATACTTTCCAATTATGATTATTTCAAAGATAATGCATTAATAATTTTAATAAAATAAAAATAAATATGTGGCACTAAGTTCACATATGGCAGAATATTATATCATTAATTGGGAAAATATTTAGGTAGGAGCAAAATTAATCAAGAGTTAACATATGACAAAAATAGTTATTATTTAAGTATTGTACGTATAAAATTGGAGGGAATTAAAGGAAGTAACCCTTGACCCGAAAAACTTTGCTAGACTAACCCCTGTAAAAAAAATTGCAAAGGGTCATCACCTCTGCCGGTTAGAGACGGATTGTAGCCGGTGGAGAGAGAAAAAGCAAGAAGCATTTATTGCCCGTCCCTTTCAATCTCTGGAAACCCAAAACAGTCGATTTTCCCACATCTTGAGAGAAAGAAGAAGATGGAAGAAGGGTAGGCGGACTTGAAGAACAACGGTGGATCTCAAGCTTTTGTTGGCTCCGGCGAGGCTACAGGGGCGGAATTGAAGGACAACAACACCACCAACAGACACCGGAGATTCTATGAGCTCTTTTTCTCCGTCGTCTGGTGTCTCGCTTTCTTGTTCTACTTCGGCCCCTCTCTCACCGATAATCGCAATGTTGATTTGTTTCTTTTGTCTCTCTTGATTCCTTCTCTTTTCCAATCTAGGTTTCTTTTCTGTTATCTGATGAGTAATTAAATCAAGTAATTAGTTTTCTGGATTTCTTTCTTTTGACCTAAATTTAGTCACAATTGAACCTTTTTCTGCGCGATTGATCTTTCTCTGATCTTGATTCGCCGATGATTTCAGATTATCTGAGATGAATTTGATTGCTTATGACACAATTAATGGTTGATCCCTCAATTTGCTGATGAAATTTTGCAGATTATTCCTTCCCAGTTACTAACAACTTATCCAACAAGGATAACAATGGAAGTAATGTTATCAATGGCACTGCACAACCTGCAATCCTTAGGGTTTCGGATCGCGTGGATGACACATTGTTGGAGCTCAATGAATCTGGTAACTTAAGTGGTCAAAACTCCATGACGTCGGGTGCCTGGTGGTAGGTTGAGGGCTCGGTGGCTACCGGCGGTTTACTTCTCCTAGATCTGTCCGTTTCTTCGAAGCCTAGTTATGCTTGGCCAGATCTGGAGTGTCTCGGCCTTATGGATCCCCACGGTGCTGGTTTCGACGGGTAGGTCTCAGATCTAGGGCTCCGTCTATGGTCATCTCCCTCGCGTGTTCTCAGGGTCTGTCGTTCGGGGTTCTAGTGGATTCAACGTTTGGGGTTTCTTTGGTTTACTATTTCGCAGATCTGGTGAGGGTTTCTGTTGGGGTGGAGGCGTTGGCTCGGATCTGGTTTCTCTTGGTCGGATCTGGCCTCTCTCTGGCTCTTCTCTGAAACGTGGTGGCGGGTGGGTCTGATCCAATTGGGTCTGGCTAGATATGTCTTCGGTTCCACGGTTTTCCGCCTCTCTCTCTCTCTTGGATCTGGGTTGGGATTCATGGCTGTTCTTGAGTCTGGGGTTAGTCGCCTGGGTGTTTGGTGGCTTGGGATGTGGTCCGGAGACGTGGATCAGCTGAGTAGTGCCTTGGAACTTTTGAGCTCCTCCTGGTCTGGCCGGTCCGCGGCTGTTAGGCGCCTGCGGTTTCTTCCTGGCCTTGTGAATGGCGGTGGGGTTCTGTCTAGATCTGAGTGGTGGGAGGTTGGTGAATCCCTCAGTTCGAGCCGGTTGTGAGGTCGCGGGGATTAGCTTGGTGGTGTTGGCCTGTGGTGGTTGGAGTTGCTGGTCCGGGCTCCTCCGGGCTTGGCTAGGTTCCTCTCTTGCGTTGTACTCGGAATTTGGCTTGAGTTTGGTGGCAGTGATGTGATAATGGGTCCGACGTTTTGGTGGGCGGTGCTGGTCGGAGGTTCCTCTCTTACATCGATAAAGAACGAGGTCTATGATTGAAAAAAAATCTTGTAAAAAAAAATACTGATATCTAATGGAAGTGCGTAAATCCCACACATGTCATGTAAAAAAACTCATCTGTCATGTAAAACAATTCACCTGTCAAGTAAATAATTGACGTGTTAAGTAAATAATTCACGTGTCAAGTAAAAAAATTCATGTGTCAAGTAAAATACATTATGTGTCATGTAAATCTGGTGTGGGTGACATGTAAATTCAATATGGGTGACGGGTAATTATATGTTGATCCGGACCTTTCTAATTGTCCTACCTAATGTCTTAAATTCCTTCTGAATTGACATGCCTAATGTATTGAAAATCATGTTTGGATGAACTTTAGCATTGTGAAGCTGGGTATTTTATTGAATTTAGAATGATATAATGCTTAGATTTAGCCATTTTGTATTAGGTGATGAATTCAGATTAAAGGATGATGCATGAGTTCTTAGCATTAACCTTACCAACATATTTAGTGCATCTTTTCTATTGAACTTGTGTAATGAAAGTAACAAGGTTAACCGACTTTAAATAGGCGAACATTGTGATGCTAGTAATGAAAGAAAATAACATGACAGGTAATGCTATTAACATGACAGGTTATACTGTTTAACATGACTGGTCATAACCTTTAACATGACAGGTAATGCGAATCGATCATCTTCTCCTTAATGAAAGAAAATAACATGACAGGTAATGCTATTAACATGACAGGTTATACTGTTTAACATGACTGGTCATAACCTTTAACATGACAGGTAATGCGAATCGATCATCTTCTCCTTAATGAAAGAAAATAACATGACATGTAATGCTATTAACATGACAGGTTATACTGTTTAACATGACTGGTCATAACCTTTAACATGACAGGTAATGCGAATCGATCATCTTCTCCTTAATGAAAGAAAATAACATGACAGGTAATGTTATTAACATGACAGGTGATACTGTTTAACATGACTGGTCATAACCTTTAACATGACATGTAATGCGAATCGATCATCTTCTCCTTAATGAAAAGAGAGGAAAAAGTGTTCGGTTTCGATAGAATACTGTGTAAATTCGTCCACAGGAAAAAGTGTTCGGTTTCATATGCAGATGAGGTTCAGTCAATATTGTAATATAGTATGAATGATCAAAATTTGTTTTTATTACCACAAGTGTTATCGAATATATGATGCATGATCTTTGGCAATTTCGCATTTAACATGTTGTTTTACTAAAAAATGTACATTGTCTATGAATTACAAGTTCGAATTTCCCATAATTACAAAATGTGCGAACCACTTGACCAAAAAAAAAATGTGCAAACCACATACTCAGTTCCTCGCTATGTACCATAAGCGTTTCCAAGTGCATCATAAGTGACACAAAAACGCACCGATCAGTCGACCAAGATGCACATAGAGCACTGCCATGTCAAAACTATTAACTATCATGTCAAAGGTATTACTTGACAGGTTAAAAGCATTATATGTCATGTACATCGTCGTTGAATGACATGTTCGAATTTCCCATAAGTACAAAATTCGTTAACTACATATTGAATTACAAAAGCCGGAGCATAAGCGTCTCTAGGTGCATCATACTTGACACCAAAAGACACCGGCCATTCGACCAACACGGACATGGGTTGTGAAGAACACACAAGGGGAGATGAAGAGCTATTCACGCTGCACTTACCATTTTTTAGAGAGAAATTCATGGAGCGTATTTGCCCATTACACTAGCAAAGTAGCAAGATTCACAAAGATTATTCAATGGCAGACACACATGATTCATGGGAAAGCCTAATTACACTAGCAACGTAGCAAGATTGGCAAGAAAATATTAACTAGTGTCATGTACAAACGCTGAGGCTGGAATGTTGACATAAACGGGTGACATGTATAAAAGCGGATGGCAAAACGTGAGTTGTTTTTTCTAAAAAAGTGGGTTGCTTTTTCTCTCTCTTTCTCTCAGCACTTTCTGAAAAAGTGGGTTGCTTTTTCTCTCTCCTCCTCTCAGCACTCTCTCTCCTCTCATTAATTCCCTCTCTCACTTGCTTTTCTTTTTCCCTTTTCCTTTCCTCTCTCATCTCTCTCTCCCTGTCAGCTTTTTGTCGAGTTGTCTCCCACAATCTCACATGTTACCGGCTACACTTGTAAACGGATATCCGCTTTTAGCAAATTTTTTCCGAATGAGATTAGGTGTGCAAAGGGTTTCACCCAAGAGGGTCATTTTAGCAAATTTGCCATAAAATTGCAGCAAAATAGTATATTAAATAACTTAATCTCCTATTCAATCCTTAACCTATTGACAAATCACAAACAAACAAATTTGATTGACATATTGTACATTTTCCCATAAATCATGTATATTTTGACCCTCGGAAAATGTAATATCTTTTTTTTGGTGGTAAAAAATGTACTCCGTAATATCTTTAGTTAGTCTCTTATTTGACATCAATACATCTACCAACATTTAAAAGACGTTTACAAAGCAAATGTATATCTGTCAACCACACAATGGCACAAGTATTTATTTATTTATTTATAAATATAAATAAATAAAAGGGGAATTAATTCCTTAGGTCTAAGACTAAATTTAGTCCATTTCGTAACAAGGGTGTCACTTCAAAGATGAGTCAAGGTCCAACATGGTGCGAGTTGACTTTATCTCGACTTTGAATGATACTCCCTCCGTTCCAAAATAGATGGCCTTTTACTTTTTAACACGTTTTTTAAGGAGCGGAAAACTCTATAAAATATTATTTATTTGATTAAAATTTTTATACTATTTGATACTTATTACTAATAAGTATCTAATTATATAAAAAAATTTAATTAAAAAATAATATTTCATAGAGTTTTTCGCTCTTTAAAAAGCGTGCCGAAAAGTAAAAGACCATGTATTTTGAAACGGAGGGAGTAATATATTTTGACTTTTTGAGTGATATAATAAAATTAACCAATGAACCATTTTTTTTATATCTTTCCTCAGCTTTTCCAAAGAGCCTTTGGTATTGTTTTTAAAAATTCGACGGGTTAATTCTTTATTTATTTGGGTACATATTTATTTTATTTTAAAAAAAATAGTCAGAATTTTAGTTGAGGTCATATCTTGTTGGACTACAATCGATAAAGTCTTTACAGACGAGAACCCTCAAATTTGGGTTTGTGTTAGGACCTTGGATCTTCCATGGATGATTGAGAGGTTGAGGTGGGGAGATTGAATGAGAGATTAAAGAAAGAGAGAGCGAGAGGTAGAAGATAGAATGTACTGTAATTGGATTGATTCATGCATGACCTTACAATTCACTTTCTAGATATTTATAGCCCTAATCCCAACTTTCTACTAATTACACATAATACCCTATTATACTAGTTCCTAACAATACTCCCTTCCTTACGAAAGCTTGTCCTCAAGCTTATGAAAAATGTTAAAAAAATGGAAAAACTAAATGAAGAGAAGATTATTAGAGTAGCAACATATAATAGAAGGAAAGAAAAAAATATAAGCTGATGTGTTGCTTCCATGATGTATGAGCAGCCTACCAACCAGCACACGTAGCTTGCTCCCATTGCCTTTGGCCCTTTTATGCCTCACATCCTGCGATGCATTTCATAGTTGTGTAGAACTCTTTGTGCAGCTTTTTTAATTGAATCAGTTAGATGGACATTGAAGGTGACAAGTTAGGCCCCGTGACCCAGCAACACATGACCCAACAACACCCGATCCAGCCACACAACCTATGACAGCAACATAGACTTCCCATGACAGCAATTAGAACTAATCCTTCCCAGCTCCTCATATCATGATATCAAGGCAATATCAAAACCTGCAGTGCTTCCAACAGCTCATGAAGTTCCCGCTACAACACCCCTCTGATGACAGTCATCCATTATTCTGGGACCTCAAAAATTCAGCATCATTGTGCCTCTTTACAAAGAGACTAACAGAGCCACTTCTAAAAAAAAATCACATTCCAAATTCAACCCACCCCTCCCGGGTCAAAAACAAACAGCTTGTATGTATCTACCACCATGTAAGAAACAGTTGCAACCTCAATCTTCCCTCTATCAAAAGGCATTGACATTGGGCAACCCTTAATGAACTTGAGATTGCCCATAACAACACAATTGACAGATTCAACATACTCAGAATCAGGGACTGAAAACAGGGCCAGTTTAACCACCCTAATACCAGTTCTTCCTCTATCATAGGGCATCTTCATGAAGTCATGATTCAATTCAATACCAAAACTAACATTTCTTGTTCCGAAACTAACAATCGATCTCATTTCACCACTTACAACGATCCTATCCTTAACAAATGCCATTAACATCATACCCCTTTCGATAGGCATTTTCACAAACATCTTGTGTGCATCACTTCTTTCCATTCGATCAGCTAACATACTCTTGAATCCATCCACTTCTCCTAGTCCTTCAAAGACTACAATTGTTGGAGGACAAGAGTTTACCTTTGAAGGGTCGGATTTGATTTCACGTTCTTGTTTTGCTTCTTCAACCTCCAACTGCGGCGATGGTGAAGGCTCTGACTCTGAGTTTATTTCGATGCTGGCCTCATGGCCCCTAACCCCGATTCCCCAAGAAATCGTTGGGTCGCTACCGCCTTCCGAGATCTAAACCGAAGCCGCACCAAGATCTTTATCTTGTGATGTCTGGCGAACAGAAATCAGATTGGAGTGGTTGATTTCCCGTCTTTGCAACCCCACCCCGGACTCGGACTCGCCACTTGTAATCATCTCCGAAGGCGGTGAGTTTGACGCCAGTATTGCTCGAATTGAAGGATCTGTCGCCTGCGGAGCCCTACCTTGCGATGTCGGAACGATTTGCGATTCGCTTTCTTGCATCTGCTTAACCAATTCGACGTTCTGCTTCATCTTTCTTGGAATCTCATTTAGCCGCTTGCGGAAATCCAACAAAATTTGTCGCCCCTGGAGGAGGTGCCGCTCGAATTCGATTTGTTGTTGTCGCTTGCGGAATTCCCACACGCCTTGTTGCCCTTGGAGGAATCTCTGCTCGAAATCGAGTTGTAGCTGTCGCCAGTCCAGTTGAGTTCCTTCGAAATCGAGTTGTCGTTGTTGCTCGTCCAGGCGTTGATTGTTGCTTATCTCCATTGCCGAAATCGACGATCAAACTCCGGAATACCGGTCGGAAGATCGACGCTCTGATACCACTTGTTAGGACCTTGGATCTTCCATGGATGATTGAGAGGTTGAGGTGGGGAGATTGAATGAGAGATTAGAGAAAGAGAGAGCGAGAGGTAGAAGATAGAATGTACTGTAATTGGATTGATTCATGCATGACCTTACAATTCACTTTCTAGATATTTATAGCCCTAATCCCAACTTTCTACTAATTACACATAATACCCTATTATACTAGTTCCTAACAGTTTGAGAGGATGCTCCGAAAATCAAATGTGCAACCGAGAGATACCACCCTATATATCCGCCACTTACTTGATCTTAAAGATGTGCTTGCAAACTGCAAAATCGAAGGATTAGAGGACCAAGATACCCCCGTTAAATTCTCAATCTCCCAACCCTAAGGAAGTTTATAGGCTACAAGAACATAGTTAATCACAACAAAATTGTAGCCCTCAACTTCAATCCGAAGCATACCAAGGTCCCAAGCAAACCATGGTATAACCCTTTAGCTTCGGCAAAGAGCCCAAATATGTCAACACAAACAACGACATTGCATACCAAGACATCTCTCTCAAGGTTGCGAATGACAAATCCTACCGTCATCTCCCCTAACTGAAATTTTGAATCTTTGAAATTTAGTTTAATATCTCCCTCGACGATCGTTGCTATTGAAGATTCTTATTTTCCTTATGTTTTCTCTTCTTTGTGTGGTTCGAACGACCCTTTTCTCCTTCCAATTATACCATTTTTCAGTCTTCTCAATTCCTTAATCGTTATTTCAAATATCCTATTCAGCTTTTCTCAGCAGGTACATGATATTTACATATATTAATACATATTAAATGTAAATTTCGTATTTTAATAAAAAGTTTCAACTATTTATATAAGTGGTTTGATGACCTTATATATTTTCAGTTTTTATTCGATATCGGATGACCTTGTATCAAAGACATGTTTTCTCAGACACAAAATGTTTGGTGTACTTACACCGCCCAAAATGCAGTTAGCCCCACAAACCCAAAGTTTAATGGCTAAGAATCCCTAGTTAGACAAGCTTTTTATAGTCAATTCCCGTAACATGTACTACTAAGATCAGTCACCGCACCACTTGAAAGAAATTTTCAAAGTAGACTCACTCAACTCTAGTAATAAGTTAAAATAGACCAATAGTTATACAAGTACTTTCAAAATCTACTACATCGAATAACTCACTAAAGAAGATAGAACAAGTGTCAGAATCTCCATTGTTATCAAATTGCACATTCTGACTATATATATTGGTGTAATATTGCCTCAAAAAGACTGAAACGGGTGATTGTCACACATCGAAAATAAAAGATACACATTAAATAATATATTAGTAGAAGACACTTTTTTTTTTATGGAAGTAGAAGACTTTAATCTTATTTAATTTTCTAGAGTAATTTACAGAAAACCACCCTTAAATTGTAGCATCTTTCACAAAACCACCTATAAAAATAATCTTTTTAGAAAACCACCCATATTCACCAAACGTTTTCAATTAACCACCCATGCTTCTTCTTCCGTTAACCCATCGTTAGCTTTGAAGGCGGGGGACTAAATGCAAAAAAAATCTCACTCGAAATCGGAGATTTCGCATTAACTTTGGGTCGCTTGAGTTGTGCAAGTGTGAATATATGAAGTTTTGTTTAATTGGGGTGCCACCGTTAAAATAGTTTGTGTTCATCTTCTTCATCCTCCTCTCCAAGTCCCAATGCACCATCTTTCTCCCTCTCAACTCTTACAAACACTTGTCTCCATTGCCTAATTTGTTTATCCTCAAATCACACCACCACGGATTGCATCTCCCCATTTCGACCACCACTATGGCTCCAACAACACCTACCAACACAGACACCTCTAACACCGAGCGCTGCCACGAACCCTCCATGAACATTCTCCTTGTCAATAGCCTAAAAAAATAAAATAGCCCCTCTTTATTTATTTGATTAATTATTTATTTATGTAGTATCCCCTCTTTTATATTTAGCACTTTCTTAAAATAAAATAATATAATTAAGGTATACAAATAAGGGTATATTTGTCTTTTAGATCAGAATTAATAGTAATTTAACGGATAGAAGAGCATGGGTGGTTAATTGAAAACATTGTCAGGAAAACCCGGTGGGACAAAACCTGATTGAAGGGAAAAAGAGTGCAGTGCGTATATACTCCCCCTGAATTCAACACCCTTCTTGCAGTCTTCTCATTCGGGTAAGTTCTTTGAACTTCTTGATGGTGCTGACTCTATGTGCTGCATAGCCGAGTCTCAACATTTCCTTTGACCTGGAATTTCTTCATGATTGACTTGATGCGCTTGACTTCCATGTATTGGTGTTGAGTTGCTTTGAATGCACAAGTATAAGGTACTTCAGGACCCAATGTGCTTTTCATTGTTGATCATAAAATGTCTCACTATTCATATATTCTTTGAGCTAAATTGATGATAAGTATGTATAATTTTCGAAAGATGAATTAAAATCATACCCTGAAGTGTATGAGCTTTATTTTAAAGTTGCACAAATAATCCATTAAGCGGTGTGTAAGTAAAGATATATATAACCCTTGAAGTGGTTGTATACAAGTTGTCTTCTCCCTGAAATGAGTAATAATCAAACGTACAATTTCTTGAAGAATGTGGTCAATGTTTATATGACAACTTACTATATTTTTGAATTGCAACTTATAATCTTTTGGAGTATATATATGATTGGATTAAACATAATAGAGACTAATTGTCACTCGAAGTCGACAAATGTATCATCTTATGAATAAAATTATTTCTTGAAGAAAATGATAAATTGAAAAGTTTCTCCATAACTCCACCTGAAGTGGACAAATACAATTTTTTTTATTTTTTTTAATTCATTGCTTTATAATGAATAAAATTATTATGATTTTACTTATTGTGATTCAAAGCTCAAAGTGTTTCCCGAATAAACAACTTATCATGAGTATCTAATACGAAGTTTTGTTTGAAAAATGAACATTTGGGAGAAAGGTTTACCAAAATCCTGTAGATTGTGAAGTTTTTTTAACACCAACCTAAGAGTCTGAAGACTCTAGTAGTGGATTTTTATTAAACTTCAGAAGAGTGAAGGATTCTTATAAACTCTAGAAGGATTCTAGTGTTTATCTATCACAATATAACAATACAAGATAATATTATAACAAAACAGCAATTTTTTTTATTGATCTGAAATCAAATCGCAGTTGAATTGTACCAATGAGGCAGAGCCGTCGTCAACCATGATTATGACACATGAATTCATTATTATTTTATGAAATAAAAAATACAACTGTCAAAAGATATTTCTCGATTATTTAACCTAACCCCACGAAAACGATGTGTTGTATAAAATGTTTTGTACATTTCCTACAAGGCATGGGCCAAGTGGGTTTTAATTTGTATTGTAATGTGGTGGCTCCATGTATATATGGCCATCACCATATGGGTGCTTAAATCTTTGAGCTTTGATTCATGTATGTGTACTTCAACTTTGTTTTTTGCTAGCTAACTAGCTGCCTATATTATATACTTTTGTTGTGTATATATACTTGGATCACATATATACTAATATACATCTTCACAATTATATTAATTAGATATTTCAATGCATTTATATTTACTTTTGTCTCCTTGTGCACACCTCATGCTTACCAAGAAATGACATCATGCATGTACACCTACATTTCCAACTTCATATAAAATTTTTGATATCATGCAATATAGTTATAAACTAAATGAAAGGGTATTTTTTCTTGTGAGATATTATATAATCATACAAATTAAATCCAAAATAAATAGAACTTATCAATTTCCAAGAATTTTCCATATTTGGTAAACAAATTAAAAATCACAAATAAATAAACCATCAATTTCCAAGGATTCGGACATTCGGGTTATGGGTTGTTTTGGTTTTGTTTAATGTTATGATTTGGTCATTCTAGCCGAGTCAGATTGAGTTAAGTTTATGTTGATTTCTAATTTCGTTTGTCTCATATTTCAGGAATCCTAGACTTGTGGTTATTTCGAGTCTTGGTTATTTAATTAGCAATTATTTTTATAATTTTACTAGAATATATCTTAAAATTCGGGTTATTTTAAATTTCAATTATAACAACAAGTCTTTTGAAACAAATCTTATTCGCGAATGTCTTGGATATTTAATTACCCGCGAATGTCTTTATATCTTTTGAAACAAATCTTATCCTTTTGTTTTGATAAGCTCAAATCTTCCGAAGATAACGGTAGATCTTCTTGGATATCTTATCGTTGTGGGTTAAGCAAATCCGATCCCACCGCTACATAAGCATGTTAAGGGTTAGAGTTTTAAACACAAAAACAATTTCACTTCTGCTCCCTCTCCGGTTTTCTCCTGCACTTTTCTCACTCTAAATGTCTATTACTGTTGAAACTTCTCTCCCTCAATTGCACCTGTGAGAAAAGACAGTGAACCCTTAGGGGACTTTACCTCACATATGATTTGCATCTTTATTGTTACCTCACATATGATTTGCATCTTTGTTGGGGGCAAAAACGTTTCTCATTTATTGACTCTCATGCCACGATCATCGTAGCCTTCCACCACGTACTGCAAAGAAATCAGGTTCAACCAATGTTCTAAAAGACGTTAGGCGGTGGGTGGCCGCCTAACGCCTAGGCGGCGCCTAGGCGGACTTAGAACAAACTTGATTATTTCCTTATATTTTGACGAATAACACTTGTCAATAATTCATATAATGTAATAATAATCCATAATATCACTCATAAACCCAAATTTGTCGTACTTAACTAACATTAAAGTAAATAAACGCAAAAGTACACGTCTAACTAACAACTCTAAACCTTCTAAAATCCAAAACTATAAGTTCGATTGCAAAGCAAATGCATCCCGACCTGGGGGGTAAAAATATCCTAAGTCAACTAATCATATGCATAGAAGCTCAAATTGAATAATCGTTGGACTAGGCAGCGCCTAGGCGGGCCCAGGCGGGGTCTAGGCGACGCCTAGGCGTGACCAGGCGGGACCAGGCGGCGCCTAGGCGGGACTAGGGGGGTCCTGGACGAATTTCCGCCTAGAGGTCCGCCCAGGCTTAAAAATTCCCAGGTCTCGTCCCGCCTAGCGCCTAGGCGGCGCCCAGACGACGCCTAGGCGCGATTTTTAGAACACTGGATTCAACCTACATCCACTAACTATTACATAAGAACTTTGCTCCTTTTTGCAGGTTCCGACGAGACAAGGTCTTCATGTTCGAATTAGGTTTTGCCAACTCTACGAATAATAAATATTTAAATGTTTTATTTTTTGGAGTAAATTGAAAAATATGCACCAATTATTCACGGGTATGCATTAATTAAAAATTAACGTCTCCAATAAACAATCTACATAGCAATTAAAGATAATGAATATGCCGTTATTGCACACGATCGATCGACTGCAGTTATGATGACTTGCTTATCCCATATGCAAACACAAGTCTCTAAAATTGCTGGATTCGATCTCTTGTCCTAAATACTCCCTCGTTAAGGAAAACATGTCGTTTTAAAAGTAAAATCTTGTTAAGACAAAATGTCATTTTAGTTATTTTGGTGTTCACTTTTCAAAATTATTATTGTAATGATTAGAGATTTGTTAGTTGTAATTTTCAATAAAGTGAAAATGTAAGGTAATAAATAGGGATATAAGTGTATTTTTATTTGTTTTCTTAAAAAATATGCAAATGTCTAAAACGATGTGTTTTAATTAATGGAGTGAGTAATATTTATACATTTTGATTACGTTAGTTTTACTTAACTTTGCAATTGAAGAAACCCTAGAGGAAAAGCTTAATTTTGTGCTATGGAAAACTAAACTCCTTAATTTGATTGATTAATTTGAAGCTTTCGATTTGATATTCCGTGAGACCTTCTCTACTCTATTTACTTATGAGTAATCTTTATTCTCCATTATTATTACATACGATTGAGTTTATGTGTTATTGGTTTGACCACTTGATATAACTTGATTTCAATCTATCGCTAGGTCTATAGGAATTCTGGTTGAATAACTTAGATCATAGTAGCAAATGGTGATCATCTAGGGCTAGTTGACTTGATTGATTGCACGAGGATAAAGACACAATTGGTTTATTCCTAGTTGCTTTATTATCGATTGTTCCTATTGAATTTTATTGGAGGGTACTATTGTTGAATTGAACCTAGATAGAGGTTATTCATCAATAAAGGTGTTTAGAGTCTGGTTGACATATTTACTAATTGTAGGGAAGGAATTGAAAGTCATTATGAAGGTATAATTGATTTTCACAATAGGCTGCTTAAAAGTCATAGGTTTAGGGAATTTCAAGGATCGGGATCCAAATTGAGAGTTGATACTAATTCATCAAGTGTGTTTCCCAAATATTGTTAATAATCACCATCATTGCATTCTTTGCTTACTTTTGTGTTATTGATCTGTGCGCATACTAACAAAACCCCCTTTTCACATTATTCACATCTTAGTATACAAATTGAGTATACGAATTGCACGAGTACTAGTGCTCGTGCATACTAGTTCTCTCTGTGGATTCAACCTGTACTTGTCAAGCTACACTAGTTAGGTTAGTTCAGAACTATTTGATAGGGTTTAATGACGGCGAAATGCCCTATTAAGAAGTCAATGTCGACAAGCTATTTTCAGACAAAATATATTTACCAACACCAAGTCGATGAATGATTGTACATTTAACGAAAAAGTTACCAATAGCCCAGTCCAAAAATATACTACATCCATCTCATAATATAGGTCGTTTGACTTTTTGACACATTTTTTTATGGAGCTAAAAACTATATAAAATATTAACTTTTTATTAAAAATTAAAAAAAAAAGTGCCAAAAAGTTATTTTAATTTATTTTGTTTTTTAACCTATATCATATGTGGGTGTATTTACATACTTTGTCAATCTTTGAGTAGATGACGAGCGGTTTTAGTCGCGTACACCGTATCAAAATTTAACTCAAACCCTACAAATTAGTGTAGCAAGCAAGTAAGAGGTCGATGTCATAGAGAATCAAGTATTCATATGTAATGTATATTTACTAATTAGTAGAAAGGGGGCTTTGATGATGAAATTAGAAGAAAAAAAACTATATACAAATTGATGCAAAACAATTTAGAGAAAGTAGTTCCACCTACTCGGTTAAGTTGATCCTTGTAACTTTCACTTGTCCGGCCTTTTAGGTTTTCCTATTAATATCCTTGTCCCGACCTAATTTAGTTACCAGTCCAGTCATCCCTAGAAACCCTTATTTCATGAGCATTCCCTAAAGAATGATTTAATTAACCCAATCAATAGCTTTACTTTCAAAGATTAACAAAGGTATCTACAACCCATGCCATAAAGAGGGATTTCACGCACATTCAACTTCCCGCCCATTCAATTAGTTCAATCAGCCCTACAGGGATAAGTTCGCCACTTAGGTTAAGGTTCGCAATAAGGAATCTACAAAACTCTAGAAATTGAATTATTTCTAACTAGTTCAGACCAGATAGAATAAAACAATCAAACAATTAAGCGCAAAGAAGTCAAAACATTCAACATACTCCCTCCGTTTAGAAATATAGGTCTTTTTAGGCTTAGAATTTTGTTTAGAAATATAAGTCCTTTTAGATTTTCGAGGCATTTGAATAAGAGAAAAATAACTTTTTGAGTTGTTTTGTGAAATGTTATTGGTTGATAAAAGTAATATTTTTAGACTTTTCTTAATATGTGTGCAAAAGTCTAAAAAGACTTATAATTTTGAACGGAGGGAGTAGGAAATAAGGAACGAGATTACGAATCTCACAACTTTATCCGGACAAAGGTTCAAATTGTTGACGAAACAAATATAGTTTATTTGTACATGAGGAACAACACTCTCAAAACTAACTAAATTGTCTTGAATCCCTACTCTAATTGTTAACTTAATGAAAACCCTAGGTTTTTCTTGAATAATTCTAAAAGTCGGTCATAAGATTAAAGGAATATGTTTAGGAAATAATAAAATGAAGCCCACATGGTAATTTCAATTCATCTATTTTGGTGGAATTGGAATTCCAAAAAAATTTACTTCTAGAATTTTTTGAAAACGAAATTCTAATCCAAACACATGTATTAAAATATACTTCCCCAGTTATTTCCCTTCATGGCTTTTACTTAATTAATTAGTTGTTTGGCAAAACCATTAGGACGTGAGTACGTTGTATATTTGTTAAAGCTTGCCTATGCTTCTGATATAAGTTTCATCAAATACTACGAGTACTGTAGTTACCCGACTGAAATTTGGTTCTCAAGTAAAAAGGTGATGGAAATTAGATGCGCAGCGGAAGTTTTAGAAACAATTTTCTATCATCTAATCGCAAGGATCTTCATGCACAAAATCGATAGATCAAATCATTGTTCATAGGAGATACCTCTTGATGCGTGAACCGGATCTAAACGGAGAGGATTCGGAAGAGAACTAGAGCCCCACGTGTTGCTCCTCTACTTGGTCCACAAGAGCCCGGTCTAGATCTTCTTTGCCTTCGACTGCTAGGACGAAGATCGAAAGGCGAACAATCGAATTGCTCTTGATTGATGATGGTGGAATTCAACCTTCACAAAACCAAACGTACGGCAAAACTCCCTTTTGTCTTTTTGATGTGTTAATTAGGTTAAGTCATAATAAGTTCATCTTTATAAGCTTATATTTATACCTTAATAAATCTTATCCCATTATTATTAATATATATCTAATATACACTAATAATAAAATCATCTATCTATTGATCAAAGCCCGTCAACTCTAAGTGTGTGACCGCATAGGACCCGTTTATAATAGTCATGGGTTTAACCCGTTTAAGCCCATTAATCGTAGTTGGCTTCTAGCAAAGCATTACGACTCCTAAAATAATCGGATTGAATATCTCTATCAATTGTCCTATTCCATAATTAGTCATTGCACAATAAATTAAAGGACACAATTTCTTCAAAAGGTACAGCTAGTTGTGATTTTTTTAGTATTATAACACGGAATATATTTTTTTAATTATTTGTTCTATGCAAAGTTGGATAATATCTTGGATTTGATTAAGATGGGCGATATTTTTAATTAATTAAATCACGACGGCTATTGCGCAAATCAGACTATCAATGTTGAAAATGAACTCCCCGTAGAATCGTAGATATGATCCTGCAGTTGAAATTTTCCGGTCGTGTGTGATATTTCTTTTTTCATTCACTTTTTAGTTTGTACCATACGATTTAGGTGTTTGCGGTGTCGATTAAATCGGAATAGATTTTATTGTTTACTGTTATTTTAATTGTGAGATCACGAGATTGATTGTAATATCGTCTTTGAGGGTTTTTATTTATTGATAAACATATATAGATTACAAAGATATTGGGCCTTTGGGTTCACCATACAATATAAGGCCTAGGTAATCTATCAAACCCCCGCAGTCGAAACTGGAGGGCCCGTACAGTGAGACTGGACCGAAAATCAATGAACAACTGTCGAGATAAACCCTTGGTAAATATATCAGCGTATTGATAGGAGGACGGGACATGTAGAACGCGGACATGTCCAATGGCAACCTTGTCCCGGACGAAGTGGAGATCGAGCTCAATGTGCTTCGTGCATGTGTTGATGCTGGACTGGGTTGCTAGTCAGATAGACGGCAGACACGTTGTCAGTGTAGACCAGAGTGTCCTTCTGAAGAGGGCAACGAAGCTCAAGAAAGATACTGCGGAGCCAAGAGCACTCAGAGACAACGTTGACAACACCTATGTATTCTGCCTCGGCGCTGGAGCGAGACACGATAGACTGACGCTTTGCTGACCACGACACAAGGGTGTCGTTGAGGAAGACACAGTAACCAAACGTGGAGCGACATGTGTCAGGACAACCACCCTAATCCGCATCAGTGTAAGCAACAAGATCAAACTTAGAGGAATGAGTGATCGTGGTGCCTAGCTCGAGGGTGCCGCTAATGTACCGAATAATCCGCTTCAAGGCCTGAAAGTGGGGTTCCCTGGGTGCATGCATGAACAAGCAGATCTGCTGAACGGTGTAACCGATATCAGGCCTGGTGAATGTGAGATACTGAAGAGCACCAGCGAGGCTCCTGTACAACGTCGGATCATCAACCAAAGGACCAGAATGAGCACTGAGCTTGTTGGATGTATCGACAGGGGTGGCGACAGGATTACCACGTGAGATAACGAGATTGATTGTAATGTCCTCTTTGAGGGTTTCCATTCATTGATAAACATATATATAGGTTACAAAGGTATTGACCCTTTTGGGCCCACTATACAATATAAGACCTATGTAATATATCATTAATCTTAGGGTGTGTTTGACAACTGAAGCTAAATGGGTAGTTGGAATGAGTAGATGAATGGGTAGTGAAAGCTAAATAATTTATTGTGTAAAATATATTAAAGTAAGCTAGTAATGTTATTGGTAACCTTAGTTGAATTAGTAGCCGATAAAACTAGCTGATAAAACAGGGGAAATTTATAAATTTGTGTATATAAAGGAAAAGCTTTGAAAAGGTTGGGGTGAGTAGCTGTTTTGGACAGAAATTGATTATCAATACCAATCTTGGCTTAAAGCTCTGCTTCCTTCGCAACCTATCGTTTATTATGCACACATATTCAAATAATGAAGAAATGTATTGACATGTAACAGGAACGCAACATTTCAAAAAATCACCCTAGTCTTCTACAATCTTCTAGCTGCTACTAAAATCTTGAAGAATTGAATATTAAGGAAGCATATAAGCAACTGGATGAACACCGCAGAGATGCGGCTACTATAAACGAGGCACATAAGAAACGTGTTAAGACACAATATGAAAAGATTTTTATACCTCGAACCGCCACATTCTCCGAAAATTGTGAAACAAGAAAAGATTTTTGAAGAAAAAGATTTATCCAAAAAAAATCTGAACAGTTACATCCAATCACAAACTACATGAAATTGCCCCCTTTGTCATGGAAATTTAGCCATCACAAACTGGGACTAGATGTTGAACCAGGACTTGAAGCTGATTCCGATTCCTTTGCAGCAGATTCATCTGAAACAACTAGCTTTGCTACTTTGGAATTGGAAGTTGATTCCAAAACGCTAATTAAAGAATAATCTTAGCTTAATCTTATTTAAAATTATATAATATTAAAACAAAAACCTCCAAAACACTACTTGTGTTGCCAAACACACCCTTAATATGATTAGAGTAGAGACGGTTCAGATCACCTATAATCCACAATGTAACCCTCTATGTTACATACTCCATCCGTCTCAAAATACATGTCTTTTTAGGACTATGCACGGGAAAGAAGAAGTAGGTTAAGTGTAAAGAGCTGATTAGATGTAAAAAAGTAGGTTAAGTGTAATGATGTATTAGAGTATTTGTTTCTCTTTTTTCAATTTGTAAGGATGAGAGTAGCGGTGATGTAAAAATTAGAGCAATGATTAGAGATAAAAAAAAATAGGTTATGTGTAATGATTAAATTTAAAAAGACATGTATTTTTGACAAAATTAGATGAGCTAAAAAGACATGAGACGAAGGGAGTAATTTCTATTGGTTCACTTATAATTAATTCATCTAATTAAAATCGACAATGTTGTGATGTGAAGGATGATTTGTCCCACATCGAAAAATAGAGAGAATTTAAGCCTTGTATATAAGTTGGTGGATTACTTCTCTTATTGTCAATTGGTTTTAGGATGGAACCTCACTGGTGTTGTGTGTTCGGGTTGGGTGAGCATGATGCGCTCGGTCCACTAGGATTTATCTGATGAAATCTTATTTTTCCTAAATTAAAAACAAAAATTATCGATTAGCTTTGGCGTCTCAATGAAGGAATTGAAACGGCTTGACCAACGGAAAGAATAAGAAAGTTATCGAACCTGGTCAAGGTCAGGCTTCTTCTTCGCATTTTCAATATATTCACCATCACTAGCATCTGTGATTCATTGTATATGCAATAAAACAAAGTCCGACCATATAATTTTGCGTTTGTTTGCATCTCAATGTTCAAGAAGGTGCATCTCGAACCTCAATGGTCAGATCTTCTTTTCCGCACATGTCGTGCATTATTAGAATCAAGAAGAGGTAGAGAGGGTTTAGCTTTGGCGTCTCAATGAAGGGATTTGAACATTTTGGCCAACGGAGAGAATAAGAAAGTTGTCAAGCATGGTCAAGGTCGGGCTTCTTCCTCACCGGTGCACTATTAGAATCGAAGAGGGGAAGGAAAAGAGTTTAGTTTTCGCATATGGCGGAATGAATTGTAATGTTGTTTAATTACTTCTTTTTAATACAGGAAAATCTTTAATTTAGATTTCCTCAATAATTTTATAGTTTTATTAATTTTTATTAGATAAATTAGTTATAGATAGATGTAATGTCAATCTTAATCTAAACATTAGTTCTAGGAATATTGGATGGCCCTAACTTAGGTTACTTGGTAGATTAAGGCAAAGGACTAACATATATATATATATATATATATATTATACTTAGAGCTATCATATATTAGAAGTGTGGGATTTTACATCTTATGCTCATATATGTTACATCTCTATAGAGTATAGTATATATGTGTGGCCCATGCATTATATGTTAAGTTATGTATGTATGTTCTGGATATAAGCCCTACTGACTCGGCCCAAACAATCAGGCCCAAAGCCAGCAAGCTCCGAAGCCCACCTGATGCTTTAGCTCATGGACCTCACCTTTAGTGGAACGCTGCGTTTCACTGATGCTCGCTCTATATAAGCTTAAAGCTAGGGTTTGGAGCTCATTCGACGCGACGCCCTCAGGTAATCCAGAAAGAGAAAGAGAGAGAAGAGAGAGGTGCTCTGCTAGGGTTTGCTGTTCTCCTAGCTCCGGCGAAGTTCCAGTGGCCGATCTCGAGCGGATCTCCTTCGGAGACTCCAGATCCGGCTTCTAGGAAGAAGAAGAAGGCGACTGTCCTCAGTTCCGGCGAAGATCTTCTTCTCCAGTTCACTCCGACGACGATCTGACTCCGATCTTCAGATCTAGGGTGTTTTCTTCCTATACTTGCTTCGTTATCTCTTCCTTGCACTCATATGTCTCTCGTTCTCGATTCTTTGCTTGTATTTGCCGTAGTCTTGAGTTAGGGCAACCTGTTCTGTAAACCTACTTAACTGATTAGTGGATTAGTGCTCTCAAGCCGTTCGGCTGAGGCTCCGTGGACGTAGGTGACGGCGGGGAAACCTGTCGTTGATCCCGTCAAAGTAAACTCAAACCTATAACTAGTATAGCAATAAGTAAGAGGTCGATCCCACAGGGAAATTATTATTCAAGTGTGATTCAAGTGTCAATCAAAGTAACCAATTTGGGGGGTTTTTTTTTGTGTGTGAAAGATCCGCCTTTTATCAAAGCGGATTAAACAAAGCAAAGTAAAGGAATTGGTTTTAGACAATTTAGGAGAAGCAATTCCACCTACAATTCTCCACTTTATTGGATTGAAGCGATCACTGTAACTTCTTCTCGTCCTATTATGGTTCCTATGAATGCCCTTGTCCCGACCTAATATAGTTACTAGTCCAACCAGTCCTAGCAACCCTTATCAATCGAACAGTCCCTAAAGAAGGATTTAACCCAATTGATAGCTTTAAGTTCAGAGATTAGCCAAGGTATTTGCAGTCCCTAAAAAAGGATTTAACAACACATTCAACTTCCTACCTATTCAATTAGTTCAACCAGCCCTAAAGGAATAAGTTTGCCACTTGGGTTAAGGTTCGCAACCAGGAATCTACAAAACCCTAGCGATTGAATTGATTCTACCAAGTTGATCAGTCAAGATAGAACAAAACAATAAGCAATCAAGCACAAAGAAGTTGAAGCATTCACAAATAGGAAATCAGGAGCGAGAATTAGAAACTCACAATCAATCCGAATAAAGCTTCAAATTGCAGGCAGAATAGATGAGTTTAGTTCCTCATGGAAGACATAGCTCTAAAATCTCTAAAAAGTCTCAGGGTTGAATGAATAGAATTAATGATAGTGAAAAATAACATAAAAGGCCTAAATAAAACATCCAAAGTCGGCCCCAAACAAAATAGATAGAAACTAGGGTTTTCCGAAAGAAAGCGCTCCGCGCCTGTCCGTACATGCGGCGGCCGCCGCAAGGGTTGCGGCGCCCGCCGCAAATGTTCTCCTCGCTACCCGCTGCGGCGGGTGCAGCTGCGGCGCCCGCGGCAAATCTGCGGCGCCCGCCGCAAATCTGGCGCGGCCGCGTCACCTTTGGCGCGCCCACGTCACGTTTTGTCGTGGCTTCTCTAGCTTCCTTTGCGGCTTTTCTCCTCGTCTTGCTTCTTTCTTCCTTGTTCCTTCCCATGTATCTTGTGTTCCTCTTCGAGATAGTGCATCTCCCAAATGTGTTCCGATTCAACCTGTGAGATAAACACAAAATCGCGCAGAATCCGAACTCTTCTGAAATAAACACAAGATGCACTTTAACGGTAAAGCAAGCAAGAAATGCAACCTAAGCTAAACTAAATGCAACTATAATGCCTATCTAAAATATGCATTATCAAATCCCCCACACTTAACTTTTGCTTGTCCTCAAGCAATGCTAGAATGAACATGAATCAATGTATCCCACAGGAAATCCCTTCAAGCTTCAATATTACCAAAAGCAACATCATAACAGGTGAAACCATAAACCAAGCAAACAAACGTCATAGCATGTAGTCAGGTGATCAAAGCTTAGAAGTAGATATCATCCAACCTCACCAGAAATATGTGTTTCACTCATGTGTTTAGGCTTTTAGGCACAACTCTCAACTCAAACCAATAATACACTAAGCTCATAGACATTGACCACCATATCACCAATTATCTACCAAAATGTCATTACTTGCGGGATAACATAAAGAAACTAAAAATGAAACTAAAAATGCAACACTTTTTTTTTTCTTTGGTTTTCTTTTCTCTTTTTTTTTTCTTTTTATTGTCTTGGTGCTTTCCTTACGCGAAGCGCAAACATGGGTGTCATGAATGGCCCCGGTCTATCAACACCTCAACTATTAATATGAACATGAATATGAAGTCCACTTGAACACCTTTTGACGCAAGTTGCAAACATGGGTGTCATGAATGAACCTGGTTACTCAATGATCAAGCTTTCTTTCCTAGTGGATAGTTTTCAACACCTTTTTGCGCGAATCATATCCATGGGTGTCATGCATAGATCCGGTTACTAAGTGCATCAACCATTGCCACCTTATTCACTAAATATGCATAAAATGAAATAAAAAGACTCAAAATATAAACATAAACTCCGCAAGCAACAAACATGTGCATTGGTCTTCAAAAATAGATACTGCAGTCAATGCCAAGAGGTAGCAACACTAGGCGAGTAAATCACACAATTAAGCAAAAGAATTCAAAATAAGGCCAAACATCCTCACAGGGTCATGTTTTTAGGACTTCAATCATACTTTAGCTTAATCATACATGCTCAATTATACTTGCTAACTCATGTTCCACAAAAATCATTTAGCAATAATAATCAAAACATCCAAAACTCCATGGAATTTTTATGATTCATGCTTGAAATTTAAAATAGAGGACAAACTAAGCAAGATGGGTATTTGAATAACACATATATGCAATGCATGCTCTATTTTAATATTTTTGATTTTTTTTTTTTTTTTTTTTAAATTCCGAAAATTAAATTAAATAAAAACTAAACAATAAACTAATTAAACTTAAACATGGTGCAGAAAATGAAATATGCTCTAACTCTATGCACTATATAAATAAAACTCCTCTCCCCCACACTTGAAGTTTTCATTGTCCTCAATGAAATATTAAAGACAACAAAATTGAAACTCATATACTGAGGTTGAAGTAAAAGAAAAAGAAAATAAATCTGAAAAATGTACCTCGGGTTGCCTCCCGAGAAGCGCCTTTGTTTCATGTCGTTGGCTCGACGTGATGGCCCTTGATCGGCCTATGTTCCTCCACCAGGGTCACCAACACCGGCCATTTCATTGACAAATGCGGGCACCCTTGAAAGGTGTAGCTTCCTGTTCCAGCATTCAGCCATTTCTCTTAGCTTCTCTCCATGGGCTATGCCTGGGGGTTGTCCTGGAATCACATAAGATTGCAATTTGTTAGGAGGTTCAAATTTCCATAAACTATGTTCCTTAGGTGTCTCTAACAAATCACGAAAATTATTGTTATGATCAGTATTATCAGCAATAGGCATATCTAAAGAAGTTTCAGGAGAAAGCTTAGCATGCTTAAAGAGAGAAAATTCTATCTTTCTTCCATCAAACTCCATAGTCAATAGACCCTCACAACAATCAATTTTCGTTTTCGCAGTTTTCAGGAATGGTCTTCCTAATATAAGTGGTGTTTCAGGGGTTCCCTGCTCCATATCTAAAACAAAGAAATCCACAGGGAAAAACAAATCATCCACCATAACCAAAACATCTTCAACAACGCCTCTTGGCCTGATTTGTGATCGATCGGCAAGCTGCACTGTAACCCCAGTCTCAGTCAGAGGACCCAAACCCAAAAACAGATACGTGTTATAAGAGATAACATTAATTGAGGCTCCTAGATCTAACATGGCTTGTTTGAATCTAGTATTCCCAATTGCACATGGAATCGTAAACATACCTGGATCTCCGCACTTTTCAGGCAATTTCCTTTGCAATATAGCAGAAACATTTTCATTCAAGCTTACCTTTTCCTTCTTCTTCAATCTCTGCTTCCTCTTGATGGTGCACAATTCCTTCAAAAATTTAGCATATCTAGGAATGCTCTTAATCAAGCTAAGTAAAGGAATGTTTACCGCACACTTGCCGAATGTCTCGTAGATCTCCTTGTCATTCTCATATGTGCGTGTGTCTTTCAAGGCTTCCGGAAAAGGTGGGATGGGCTTTGCAAACTCCATAGGTGAGGGAGAAGAAGGAGTAGAAGAAGACGAAGGAGAAGGAGGAGAAACGAAAAGAGGAGAGGAAGAATTCGTACCAGGAGACGACTCGGCGACAGCAGGTGGCGCGGGCACGCTGCAGGGGGCGCGGCCGCGCTGGGTTTCTGTTGCGGCGGGCGCCGCAGTAGGAGCGGCGGGCGCCGCAGCTTGAGCAGCGGCGGGTGCCGCAGGAATTGGCTCTCTGGCGGCGGGCACCGCAGAGGCTAGCGGCGGGCGCCGCAGCTGGAGCGGCGGGCGCCGCACCTCTGTTACGCCGTTTTCACCTTCATTTATCTCTATTTCTTCGTCCATCATCTCTTCATCGTCTTTTTGAGTTGTGGCAATCAGTTCCTTGCCACTCCTAAGCATTATTGCACTGACATTCTCCTTAGGATTCTCAACCGTCTGTGATGGAAGCTTACTTGCATCGTTTGCCATCTTCGCGCTTAAGACCTGAATGAGCTGACTCATTTGACTCTCCAGATTTGTCATCCGATCGGATTGCTTTTTCTCTAGATTCGCCATCCGCTCTGTCAGTTTCTGCAACGGACCCTCATTATCCCTATTGGATTGCTGCTGACCTCCCTGTCGAGGTTCATATTGTTGTTGAGGCCTTTCCTGTTGCCCCCCTTGCTGATTGAAAGAGGCTTGATAGTTCCCATAGCCTTGCTGATAGCCCCTATTGTAATTGTTGTTGTTGAAATACCCAGGATTCCCATAATTGCCTTGCATAGGCCTTTGTTGACCGAAATTCCCAATGGCATTCAATTCAACATTTGGATCCTGCACGGTTGAGTACATATCCATATGGTAGGATGGATCAGTGTAGGACTCACATGCTTTCAATTGCTGAGGGGCTCTGTCATCCACCAGCTTCCTAAGCATCTGTTTCACCTCTGCCATATCAGTCTGTAATGCAGCCACTGGGGGATCAATAGCAAGGACACCTCTAGCCCGAGTGCTCTTGTTGAACTGCCTAGAGCCCTCAGAGAGCTCCTTGAACACCTCCCAAGCTGCTGCAGGCGTCTTATTCAGCATGTTTCCCCCACAGCAAGAATTCACTGTTTTGCGCTCTCCATCGGTAAGCCCGTTGAACAAGAAAAGAACAAGATCCTTTTGGGCATACCCATGGCATGGGCAGCTGGCGCAGAGTTTCTTGAAGCGTTCGAAGTACTCGTGGATAGACTCTGTCGCGTACTGCTCAATGCTGCTTATAGACCTTTTCAAAGCATTCAGCTTTGTTGCAGGGAAGTACATTTCCAGGAAAACTCTTTTCATCTCGGCCCAAGTGGCGATAGAGTCAGGTGGTAGATAGAAAAACCATTCACTTGCATCATCCTTCAAAGTGAAGGGGAAGGCTCTTAGCTTGATTTGCTCTTCAGTTACATCCGCTGGTTTCATCCCAACCACCACCCTATGGAATTCAGAAAGATGCTTGTGGGGGTCCTCCCCACTCAGCCCATGGAATTTTGGTAGAAGATGAACTACCCCAGACTTAAGCTCAAATTTAACCCCTTCTGCTAGCGCAGGAAATTGGATTGCCAGTGGTTGCTGTGCCAGATCAGGAGCAGAAAGCTCCTTAAGAGTGCGGTTCGCCATCTCTGCAATGCTTTCTACAGAGAAGAATTAGTAGCAAAAGGTATGGACCAAGTAAGACGGTCCACACCAAGATCAACACTAAAAACACACAAGAATTTAATAAAATTCCCCGGCAACGGCGCCAAATTTGACGGCGGGGAAACCTGTCGTTGATCCCGTCAAAGTAAACTCAAACCTATAACTAGTATAGCAATAAGTAAGAGGTCGATCCCACAGGGAAATTATTATTCAAGTGTGATTCAAGTGTCAATCAAAGTAACCAATTTGGGGGGTTTTTTTTTGTGTGTGAAAGATCCGCCTTTTATCAAAGCGGATTAAACAAAGCAAAGTAAAGGAATTGGTTTTAGACAATTTAGGAGAAGCAATTCCACCTACAATTCTCCACTTTATTGGATTGAAGCGATCACTGTAACTTCTTCTCGTCCTATTATGGTTCCTATGAATGCCCTTGTCCCGACCTAATATAGTTACTAGTCCAACCAGTCCTAGCAACCCTTATCAATCGAACAGTCCCTAAAGAAGGATTTAACCCAATTGATAGCTTTAAGTTCAGAGATTAGCCAAGGTATTTGCAGTCCCTAAAAAAGGATTTAACAACACATTCAACTTCCTACCTATTCAATTAGTTCAACCAGCCCTAAAGGAATAAGTTTGCCACTTGGGTTAAGGTTCGCAACCAGGAATCTACAAAACCCTAGCGATTGAATTGATTCTACCAAGTTGATCAGTCAAGATAGAACAAAACAATAAGCAATCAAGCACAAAGAAGTTGAAGCATTCACAAATAGGAAATCAGGAGCGAGAATTAGAAACTCACAATCAATCCGAATAAAGCTTCAAATTGCAGGCAGAATAGATGAGTTTAGTTCCTCATGGAAGACATAGCTCTAAAATCTCTAAAAAGTCTCAGGGTTGAATGAATAGAATTAATGATAGTGAAAAATAACATAAAAGGCCTAAATAAAACATCCAAAGTCGGCCCCAAACAAAATAGATAGAAACTAGGGTTTTCCGAAAGAAAGCGCTCCGCGCCTGTCCGTACATGCGGCGGCCGCCGCAAGGGTTGCGGCGCCCGCCGCAAATGTTCTCCTCGCTACCCGCTGCGGCGGGTGCAGCTGCGGCGCCCGCGGCAAATCTGCGGCGCCCGCCGCAAATCTGGCGCGGCCGCGTCACCTTTGGCGCGCCCACGTCACGTTTTGTCGTGGCTTCTCTAGCTTCCTTTGCGGCTTTTCTCCTCGTCTTGCTTCTTTCTTCCTTGTTCCTTCCCATGTATCTTGTGTTCCTCTTCGAGATAGTGCATCTCCCAAATGTGTTCCGATTCAACCTGTGAGATAAACACAAAATCGCGCAGAATCCGAACTCTTCTGAAATAAACACAAGATGCACTTTAACGGTAAAGCAAGCAAGAAATGCAACCTAAGCTAAACTAAATGCAACTATAATGCCTATCTAAAATATGCATTATCAGTAGGCTCCGGCCGAACCACGTAAATCTTGCGTCTGTTCTTTGGTTTATGTTCTTTGGTTGTTTCTGCTTCTCTTACCCCGTTCTAGATCCCGATCTGTGGATTCTTGAACGCGCATAAGAATTACAAAGTGGTATCAGAGCGAGGAGTCCCTTTCCTTACCTACCTGTGCCATTATTGGATTTCAGGGAGCGGGATTGGAGGCAGGACATTGGGTAGTCCTTCAAAAAGCTCAGGCTTGGGCTATTCCTCTCCTGTCTGAAGTACCACTGGTCTAGATCTGTTCAAAGACCTGTGATTCTAGGGTTTCTTGAGTGTCTTGTATACTGTATACACTCTTCTTGCTTCCGCTTACAAAAACTTTGATACTTACCTGTTTCTTGGACACTGCAGGTACCAAACATCATGGATAGTGCTTTGAAGATCAAGCCATTTGATGGTGTAATCGACTTCGCCATGTGGCAAGTCAAGATGAGAGCTGTTCTCATCAAAGAGGGTTGTTGGAAGGCAGTCTTGAAGCCTGCAACCACAACCTCTGAAATGACCTCCCTTCTCAAGGGAGTTGTCATCAATGATGAGGATCCACCAAAGACTGATGAAAAACAGAAGAAAGTTGAAGGAGGATCCTCTACCACTCAGTCCACAGCTGAAGAGCTCGAGATGGACATGAAAGCCCACTCAGAGATAATGCTTCGTCTTACAGATGGCATTGCTCGACAAGTGGTAAAACACTCTTCCGCTTACTCCCTCTGGCATGCCCTGGAGGAGGTTTTTCTATCTAAATCCTTGCCCTCCAGGATTTCTCTGCTATGTCGTCTATTCACTTTTAAGATGAATACTGCTCTTACTCTTGATGATAACCTTGACAAGTTTCTTAAAATGACTCAAGAACTGGAAAGATGCAATGATGACATAAAAGATTCTCACCAGGCTATTTTACTTCTTAATTCTCTGCCTACTCAGTTTGATAACTTCAAGGATGTTATTCAGTTTAGTCGTGATGAGCTCACTAAGGATAAACTGATTGAATCTATCATTGAAAAGAATGAAATCATGAAAGTTTTCAAGATTAAAGGTCTGAAAAATGATAAAGTTGACAAACCTGAGGTCCTATTCACTAAAGGCAATGACAAGAAGGGCAATAAGCAGAATAAAAATAAGAAGAATAAGAAAGATAAGCCTAAACCTGAGAAATCTGAGAAATCTGACCCTAATTCCAAATGCAATTACTGTGGTAATATGGGTCACTGGGTTAAGGAATGCAGGAAAAAGAAAAGGGCTGAGGAACTTGCTAAGAAAAACAACACTGAATTGTCTGCTGCTGTGCTTGAAAATATGTGTGAATTCTCTGCTGAATTATTCATGTGTACTGAGATTTCATCTGTTGATACTTCTGATGCATGGATATTAGATTCAGGATGTACAATGCATGCCACTCCTCATAAGCATTTCTTTAGAAATTTAAATGAGTCTGTGTATGGTGATGTCATGTTGGGTGATCATACTTGCTTGCATATCAAAGGTGTAGGTTATGTTCCCTTACTCATGCATGATGGCATTGTTAGAGTTTTCACCAATGTTAAGTGGGTCCCTAGTCTTAGGAGAAGTCTAATGTCTGAATCTGCTTTAGAAGAAATAGGATGCAATGTTAATTCTTCTGATGGTGTTAGAACTATTTCCAGAAATGGAACTGTGATTGTCAAAGTTGTTAGAAAGAAAAGATTGTATTTTGTTCTCTCTTCTAAACCTGAAGTGAATGCTGTATCTGCTTCTGATTCTATGACATTATTTGAGACTAAAATCTGGCATAACAGGCTTGGTCACATAGGCAACAAGGGCTTATTAAAGTTGCATAAATCTGGCCTATTACCTAAGAAACCTGTTGATATCAAATTCTGTGAACATTGTGTTTTGGGAAAATCTGCCAAGCTTAAATTTCCTGTGTCTTCATATGTTGCTAAATCTCCTCTAGAATATGTACACTCTGACCTATGGGGACCTTCACCAGTCCCTACTGCAGGGGGTATGAGATACTTTATAAGCTTCATTGATCACTTCTCAAGGAAAGTTTGGGTAAGCCTTCTGAAATCAAAGGATCAGGCCTTTGGTGCTTTCTCAAGATGGAAGGTAATGGTAGAGAGTCAGTCCAATCATAAACTGAAATGTCTCAAAACTGACAATGGTCTAGAATTTTGTAATTCTGAATTTGATACATATTGCCAGCAACATGGGATTAAAAGACACTTAACTGTTCATGGAACCCCACAACAAAATGGAACTGCAGAAAGAATGAATAGAACTTTGTTAGAAAAAGTAAGATGCATGTTAATTAGTTCTGGCCTTAAGATTACTCTTTGGGGTGAAGCTGTATTAACTGCTGCCTATCTTATTAACAGATCTCCCTCCTCTGTGCTTAACTTTGTTACTCCCCAGTTCAAATGGACAGGTAAGCAACCAAGCTTAGAGTACCTCAAGCCTTTTGGATGTGCAGCCTACCCTCACATCAGTGATGGTAAGATGCAACCAAGGGCTTTGAAGGGTATTCTTCTTGGCTACCCTGATGGAGTAAAGGGGTTCAGGGTGCTTCTCTTGCAACCTGGACCCTACAAAGTCATCACGGCTAGGAGTGTTAGATTTAATGAGATAGATTTTCCTTTAAAAACAAAGTTAACATCTTTCTCTGAGTTTACAGGTACCCCTGAAGAGACAAAACAGTTGTTACCTGAAGAAAGTGAGTCCTCGGATGATGAAGAGCATGACACTGGTAGGACTTTCATATCAGCCCCGAAGGGCACACACTCCACATTACATGGGGGACAACATGAAGAGGAAGAACAAGAGGACACAGAAGAACAAGATCCTCAAGAGGAATCCAAGCCTCAGTCAAACACTGAGCAAGTTTCTTCTCCCTCTCCTATTCCTACTTCCTCTCCCTCTACTTCTGGTAATGTAAATGGCCTTTCTATTGACTCTCAAAGAGAGTCCTCTGTTTTCTCCTCCCTCCCTTCTGATTCACATGCTTTTGATATTACTGCTATACCTAATTTGCATGATTATCACACTACAAAAAAAAATGAAATTTGCATCGGCAAATAACCGTGGCAAAAGGGAGGAATAGGGTGGCAAAAGGCATTTAGCTTCGGCTTAGCGACGGCATAGGGGGGCGTGGCGAATTTTGGGGTGGCAAATTTTTGTAGCTTCGGCAAATAGCCGTAGCAAAAAAAATAGCCACGGCTAAGCTACGGTAGGCAAATAGCAACCCCTAAGGAAAGAAACACCAAATTTGTCACGGCAAGGTGCCGTAGCTAATGAGTGGATGGAAAATTAAAAAAAAAAACCTTTACTTTTTAGCCCAGATTCTTCATACCCGGGCTAAAAAGTCCATTATTTATTAAAAAAAAATACACATAATTTAACATATATAATAAAATTTCAGTAATTATACAATTTATATATAATAAAAATGTAAAAAATAATAATAATTTATATACAATAAATATACATACATAATTATAAAATTTACATATACACTAAAATGTCCAAAGCTACATTTTAATCCAAAAACTGTCCAAAGCTATATTTAACAGAAATTCATTATCCATACACACCACTTCAATCCCAAGTTGAACACTGCAATTTGCAACAGGAGAAAAATTGGCAAAAATATTGACCAAAAAGGAAATCCCAAGGAAGAAGAACTCACTGAGAGAGAGGGCTTAGTATCTTGGTGGGAAGAGGAAGGAGGGTGGAGATGATGATGAATAGATATTTCGGAAGAGAGAGTGATCTCTCTTTTTGTGTAATATGTCTGATGCTGATTCCATCTTATTTCTTGATATTAACTTTCCTAAAAAGGATACAAGAGGTGAACCACCATCCTAAACAAGCCACAAAGGAAATAATCAGACAAAAGATTAATAATAAAAACATAAGCACCCATGCAATTAACATGAAATGACTGGGGTACCTACCTGTTACTTGTGTTTGTGAAGTTATCAGCAACCAAGTTGTTGCATTCAGAAACAAAAGAAATTCGAAAGTCAGTGCTGCTACCATCTGGACAAATCAACAATATGAGAAAACCTGAATATATCTTCCATTCTAAGAACAAAATCCAAGTATGTCTTTCATGGTTCTAGGAATAAATCAGAATGTATTGTGCCAAAAATTAGAAAATGTAAGACAAAATTCCCTTTCTAGTATAGAAAAATCAAAATTGGGCACATATTATATATGTAAACAGTATAGAACTTTATTTTTTTTTTGTACAAATAACATTCCAGTTCTTTCAGAGAATGGCGAATAATAATCCTCAGAAACCATGAAACCATTAAGAACATTGAATATTTACAAGTTAATAGTTAATGCAACTGAAGTTTGAAGTTAGAAACTATAGAAGCTTGCAGCTCGCTTTTTTTACAAGTTAATATAGAAGCTTGTGTGTATTATATGCTATGGTGACAGTAAACCATGCATAATTATTTTCTTGATTTATATCCCTATAGATTTATGAGGCTGACTTCTTTTTCTTTTTCTTTTTTTTTCCTTTGACAAGATAATTAATTTATGGAAAAATAATAATAAAATAAAGAAAGAGGATTAAAAGGATAAAGAGAGGGAAGAAGAAAGAATGATCCACCTGAATGTCAAAAACAATGTAGACTGGTATAAGCAATTAGCAGCAGCTAGGCCTTCCCACCTGAGCAATACCTATTATGTGAAGAATTCCTTGTAATCCATTTCCTGCCCACAACATACATCCATATTATCAGGTCTTGAAAGCAAAAGAGATATATCCAGGAAGCATTATCAAGAAACCATCATAATTACACAGAATCCCTACAGCTAATATGTCCATTAAAGTAAAATTGCATATGATAAAATTGCAAACTTGTTTGACCATGTTCATCAAAGTAACTAAAAACTAAACACACCTATAAATAATATGAAAATAAACTAAGAATCCCTGCAGCTAACATGAATATAACTTAAGGCCTAAAACATTAAGTAGTGTATTACAAACACTCGGAAGAACAGGTTTAAGCCATTGATTAGAACTGAATCGTATCCAACTAAAACTAATGATAACTGACTTCCATTCAAACCATTTTCTCCCTTTCCTTTTGTGCGGCAGGATTGGGGGAGGAGAAGGTAATTCCATATCTATTATGGTCACTTAATCAGAGAAAGAGACAAGTCATATAAGATAGGAGTGGGAACTACCAGTGCTTCTGCATAGACGAAAGTGTCAAGTTGAAGCATGTCCATCACTTGTATAGAATAGTCTTGAAGCTCCATGTCGGGATGTAGATACTTGTGTGGCCCAAAATTTCCATTTACACAAGTTGCATGAAGAAGAATCAGAACAGAAGAAAAAGACACGATAATCATGTCTACATGATAGCAACAACTATATAGAAAGTAATGTGCCAGAAAATCACACACACCTGGAAATGATTCAAGGATTCCAAGCAAATGAACTTAATGTGGTATGTTGTAATCTCTCTCTTTTCAATCGGAAAAATGCTATATATCTCATGTATCAAGTTTGACCACCAATACATCAATGAACTACCCGGAGTAAATCTTAGCCACAAAAACTAAAGAATATAAACCTGATTGCACTTGTGATTTGAATAATTAAAATTGCAAACTTAGTTTATTTTCATATTATTTTCGAATTCATGGCGAAGAGGAAAATAGGTACTAAATTAGTTTAGGTTGACCACTAATCTATATGCTCATTTAGTTTATTTTTAATGCTCAAAATGGTACTGCTACTTCTTTGTTGTGTTTCTTTTACATAACTTCTGTTATCTATCACCATAAATCATGTACTTAAACAAATGATATATAACTTCTCTAAGCAATATATTTGAAATCATTGAAATAGCTTAACTACTCGACAGACAGACCTTTAACAAACCTTACATTCCAAAGAGCTTATAGATTAGTTGAGTTTAGAGAAAGGAGACTTGGGTATCATTTAAACCACATAATATTACCTGGTGAGGAGAAAAGGGAAGACAGGTTCAGGGTCTCAGGCTTCCTTCTTTAACCAAATAAGACTTCTGCAATCCGAAAAATAACTCATGGGACTACTGCAATCCGAAAAATCACAATCAAACTATAGTCAATCTGGTTTAAGGGAGAAATTTATAGAAGGCGATTGTGAACTGAAGTTGGTGTTTTCCACTTTTCCGGCATTAAAGCACAACTTGTTCTTATACTCTTATAATCTAATTTGTCATCGGTATTCGGTAGGGAGAAGCACAAAAAGGTTAGTCTTTTCACAGATCCGTGATTCGGAGAAGAGGAAAGAGAGGAGGAAGCTTACCAGTGGCGGATCGGAGGTCGCAGATCTGGTTGCACGGGATGCAAGAGGACCCTTGTGGGGGTCGGAGATGAGAAAGAGAACGACGGGACACCCCAAAGGAACGCTGAAGAAGGCCAACGAACCGGACGCCTCAAAGGAACTCCACACATCGACGGGGGCGGTAGGCTGGGGCACAACAACGGCAGAGGAAAGGAGGAGGCGGCGACTGCGACCGCGAAAGACGAGAGAGAGGGAGGGGGCGACAAAGAGAAGGGTATGGAAGGAGAGGGTGACAGAGATGGCGAAGAGGGAGGATGAGACGTGCTTGTGGTTGTGGGTGGAGGAGATGGAGGAGATGTTGGCTGGTCGTAGCTGCTGCGGGGCGAAAGGGGTCAGATTTGGAGGCGGGAGTGGCGAGCTTGGGCTCAACGGCGGGGAAGGAAATGACGAGGCGGCGGAAGATCTGATTAGGGTTTCTAGGAGGAAGAGAGCGTTTTGACATGAAGTCCCAAGCGGTGGGTTTGTTTCAATGGGTTCATGTCCGTTCTTTTATTTCCCTTTTTTTTAATATGTTTTTTTTTGCGATGGTACCGTGGCAAATATCAGTGACGACACAAGAGCCTTAGTAAAAACTGAGCAATTAGCTTCGGCAAATCAATGCCGTTGCTACCAAGGGTGGCAAAATCAACCCAATAGCCACGACAACCCTTGCCGAAGCTACCTTCCGTAGCAAATTCTATTTTTTGTTGTGTTTAGCTACGGCAAAATCACCCGAAGCTACTGTTTTGATTTTTTTCCATGGGGCAACGCCTACCGTAGCTAATGGCGTAGCAAAAGGGTACCAATTGCTACGCCACACGTCTGCCGAAGCTACCAAGTGTAGCAAATTTCATTATTTTTTGTAGTGTCAGTTAACTAGGGATAGAGAACCTAGGACCATTATCCCCAATAGGAAGTATACCTCTTATATTGTGGAGTATGCCTTTCTTACTGCTGATATAGTTAGACATCCTACTACTCCTAGCTCTTATGAATCTGCCCTTAAGAATAGTCATGCCAAACAGTGGCTGACTGCTATGAGAGAAGAGATGGACTCCATGTATACAAACAAAACATGGAGTCTAGTCCCAAGACCTCCTAAAACCCGGCTAATAGACTCTAAATGGGTCTATAAGCTTAAGGAAGGTCTAAACCCTAGTGAGCCTCCTAGGTTTAAAGCCCGCCTTGTGGCAAAAGGGTTTACTCAGAGAGAAGGAATAGACTATAATGATATCTTTTCACCTGTTGTTAAGTATAAAACCATGCGCATAATGCTTGCTATGTGTGCTGTCTTTGACTGGGAATTAGAGCAGATGGATGTAAAAACTGCTTTCTTACATGGTACTCTCGATGAAACCATTTATATGAAACAACCCAAAGGGTTTGTAAACTCCAAATTCCCTGATCATGTATGTCACTTAAAAAGATCCATCTATGGACTCAAGCAGTCCCCTAGACAATGGAATCTTAAGTTCGACGCCGTGATCAAGAAACTTGGGTTTACTCGTAGCAGTTATGATTCATGTCTTTATTTCAAAAGTGCTTCTAAGTCATCCTTGATCTATGTGTTATTATATGTTGATGATATACTGTTGATCTGCAGTTCTATGATTCCTATTAGTTCTGTTAAAAATGATCTTAAGAAATACTTTGACATGAAGGACTTAGGAAATGCCAAGAAGATTCTTGGTGTCAACATTATTAGAAACCGACCTAACAAGCAAATGTGGTTATCTCAGGATGATTAAGTAGTTAAGGTTCTAAATCGGTTTAATATGTTGAATTCTAAGCCAACATCCATACCCTTAGGAGGGCACCTACCCAGAAAAGCTGTCCCACTAAGCCTGATGACATAAAAGAAATGGCTAAGGTCCCTTATGACGTAGCTGTAGGGTCCGTTATGTATGCAATGTTGTGCACCCGCCCAGACCTTGCTTTTGCCATTTCTGTGCTAAGTCGTTTTATGTCTAATCCTAGATCTGATCACTGGACTGCCATGAAATACTTATTGCGTTACATTACTGGTACAAAAAATCTGTGTTTACACTATGGTTTACATGAGTCTGTTGATAAACTAAATGGTTATGTAGACGCTGACTTTGCTAGTAACAAGGATAACCGCAAGTCTACTACCGCCTATTTTTTCACTTGGGCTGGTAACTGTGTTTCATGGAAATCCCAACAGCAAACAGTTGTTGCTTTGTCATCAACTGAAGCTGAATATATGGCCGCTACTGAAGCTGCAAAAGAGGCCATATGGCTCAAAGGAATCCTCAAGGAAATCCTACAGAAGCCACCAAAACCCGTTATACATACGGATAGTCAGAGTGCACTTTACTTGTGCAAAGATCCCATGTATCACGAAAAAACTAAGCATATTGATGTACGTTTTCACTTTATTCGTAATCGCGTTGAAGCTCAGGAATTAGAAGTGAAGAAAATCAAAGGCGACATCAATCCTGCTGATTTTGGGACAAAAGTAGTCCCTACTAACAAATTTGTGTTTTGCAGGGATTTTCTCCACCTTGGAGAACCACCTTAGATAAAAGGTATTTTGAGCCGATGATGAGGTTGAATGGTTTGAGAATATTGATCCACTAATCATTAGGTTGTGTTTTTAATAGATCTAATGTTTGGATTAGAAGGGCAAATTGTAATGTCAATCTTAATCTAAACATTAGTTCTAGGAATATTGGATGGCCCTAACTTAGGTTACTTGGTAGATTAAGGCAAAGGACTAACATATATATATATATATATATATATATATATATATATATATATATATATATTATACTTAGAGCTATCATATATTAGAAGTGTGGGATTTTACATCTTATGCTCATATATGTTACATCTCTATAGAGTATAGTATATATGTGTGGCCCATGCATTATATGTTAAGTTATGTATGTATGTTCTGGATATAAGCCCTACTGACTCGGCCCAAACAATCAGGCCCAAAGCCAGCAAGCTCCGAAGCCCACCTGATGCTTTAGCTCATGGACCTCACCTTTAGTGGAACGCTGCGTTTCACTGATGCTCGCTCTATATAAGCTTAAAGCTAGGGTTTGGAGCTCATTCGACGCGACGCCCTCAGGTAATCCAGAAAGAGAAAGAGAGAGAAGAGAGAGGTGCTCTGCTAGGGTTTGCTGTTCTCCTAGCTCCGGCGAAGTTCCAGTGGCCGATCTCGAGCGGATCTCCTTCGGAGACTCCAGATCCGGCTTCTAGGAAGAAGAAGAAGGCGACTGTCCTCAGTTCCGGCGAAGATCTTCTTCTCCAGTTCACTCCGACGACGATCTGACTCCGATCTTCAGATCTAGGGTGTTTTCTTCCTATACTTGCTTCGTTATCTCTTCCTTGCACTCATATGTCTCTCGTTCTCTGTTCTTTGCTTGTATTTGCCGTAGTCTTGAGTTAGGGCAACCTGTTCTGTAAACCTACTTAACTGATTAGTGGATTAGTGCTCTCAAGCCGTTCGGCTGAGGCTCCGTGGACGTAGGCTCCGGCCGAACCACGTAAATCTTGCGTCTGTTCTTTGGTTTATGTTCTTTGGTTGTTTCTGCTTCTCTTACCCCGTTCTAGATCCCGATCTGTGGATTCTTGAACGCGCATAAGAATTACAATAGACAAATAGAAATCATGTAATATAAGGGGTTATATGGTGAGTTATATAGGTGACTCGGACCGTATTTTATGTGTTTTACAGTAAGATTTATGATTAGAAAACATTTAGTTGTAATTTTTGATGAATTAAAATGCATTGTACTCTGGAGTAGTAATTTTTTTTTTATAAAAAAATATACGCCGTATTATAAAAAAAAAAAATACTGTAGGAACAGAGAAAAAAAGAGAGGATGCAATGATGGCAGATAAGGAATAAACAGTCAGTGTCAGGCTCTGACTCTGAGGGCACGCGTGGGAGGCCGGTGGGTCCCACGCCCTCCTCCCGTCGCCCGTCGGTTGACTTGTGTCTTAATTCAATTCAAATGCCAACCATTTTTTTTCCCGTCAAAATTTGTGTTTCCAAACCATAAGCATGACGTTTGCGTCCGCGCCAACTCTTACCAATTTTTCCATTCCAGTCATTTTCTAATCTAATTTCTCCTACGGAGTATAAAAAACTGACGGAAATATTGTTTTCTCGTTGAAAATGGTTGGACTCTTTACCTTTCATACCACCAAGTCCAACCATATTTTACTGTATAATTCCTCCCAAATTATTTTTTTATTTGTACAATATATGTACTCGTACTGTATATAATTCCTGCCAAATTATTTTTTTATTTGTACAATATATGTATGTACAATAAACTGTTGCATGACACCGTCATCTAAAATTGCACCATTTGGGATGAGCTCTTTGTGTAGACTGAGCTCATCTCATCTTTTATTTTTATTTTTATTAAGGGAAATATTATAATAGAGTCAGACTCTACCATACTACTCTCTTTCCGTCTCGAAATTCGAGTCGTTTTTAGCTTTTTATTCTTATTAAAATAGACGTCATTTTAAGATTTCTAAATATGAGATAGTAATGATTTGTACCGATTTTTGTTGATTGAGGGGTGAGTTTTTATTAAAACTTGTGCAAAATCTTAAAACAATTTCAACTAGTATAGTTCCCGCGCCATGACACGATTTTTAAAAAATAAATTGATATTATACCATTTAATAAAATATTATTTAAATATTTTGAACTAAACATATAAAAACAAACTCATTAAAATAAGATATACGGAGTAATAAGGATGGACTCCATTGTGATAGTATCGAATATTTGCAAATATGCATAGGTTTATATTAATTTAATATTTAGAATTAAACCCATTGATTATTTTTAAGATGAAAATCAATAGGAAAAATTAAAGGGGGAGAAAAAATGATTAGTTAAAAATAAGAGAATTAAATTAAAAAGAAGAAAAAAAGATAATTAAATTAAATGAAAATTAAAATCAAAGAGAAAAATAGGATTGGTCAAAACTCCTAAAATTCCTCTAAGAGTGACACGTCAACCTAAACACTTCTAAATTAAGAGTTTATATATATATATATATATATATATATATATATATATATATATATATATATATATATATATATATATATATATATAGATTGATTATTTTTAAGATGAAAATCAATAGGAAAAATTAAAGGGGGAGAAAAAATGATTAGTTAAAAATAAGAGAATTAAATTAAAAAGAAGAAAAAAAGATAATTAAATTAAATGAAAATTAAAATCAAAGAGAAAAATAGGATTGGTCAAAACTCCTAAAATTCCTCTAAGAGTGACACGTCAACCTAAACACTTCTAAATTAAGAGTTTATAGAGATTTTGAGACAGATGGAGTAGTATTTAAGAGCATCCTTTCGAATTACGATACACAACTCGCGATCATCTAGGGGGGATTGAGAAAGTGGGTTACTTAACGCCCAACGAGCAATCCTATCCACCGTTGTGTTGATCTCGTGGAAAGCATACGAGATGGAGACAGAGTCGAACTGCTACATTGAGAATAGAATGTCTGAGATGATGACGTCAATCTCCCACGAGCAACACAAGCAACCCTTAACCGCATTGACAATCATCATATTGTCGCCCTCAACCATGATATTGTGGACTCCAAGCTTCCTTGCTCTTTAGACACCGAGTTGTAGGCCCTTTACTTCGCAGCCAGAGCCAAGCTATGGCCAAAGAGGGCTCCGCCACAAGCGATCACCTCGCCAAGTTGATCACGGATGATGAAGCATGTAGCAGAGAAATCGTTCAAACTTTTGGTTCCATCAAAATTGATTTTGAATATATCGGGTGTCAGTCTTTACCATCTTAAGTTCTTTCATTTCCTTTGATTTGATATTTTATGTTTTCTTCGTCGTGCATTTTAATGGTCTCCCAGTTCTTTAGTGTTTGTTTTATGAGGTATTACATATTTTGTATCGATGTTGTGTTGATATGATCAAATATTTTTTTTGGTTTCTACTTGTCTAGATACTCTTCTAGGTTGTCACCAACTTCTTCTTTCTGCTCGTTTTCTAATTTGCTAAATATTTCGCAGATGTACCTCTTTATAGAGCTGTTGTTCGTATCTGTATTTTGTAATATATGCTAATGGCGGGGTCAATACTTTTAACTAATTGAAGTGCGTGGTGACATTTAAGAAACATATGTGATGGGGTCTCATCTGTCTGGTTACACATTGTACATCCAGTCGGTAGGTCGATTTCTTTGTTTGCTAGTCTCGTTTTGGTCTCTATACCATCTAAAGACATCTTCCACGTGAAGTTTTGGGGTTCAATTAACCAAGATCTTCCAAATTAGTTTCATATGTAGTGCTTGGTTCATGTCTTTGATTTTGTGGATTCATGCCCCTTCTTGATCTTTGTTTTTATATATCTTGACCCATCCAATCAAAGGTTTGTATGAGAGATCTTTATTTAAAAAAAAATAAAAAAGTCAAGTTCCTTGTTGATTTCTGTTGAGAGCATAAAACTTTACATAATGTAATTGGGCTTAGCAGCTAGATTTGATCTAATAAATGTTTCTCTGCCTTCTTGTGATAAGGTGTTAGCCCTCCATTTGGTGAGTTGTGCTCTTGTCTTCCACACCGTTTCTTCGAAGATAGGTTTGTTTTATATTAGTCAGACTTTGTATCAGTTGTTTCTATGCATTTGGAACTTTGATGAAGATTATCAATTCTTCCGCAAAGAAAAGCAATGGAATCCTAGGTCCCATTCTTTTAATGTTAAATCCAATCTTGTTTTCCATCTCATTGCTTTTTTTTTTTGTAATTTTCTTGCTAGTATTTCTGCACCTATTATAAATATAGCAGGGGTGATAGCAGATCTCCTTGTCTAAGACCTGGTTCTGATTTAAATGGTGTTGATCCTTCGTTGACTAGAACATAAAGCTCTTTTTTCTTTCATGATAAGCTGTGCCAAATGAAATTCATAAAAAATTAAGTTAGTTTGTTGATATGTATTTCCTAGGAAATGAAATTCTCGGAAAAAAATAAACATCTTTGTTTAAGTTATTTAATATTATGATAAAATCTAAATATCTTTTAATGAAGAATCAAGTAAACTTTTCCAATTTTTTCAAGACAAACCAGCATAATTAATACTTCGGACTACTAATTAATATGGTTTGAAAGGTGTAAGGGCATGTTTATCGGCTGGGATCTTGGGGGATACTAGGGATTTTTATTAATAAAAAATTGGTTAGGCTTCAAGATCCGTCAATAGCGATACCAGCTCTAGTATTCTACCAAGTATCGTTCAAGGATGATGAAGCATGCAATAGATGAAGCATGCAACAGAGAAATCGTTCAAACTTTTGGTTCCATCAAAATTGATTTTGAATATATCGGGTGTCAGTCTTTATCATCTTAAGTTCTTTCATTTCCTTTGATTTGATGTTTTATGTTTTCTTCGTCGTGCATTTTAATGGTCTCCTAGTTCTTTAGTGTTTGTTTTATGAGGTATTACATGTTTTGTATTGATGTTCTGTTGATATGATCAAATATTTTTTGGTTTCTACTTGTCTAGATACTCTTCTAGGTTGTCACCAACTTCTTTTTCTACTCGTTTTCTAATTTGCTAAAAATTTCGCAGATGTACCTCTTTATAGAGTTGTTGTTCGTGTTTGTATTTTGTAATATATGCTAATGGCGGGGTCAATACTTTTAACTAATTGAAGTGCATGGTGACATTTAAGAAACATATGTGATGGGGTCTCATCTGTCTGGTTACACAGTGTGCATCCAGTCGGTAGGTCGATTCCTTTGTTTGCTAGTCTAGTTTTGGTCTCTATACCTTGAATTTGTAAATAAAGAGCGGCCATATCCGTGGTTCGAACTGGGGACCTTTGGGTACTACCGCAAGTCCTTTCCAGTGAGCCATTCCAGATAGGTTTGTTTTATATTAGTCAGACTTTGTATCAGTTGTTTCTATGCATTTGGAACTTTGACGAAGATTATCAATTCTTCCGCAAAGGAAAGCAATGGAATCCTAGGTCCCATTCTTTTAATGTTAAATCCAATCTTGTTTTCCATCTCATTGCTTATTTTTTTTGTAATTTTCTTGCTAGTATTTCTGCACCTATTATAAATATAGCAGGGGTGATAGTAGATCTCCTTGTCTAAGACCTGGTTCTGATTTAAATGGTGTTGATCCTTCGTTGACTAGAACATAAAGCTCTTTTTTCTTTCATGGTAAGCTGTGACAAATGAAATTCATAAAAAATTAAGTTAGTTTATTGATATGTATTTCCTAGGAAATGAAATTCTCGGAAAAAAATAAACATCTTTGTTTAAGTTATTTAATATTATGATAAAATCTAAATATCTTTTAAAGAAGAATCAAGTAAACTTTTCCAATTTTTTCAAGACAAACCAGCATAATTAATACTTCGGACTCCTAATTAATATGGCTTGAAAGGTGTATAGGGCATGTTTATCGGCTGGGATATTGGGGGATACTAGGGATTTTTATTAATAAAAAATTGGTTGGGCTTCAAGATCCGTCAATAGCGATACCAGCTCTAATATTCTACCAAGTATCCTTTGCAATGATGGCAACGGTGATGTGTCAGATGCAATTTATTTTTTTCCGGAAAAAGTAGCTTAAACGACGCCGTTCGGATTTGTCAAATGCCAAAAGACTTCGTTGCAACCCATACTCACAGTGAGCTGCAGTGATGGCAGGGCCACATGTCACTTTAGGAGAGGAGGAGGAGTGGATGACTGAGATCGTTTGAACTTGGATGGTTGAGATTTAATATGTCGGTTTATTTTTAACAATTATAAAATGTAATTTTCGACAATGAAAATGTTAAAAAAAATTATACCAAAATACTAGATTCATTTTTTTCTACACGTAGACATCAATTTCGCATATGTTTCATTAAATTTCGAAAAAAAAAAATCGAATACTATTATATATAATAATACCTAAAAAATATTTTTAATTATATTTCATTAACTTTGAATATTAGTAATAATTATCATTTGAAGAATTTATATTGTAGTTTAAAAAATATAAAATTTCTGATAGATATTAATAATTTTCATGATTCATCTACAAATTAATATGGTAGAAATGGGTGTTTTTTTATGAGTCGAGAGGGGTATAATCGTAAATTGATTTGGTAGGAAAGGATGAAAATAATTATAGAAGAGGGGTATAATTGTAAATTGAATTGATAGGAAAAGATGGGTTTTGAGATATTAGGGTAGGGCTGAGCATCCGGTCTGGACCGGATCGGACCGGACCGGAAATTCCGGTCCGGTCCAAGACCGATGGACCGGAAACTCTGGAACCTTGGACCGCGGATCGGACCGGGACCGGGATATATGGTCCCGGGTTTTCCGGTCCGCGGACCGTTTGGACCATTTGGACCGGAATTTCCGGCAGACAATTTTTTATTTTTGTTTTTTAAAAAAGTAAAACAGCCCCTATTTTTGAAATTTAGCTCAAACTAACAAGTTGAAATTAAAACAGCCCCTGTTTTATCGTTTAAGTAACAAATTTGCTTGAAAATATTAAAGTATTTTAAAATTAGAACAAGATTCTTGAATGTTTAAGTCTTTTTTTTATATATAACCAACATTTCCAATCAAATTAATTAAAACTACAAATCGTTTGACAATACTGATAAAAAATTTACTAGACATCATTGAATCTGAAAAGGAAATTTTATCATCTTCCCTCCCAGCACTTGCCGCACCATTTCCATCTCTCCAAACATTTTTCCATTTGCATTCTTGAATAGCCATCAGCAAGCTCCGGAACACCTTCAATATGTTCCCAGTGAAAATATACATCAAACAGCATAGATCTAAAAAGACTAAAAGAAAGGGGAGAGAGAGGCCTGCCTACTGCAGGGTGTGGGACTGTGGGCGATGGGATCTGGCGGCGTCGAGCGAGGCAGCAAAGCCAGCAAGGTTGAAGATGAACGGCTGAACTGAAGAGCGTCGATATTGCGGGGGGAAAGAGAGAGAAGGTTGCGTGAAGAACTGAAGAAAGGGAAAGGAATGGACTGCTGAACGGCTGAACAAAGAAAAGAAGTAGGTTAAGGAGTAGGGACGCTTCCTTCTTTTTTTTTTTTTTTAATAAATCCGGTCCAGTTCCGGTCTGACCCGGAAAATCCGGTCTGGTCCCGGGTTTGGACCGGAACCCGGAATTTAAATTATTTTGGACCATGGACCAGACCGTAATAATTCCGGTCCGATCCAAGACCGTAATTTCCGGTCTGGTCCCGGTCCGATTACGGTCCGGTCTAAATTTTGCCCAGCCCTATATTAGGGTTGTTATTGATAAAGTGGAAAAGTGAGAATGAGATACCAGGATGATTTGGCGGAAAGAGAAGAATAAAATATTAATATTTCTAGTATCTCTTGATAAACATGGCCTAAGAAGATAAAATATGCTGGTTTGACTTCGATGCGTCTACTATACTAAAAATTTGTTTTTGACTTATAAGATACTTTCATATATTATATACATAGGATAGGGTAGGGTAGGGTAGGGTAGGGTGTAGTTAAAATGAAAATAGTGCTTAAAGTGAAAATAATTTAAAGTGAAAATAAGCCTAATTTAAAAAAAGAATTAAATCGGACCTGTCCCAATTCAACAAACCAACTCGATTTGCTTCCCAAATCCACCCCCCCCCCCCCCACCCCACCCCTTCCCATTTTCGGATCTGAGCCTCGTCAATCCAAGCCTCATCCTAGGGGATGGATCTGTGGATGTCAAGGGCAAAATCCACACTCGGAGCCTCTCTTTGTTAATGTGTCTTGAATCATCGTTGACCGACGACGCATTAGGGGGTCCAAGCTGAAGGATTGTCTTAGTGCAGAGTTTGATATGAATGATCTGGGTGTTGCTCGAAAAATTCTAGGAGTAGAGATCGATAGAGGCAGGAAGCAGAGAAAACTCTTCTTATCTCAAGAAGGGTATACCAGGAAGATATTAAGCAGGTTTTGAATGTCCTCGGCTAAGTCTATAGATACTCCAATGGCATCTAACAACAAGCTGGGAATGTACACACTTCAAACCGAGGAGGAGAAGGAGTACATGTCTAGAGTCTCTTATGCCAGCGCAATTGGGAGTCTGATATATGCTATGGTCTGTACTCGATCATAGATAGCATTTTTTGTTAGGGTGGTAAACCGCTTTATGGTTCAGCCTGGAAAGGAACACTGACAAGCTCTGAAGAGGATCTTCAGGTACCTCAGATCGAGGCACTACTGATGTTGGTCTGTGCTATGGGAATGATACAGAGTGTTTGGTTGTTGGGTTTTCAAACTCTGATTATGCCGACGATATGGATAGTAGGAGATCAATGACTAACTATGTTTTCACTCTTGGGAGTTCTGTGGTGAGTTAGAAAACAACTCTACAACCTACAATCACTTTGTCTACCACAGAGGAAGAGTAAATGGTGTTGACAGAAGCTGCTAAGGAGGAAATCTAGTTTAAGGGCTTGGTCAATGATCTAGGCCTACATCAAGATTAGGCTTTAGTGTATTGTGACAGCTTGAGTGCAATATGCTTAACCAAGGATCAAGTCCATCATCAGAAGACAAAGCACATTGATGACAGGTACCATTTTCTGAGGAATGAAAAGAGAATCTGGGTGAAAAAGGTGAAAACAACTGATAATCCCGCTGATATGTTCACTAAGCCAGTTTCGGAGAGCAAGTTCCAACATTGTTTGGACTTGCTTAACATCACTGGTTGTTGAGTTGTCCTGCGGGGCAGTCTGGGTCCTTCTTCAAGGACCAATCTGAGGCAGAGGAATGTCTGGACACTTGTCATGGGTGTATCTGTTTTTGAGAGGATTCAAGTTTGGAAATTTGTTAATGTGCCTTGAATCATCGTTGACCGGCGACGCATCAGGAGGGTCCGGGGGGGGGGGGGGCGGGAGGGGAGCCCCCTGGTCACCCCGCCTTTACGGTACGCGATGTTTATTGTAAACAAGTCTATCGTCTGTCTTCTTTGGGCTTTCAGTCCATTGTCTGTTTAAGGTTTCAAGAGCCTCTTCATATACTCATGAAACGCCGACCCCATGTCACCCTAATCTGTTTTTCGTCTCCTCTAATACAAAATCGGTTCTCTGCCTGTGGACGTAGGTAACACACCGTTGCCAAACCACCTAAATCTTTGTATCTTTCTTTGCTATTATCATTCTCGTTGTAACACCTCTCTCCCCAAAGTCTTAGGAGCGAAATGCAACCATTACCTGAACCACCGACGGAACACCTTTGCCTTTTATGTTCCTCTACTCGCCTCGCCGTCGACATCACCAAGAAAGAGAGGGAGAGCCAGCGTCGGGATCCAGATGGCATCGTTGTGCTCACCGCCCTTGGATCGGCTCCACCGAGCTCTCTTCAGTTCTCACCGCCTTGGGATCAGATGCCTTTGTTGCCTCCTTTCTTGCTCATCGGAGATTCCTTCGTCACAAGAGTAGCTTGCTCGTCTCTTTCATTTCCAACTCCCTCAACGATCTTGCTCCCACTATTGTTACTTCACTCATTTCGCTCGCTGCTTTACCTCGTTTTTGTCCAATCATTCACAAATAAAGTTGAGATTTTGGGGCAAATTCATCGACTTGTGACGGGCGTAAAATGGTCGTTGATCCTTGTCAAAGATATTCCAAACCTACTAACTAGTATAGTTGGCAAGTCCGGAGTCGATCCAAAAGGAGAATAATCTACATGTATACTCAAATTGCTATCAAAAGTAATAATATCAAAGGTAATTCAAATGATTGGAATGTATAAATAAAGTAAGAGTAGGAATGATGATTGATTGATAACAATAGGGATGAAGTAGTTTCACCTGCAAATTCTCAACAATGGTTGGTTTATTGATCATTTCGCTCTTTTTTCTAGTTATTTTAGTTATTTGGATTAATCTGACTTTGGTTTATATGGATTGACATTCCTCGCGGAGATGACGATCCCTTACATCTATATGCAAAACTCTAACCCTGTAGGATTTAACATACAACTAACACAAATTCCCAAAGTTTTATGCAGAATGATCGCCCAAACTGTCATTACCTTCCCCAATCAAGATCTTCCTCGCGGAATCACTTGCTTGTGGTTGCTACAAAAGTCACAATTACTCTTGCGAAACAATTGAAACTCTAGCACGATGTAATTTTATCAAGGTTGTCAATCAAAATAGAATCAACAACACAAACTCAGCGCAAAGGTAATGAATTAATCATTGGAATAACATAGAATTCAAGTCTCACAAATCAACCAACCATGTCTCTGAATTGCAGGCGAAACTAAAGAGGTTTAGTGAATCATACCAAAGTAGAAAACCTCCATTCTTCTCTCCATAGTTGTCTAATTAATGAATACTAAAGAGAATAGTCTTTAAAGGCTAAAAATTGACCCTTGAAAACCCTAGTCGAAAATAGATAAATGCTTCTAAAATAAAATAAGATGGACAAATTCGGACTTGTTGAATCCGCAAGACCGGCGGGCACCGTTCATGAGTCCATGACAACTTTGTAAGACTGAACGTGTAATGAACTTTCTGGAGTCATCGTTCGTTCGATTGACGCATATGAATATGCGTTGGAAATATCTTTATAAGAACTACAATTCTCATGAAGACCTCAAAAGCTAATTCCAACTTTTCAGAACATTAAAGATGGGACTTCTTCATGTTCTCCATTTCCGCTCTTGTTTCTTAGCTCTTCTTTGTCCATTTGCTCCATGCTTTCTCCACCTTTCGAGGCCGGATCATAAGATCTACAAATAAATACTAAAAACCGTGGATTCCGAACTTCGAATACCAAATGATCAAGAATATGAATAGGCTTATTAAACATGCAATATGGACTCTCTAATTGCACTAAGACTTACCTATAATGCCTATATAAAATATGTGATAGCATGCATTTAGGTAGGCATAATAGGTTGCATTTAGCTTAGTTAAGATGCATATCATGCATGATTTAAGTAGAATTTGCATATTTGCTTTCTATGTTGGTGGAGTCGGAATCTACACGTTTTTATTGATTATTTCAGGTAACTGTGGATCCGAGAAGGATAAATGGGTTGATAACGCATTGGATGAGAATGTCTAGTTGATTGAAGAAGCTTACATGAAGATCTCAAGAGGTCCTGAGAAGAAGAAGCGAACCTAAACGAAGAACAAGTCTGCAGAAGTTGTCGCCAGATATGCTGAACTTGTTTTTCACTTTTTGGAGGCCTCGATTGTCCGATCGACTATTATGACCATGTGTTGGAAAGCTCTTTCAAAGATCTACAACTTTTCTGTTGACAAGAAGAGCAAATTCGAGACGAAATTTTCGTAAAAGACCAATGCAGCGGCCGCCGCATAGTGTGCAGCGGCCGCCGCCAGGACCGATGCAGCGCGCTGCGAGGGAATGACTAATGCTGCGGCCGCCGCATCCATGCAGCGGCCGCCGCATCTGCCGACAGCGACCAGACGCTGCGTTTTATTAAATGAAAACCCTAGAACCTTTTGATTTCTTTTATGGCCGACTTTGATGTTTTAAAAGGCCAAGTTTTATGTTATTTGAAGAACTTCTATTATACTCATTCATTCATTAGATTATGATTCAAGACGATTTTAGTTGGAGATTAAGAGCGATGTTCGCCATGGGCGACTAAACTCTCTTCGTTCTATCTACAATTTGAAGCTTTATTTGGACTGAATTGTGAGTTTCTGAATCTTGTTCCTTATTTCCTATATTTGAATGTTTCAACTTCTTTGTGCTTGATTGTTTATTGTTTTGTTCTATCTTGCCTAGCCAACTAGTTAGATCAATTCAATTGCTAGGATTTTGTAGATTCCTGATTGCGAACCTTAATCCAAGTAGCAAACTTGTCCTTTATGGCTGATTGAACTAATTGGATGGGTAGGAAGTTGGATGTGTTGTTAAATCCCTCTTTAGGGACTGCAAATACCTCGGTTAATCTCTGAACTTAATGCTATCAATTGAGTTAAATCCTTCTTTAGGGACTGTTCGATTGATAAGGGTTTCTAGGACTGATTGGACTAGTAACTATATTAGGTTGGGACAAGGGCATTCATAGGAAGACTAAAATGACAAGAGGAAGTTACAATATCAATTCAACCAAATAAAGTGGATAATTGTAGGTAGGGCGATCTTCTCTAAATTGTTTTGCATCAATCTGTTTATAGTTTATTTTGGTTTCTTTCTTGTTTCAATCACCAAAACCCCCTTTTCTACTAATTGGTAAATACACATTGCTAAGAAATACTTGTTTCTCTGTGGGATCGACCTCTTACTTGCTTGCTATACTAGTTTGTAGGTTTGAGTTTTATTTTGATACGGTTTATGCGACTAAAAACCGTCCATCAATATGCATTATCAACTTGCGAACTGAAGACGAGTGATATGATCCATCTAATTTAGAGTGGTCGATTCTGTTGTCTCTTCGAGTTCGTCATTTCATATTCCAATTGCTGGTTTTTGTTTCTACTGTTGTATTTTGGATGTTAGCTTTGTTGTTTGAGATTTCCTCGTGTTTATAGGTTTTTGGGTCTTGAGCAAGGAGATCAAAAGGAAATTAAATAGGGAGAATGAATGATTTTCACAACATGTGATAATTTTACTGTTGTGACAACTTTGTTTTGTGTTGTATCATCCCACATATTGATTGTATCTTATATCATCTTGGCTTGGCTTTTTTGCAGGAGCGGATTTCAAAATAAAAGCCTTACAGTTGGAGGGAAGAGGTTAAAACTCACAATTTGGGATACAAGTAAGGAGCTACACACCTATGGCTACAAACCTACACCCCTTTTTTGGTCCTATGGGAATGAGTCAGATTGCTTTTGATTTAATTATATTATATCTAATTACTATGCCTTATGCATTGACAAAATATTGAACAACTTGAATTTGGTTGATGCATACTTCTCATCTTTACTCTTTTATTCATCTCACACACTTTGTAAATGTAAAAGGAAGAATTGATCCTTGTGGAATTCATGAAGTTTAATTGTTGGTGCTTCTGAGTAAAATTAGTGTTTTGTTCTTACTGTAATATGTAATTATATGTCATTCTAATGTGGTTGATTGATTGTTTCGTTGTAAAGTGGGTTATGCAGTTATACATTCTTTAGTCATTTTGAAAGGCGAAATCCATTTCCAGATGAGTAGTTTACCGTTCGTTTCCAATAAGTTTTAAAAAGCCTATTAGCTCAAATAAAGAGCAATGTACTTATGCACAGAGATGTGGGTTCGACTCCTATATAGGCTAAATTGCTTAATTTTAATAGTTTGTATTATTTTTTGATAAAAGTGCAATTCATAATCTTAACTGTGCACTTATAATCTCATTCTTGTACTTTATCATTTTATTTATGCACTTTACAATCTTAATTATGCACTTCATAATCGACCTATTTCATGCACTTCATCATTTTATTTTTTCAGTTTATAATCTTAATTGTACACTTCATAATCTTATTCATTCACTTCATATTATTATTCATACACTATCATTTTATTCTTGCGCTTTATTATTTTTATTTGCAGAACATAATATTATATTTGCACAACTTAAAGTTATATTTGCACAACATAATGGTATATTTGCACAACATAATGTTATATGTGCACAACGTAACATTATATTATCAGATATGCACAACATAATGTTATATTTGCAAAATTTAGTGTTATATTTTCACAACATAATGTTATATTTGCACATTATCATTTTATTATTGCATTTTATAATCTTATTCATGAGCATGAACAAAAAGAAGACACCCATAAATAGCCTATGCAGGATTTTGAACTCGAAACTTTGTGCATGGACACACCACTATAACATTTTTTAGCTAATAGAATTTTTTAAAAATAACCTCTATTGTATTATTTGTTCACTTTATATTTTGTAATATCATATTTTTTACTTTTTAAAATAAAGACAAAAAATATGATGCAACATATTTTGTTGCATTTTGTAATCTTATAATTGCAGCTTATAATATTATTTCAAATAATAACTACGGGCTAAAATCTATAATTTTTATAATTGAAATAAGGGCAATATTGGTAGAAATATAAAGTATGGGAGAGGTTCTGACATTTACCCCATAATTAGGGTAATTTACCCATTTGTCCCATAAAATATGTTATGCAAATAACGAATAGATTCGAAGTTGGATATGCGAGTTCGACGTTTAAGCGAGATCAAGCAATGTAAAGGCAGAAACAAGACACCAAAGTTTTACGAGGTTCGGATCTAAGATCCTACGTCCTCGGGGCCTCAAGAGGCAGCCATAATCCACTATATCGAGAAGATTACAAAACAGGGGTGAGTTTAAGCGTACAAGGAAGATCTAAACAAACAAGAACATAAAGCATAGAACAAATAAAGAAAACCGAGAAGAAGAACACTCCCTGAAAGAGTCTAGATCTCGAAGATACAGATTCGAGATCTCAAGTCAGAAACCCAGGACAACAAGAGCTAGCAGCGCCGGAGGAGCCTTCGCCTTGCCAAAGGAAGAGTCGGAGAAGAAGACCTTCACCGGAGGAAGCGACGATTATGCGGAAGAGGCTTGAGGAGCAAACCCTAGAATCGCCATAAGCTCTCTCTGTCTTTCTCTTTGGATTACCTGGAGACGCCGACCACACAGTGAAGCGCCTCACATGAACAAGATCCTTTATATAGACACACAAAGAAAGCCCTAGGTGAAGCGCTGCGTTTGGAGCAAGGGAAAGCTTCAACCCTAGCTAAACCGAGCTCAGCTGTCCAATGGGCCAGTGGATCCATACCAAGCTTTGGGCCGAGTTTCTTGGCATCAGATTTGGTTAGGAGATCAAGCCCATATGGGCTCAATACAATCCAGTCCAAATCTGTTAACTCCCAAGTATCTCTAAGCCTAAACCATATTATATATCCACTTAAATATAAGTTCTATACTATAATATAAAATGTTACACATATACACATAAAGAAGACTTAGGAGAAATATACAAAATCTAAACAATTGCCCTTGTAGTTCTCTAAGTCTGCACTTGGCAAACAATCCTAAGTGTGGATTAGGGTTGTGTCCATCGTCGGCCCAAGCACCTGTAACATCATCAGCTATCAAGTGATTTCCTCCAAATGGAGGAAATTCCTGCAAAACAAGAACTTATCAATTGTTACAATTTTAGTTCCAAAATCTGCAGGGTTAAGAGTTCCATCTATTTTCTTTATATGGATAAAATTATCATCAACCTTTTCACGAATAAAATGGTACCTAACATCTATATGCTTGGTACGTTCGTGATACATAAAGTCCCTGCACAAGTATAATGCACTCTAGCTATCTATATGCATTGTGGATGTAAAATGCTTCTTTTCAATCTTCTTTAAGAGACCTTGGAGCCAAATGGCTTTCTTGCAGGCCTCAGTGGCTGCTATATACCCAGCCTCAGTGGAGGATAAGGCAATAATAGGTTGCTGTTGGGATTTCCATGAGATACAGTTACCTGCCCAAGTATAAACAAAAGCAATAGTATACTTTCTATTGTCTTTATTTGAGGCATAATCTGCATCAACATAACCAAATAGCTCACATGTAGAGCCTTGACCTGCAGCATATTTCAAACACAGATTCACAGTACCAAACAAATACTTCAACAGGTATTTCATGGCCTGCCAATGCTTTTCAGCTGGATCAGACATGAACCTATTCAAAACACTTATAGCAAAAGCAAGATCTGGACGAGTGCATATCATTGAATACATAACTGAACCAACTGCAGCATCATAAGGGATTTTTTTCATTCTATTAATCTCAGCAGAAGATAAAGGAGTTCTTACTTTAGTAAGATCAAGATGACCAACCAAAGGAACTGTATTGGCCTTAACATCTTTAATATGGAACCTTTCTAACACTTTAAGAACATAATCAGATTGGCACAAATACATAACCTTTTTACTTCTGTCTCTTATGATATCAATGCCCAAGATCCTTTTTACAGGACCCAAGTCCTTCATATCAAAGTGTTTCTTAAGTTGTTGTTTAATCATATTGATTTTATCAGAAGATTTAGCAATAAGCAGGATATCATCAACATACAACATCACATAGAGAGGATCATGCTTTTTAGTATCTTTGAAATATAAGCAAGTATCATATTTGCTTCTTCTAAATCCTAGACTCCTCCTCATACATGTATCAAACTTTATATTCCATTCTCGGGGAGAATATTTTAAGCCATATATGGATTTAATAAGCAAGCAAGCATAGTCAGGATGAGGAGTGTCAATAAAACCTTTAGGTTGCTTCATACAGATGGTTTCATTAAGATCACCGTGCAGAAAAGCAGTCTTGACATCCATTTGATCCAGTTCATAATTATACACAGCAGACATAGCAAGAAGTAATCTCATAGTCTTGTATTTAATAACTGGAGCAAAAATCTCATTATAGTCCTGACCTTCTCTTCGAGTGAACCCTTTGGCTACAAGTCTAGCTTTATACCTTGGGGGATCACTCTTAGCGATGCCTTGTTTTATTTTAAACACCCATTTATAGTCAATTAACCTAGCTGTAGCAGGTTAATTGACTGTAAATGGGTACTTTTTATTTGGAATAATATTCCTAGGTTCTCTATCTCTTGTAAGCTTCCAGTCAGTTAAGTCATGCAATTGCACAGATTACAGACAGATCAGAAACAGTAGAGGTAGAAGCAGAAGAGACATCAGAAATTGAGGGAGAAGATTGCAAGGTAGAAGAAGAAGAGGGCTTAGTTTTATGAGCCACTACACTACCTGTCTCACCATCAGTACACATTTGCCCACCTAATTTGTGAGTTTGTGAGTGTGGTCTGGCAGTGGAGTAGCCACTGTCAAACTCATTTTCAGTTTCACCCTCATCAGGGGTATAGAACTGATTTTCAGTTTCTGGTACCTGCATTTGGTTCGTCTGAGTAGAAGACATAGAATTCTTAAAGTGAAATTCATCTTCTTTGAACACAACATTTCTACTTAAAATGATTTTGTAAGGTCCAGGTTGTATAACTAATAACCTATAACCTTTAATGCCATCAGGATAACCAAGCATAACACATTTTTGAGACCTAGGATTTAGTTTACGATCATTCACATGAGAATAAGCAACACATCCAAAAGGTCTTAAGTGACTAAGGTTAGGTTTTTTATTAGTCCATTTTTCATAGGGAGTTATAAAATCAATAGCAGAAGAAGGTGATCATATATTTATCAAATAAGCAGCAGTTACAACAACCTCACCCCATAAACTATGTTTAAGCCCAGAAGAAACCAACATACATCTAGCCTTTTCCAGAAGGGTTCTATTCATCCTCTCAACAGTCCCATTCTGCTGAGGGGTGCCAAGAATAGTTAAATGTCTTTTTATACCTTCATTTTTACAGTAGGAGTTGAACTCATTGTTACAAAACTCCAAACCATTATCTGTCTTAAGGCACTTTAACTTTTAAACCAATTTCAGTTTCAACTCTAGTTTTCCAAACCTTAAAGTTTTCAAAAGCATCAGATTTATGTTTAAGCAAATACACCCAAACTCTTCTACTAAATTGATCAATAAAAGAGATGAAATATTTCATGCCCCATGCTGTGTCAACCTGAGCAGGTCCCCACAAGTCAGAGTGCACATATTCTAAAGGGTCATTTGCAACATAAGAAGATGATTTAAAACCAAGTTTTGATTGCTTTCCCATAAGACAGTTTTCACATAAGTCAATATGAGAAGGCTTAGCAGATATGATGCCCTTTTTAAACAGATTATCAAGACCTTTATTACCAATGTGACCCAGTCTAGAATGCCATAACAGAGAGCCACTCATGCTCATATTTTTCACAGAGATATCAGGAGCAGAAGAAATAGCAACATTGCACTCAGAAGCAACAACATGATATAAACCATTTTTCTTGATACTTCTAATAAGCAACTTACCATTTTTAAGAACATCTCTAACACCATTCTTAATTTTAGTATCACATTTTTGGTCATCAAAGGTACTTTCAGACAACAAATTCCTTCTGAAATTAGGAACTCATCTAACACCTTGAATTATTCTTATCACACCATCATGCATTCTAAGAGGCACAGATCCTATACCTTTTATTTTTAAAGCAGAGTGATCACCAAGCAAAACTTCACCACAATCATACAGTTTAAGATCATAAAACCACTTTCTATCAGAAGTTGCATGCATAGTGCACCCAAAATCTAAGAGCCACACATCAGAATCAGCATGATCAGATACAATAAGCACTTCGTGAGTATAATAAGAATTATTTTCAAGGACAGCAGATACATCAGCAGACTTTTTACTAGCTTCTTTTTCATCCTTCTTTCTTTTATAACAGTCCTTTTCATAGTGTCCAGTTTTCTAACAGTATAAGCACTTGTAATTTTTCTTTTCATAATTTGTTTTCTATTAAGGATGATTATTACCTTTAACAGGTTCTTTATTTTGCTCTTTACTTTTATCCTTTTTGTTCTGGTAATTCTTGTTGTTATTTTGACCCTTAGATTTAAACTTAGCTATAAGAGCTTCATTTTTAGCTTCTTGCTTAGTTTTGAACATTTTTAAGACATCATTCTTTTGAATAATAGATTCAAGAACAGCTTTCTTAGTCAGGGTAGAAGAACTAAACTGAACAACATCCTTAAAAGTTTCAAATTGGGGTGGGAGAGCATTTGAAAGCAAAACACACTGGTGGGTTTCATCAATTTTATCTTCATACCTTTCTAAATCTTGAATCATAACAAGAAATTTCTCCAGATTTTCAGGCAAAGAGCAATGCAAGTCCATTTTAAAGTTGAACAACTTGACAAGGAGATTTATTCTATTGGGAAGAGATTTTACCAGATAAATCTCTTCAAGAGCATTCCACAAATTTTCAGTGGTCTTGTAAGAGATGCCTAGCCACCTCACCGGCTAGCCTGAGCATAATTTCATTGTGAGCCTGGAGATCTTTCTCTTCCATGACTTCCTTTTTCCATCTTTTCTGGGAACTTGGCAGTCATAGCATCCCAACACTTTTCCTTGATTAACACATCTTTCATTTTCACCTGCCACATAGAAAAGTCAGTTGTGCCATTAAAAGGTTTCATATGATAACTAGATTCACCCATTTTTCGAGAATCAAAGGAAAATCGTACAAAAAATTCAATTTAATACATAATAGCAGTAGATAAGTGAGAAACAAGATGAACTAGTTCTCACAGAGGGACAGTTTCTTCAAGAAACTTTCAGGGGCCACACAAAACTCTAAGAAAGAATCTTAGAAAGATACAAGTAAACAATAATAGATCGAAAACTTGCAAATAAGATCAAGAAGAACAGATCTAAAACATGCACATGCACAGGTCTAGAATCAAGCAATACTGAAAGAACAGATGCTAAACAGAACCTAATGAAATCTCTCGAGCATAAAACAAAAGATCAAGGAGTAACCATGCTCTGATACCAATTTGTTATGCGAATAACGAATAGATTCGAAGTTGGATATGCGAGTTCGAGGTTTAAGCAAGATCAAGCAATGTAAAGGCAGAAACGAGACACCAAAGTTTTACGAGGTTCGGATCTAAGATCCTACGTCCTCGGGGCCTCAAGAGGCAGCCATAATCCACTATATCGAGAAGATTACAAAACAAGGGAGAGTTTATGCGTACAAGGAAGATCTAAACAAACAAGAACATAAAGCATAGAACAAACAACGAAAACCGGGAAGAAGAACACTCCCTGAAAGACTCTAGATCTTGAAGATACAGATTCGAGATCTCAAGTCAAAAACCCAGGACAGCAAGAGCTAGCAGCGCCGGAGGAGCCTTCGCCTTGCCATAGGAAGAGCCGGAGAAGAAGACCTTCACCGGAGGAAGGGACGATTATGCGGAAGAGGCTTGAGGAGCAAACCCTAGAATCGCCATAAGCTCTCTCTGTCTTTCTCTTTGGATTACCTGGAGACGCCGACCACACAGTGAAGCGCCTCACATGAACAGGATCCTTTATATAGACACACAAAGGAAGCCCTAGGTGAAGCGCTGCATTTGGAGCAAGGGAAAACTTCAACCCTAGCTAAACCGAGCTCAGTTGTCCAATGGGCTAAGGGATCCATAACAAGCTTTGGGCCATGTTTCTTGGCATCAGATTTGGTTATGAGATCAAGCCCATATGGGCTCAATATAAGTTCTATACTATAATATGAAATGTTACACTTATACACATAAACAAGACTTAGGAGAAATATACAAAATCTCAACAAAATAAGACTCGTTTACACATAAATTATACCTATTTATCTATTACTCATTTAATTAGGCACATTTACCTTCAAATTATACTCATTTTCACTTCAAACTTATTTTCACTTTAAGACTCATTTTCATTTGAACATTTGCCTATACATAAGGGTTGATAATTCAGTTGTACTCACCTCTTAAAATGTATCTTGTATGCAATTATGGACCATTGATCTAAATGGAATGTATAAACATGATTTAAGGGTTACTTTTTTGCTGAAATATCTTGTGGGACCTACATAAAAATATCACTCACTCTCTTCTTCCCCTTTTGTGATGTACTTCTATCTCAACACCCCTCCCCCCGACCCTTTTTTTAAAGCTGATTTTCTTGAAAAAATATATAATATTTATGATTTGTGAAAAATAAATAATTATGGGTGATTTATTGGTGGGACTCACATGATTTGTTTGTTTAAAAATCTGAACTGAACGGAAAAAGAAAACATAACATTATTCGGTATCATGAGAATCATTATTCTTCAGAATTGACAGAATTTTATAAACAACAAAACCAGGTAAAAAAACAAAAGCATGTGGGCCCTTTTTAGGTGGGTCCCACCACTTTTAATTTTAAAAAAGAAACAAAACACTCATATAGAGTGTATATGGTTGATATGTCAAAAACCTAGGAAGTAGAAATTCTCAGGAAGTTGGAGAAATATCTGCATTTGGTTTATATCTGCCTTTCATCTCCTCCCCATCAACGACCCAAATTTGCGTACAAGATACATCCAAAAGGGTGAGTACACCCGAACTACCCTCTATATAGATATACATAAATACAATAAACAGTTTTTTATATATGTATAATTTCAGTTTTGCTCTTTGTATACATATGGAATAATTTCCCAAATCCCGTAAGGGTTTGAAATCCCGCTCGAAAGGATTTTAAATAAATCTCAAAAAGGCCTTGAATCAACAATCTACAAATCCCGTAAGGACTTGAAATCCCGCTCGAAAGAGATTGAACTGAATCCCAATAGAGTTTAACAGGTTGGGGTTTGCTCGCGCGACGTGCGTCTTTGCCTTGGTGCATTTAGAGATTCTTCTTCTTCATTGGGGTTCTGGCATTCGGAGTCCGGACTGACTGGGGGTCAAGGTGGTGTGTATGGGGAGACTTTTTGATTGAAAAGGAGATTTCTGTAGGTTTGTCTTCACTGCCCACATGCAGTGTCGGCCCAGGCAGAGGGGCAATCTCGGCTACCGCCCAGATTGTCCCTCTAAAGGTGGTTTGAGAAGGATCAATGGAAGTTGCCAGATAAGATGCTTAACTGCGGTAAAGGTGGTTTGAGAAGTACAAGTGAAGGTGGTCCGTTACAGATCAGTTACCTAGAGGTAAAAAATGCATGACAACATGGGTGCACAAAATACCTTTTGCGAAGATGTTCTTTGTGGAAAATTAGGAAATAATTGTTTGAGATTGTAATCTTTGTATTTTCTTATTTAAATATATCTTTTGCTTGGAGAAAAAGATTTTTGGAGAGATATAAATAAATGTTAAAATATGGAGGAAAATATGTCTTCCTCCAAAAGAAAAACAAGGAATTCACAAAGGAATTCGTCGGGAGCAAAGAGCTTCGAAGAAGAAGAAAAAAATGAAAGAAGAAGTATTGTGCTATAAACTGGACCATGGTGGTCCGATTGTTGATGACAGGAATCGGTTTTTGTAAGATTTTAAGTAGTTCGCATTCCTATATGCATTTTTTAATGGTCAAGTCAATCAATAAAAACAGACACTAGAAAGGTTATGTGTTTTTCTTTCAAACTAGTTGGTTGGAATGTTATCTCGTTGTAAATTGATTGTTCTGCCTTTTGTGCTTTCTACACTAAGTATTGTTCTTAAGAACTGGATCACCAACACCAAACCTCAACAATCAGATCACAAATTAGAGAAAGCAAACAAAAATGGAACATTGGAAACCAAAATTCTTAATCTTCTTTCTTGTTCTATTACACTATATAGAAAGGGCTTTATAACCGCTACTTCTTAACAACCACACACACTTTCAACCGTACACGTGTCCACAACTGACCATTCTATATTCTTATATTCTATATAGTTGACTGATACCCCCTCCCCGCATTCGGTCAAGTTGGACTTGGAGGTGTGTCAACCAAACCCAATTTGAAGGACAAGGTGTGATGCTAAATCTCACCTAAAGGCTTGGGCAGAATATCAGCTAACTTTTGGGAGGCCGAGACATGAGTTGTATGCAAAAGCCCTTCAACGATCCATTCTCTTATATAGTGGCATCAATGTGTTGAGCAGCGTTATTATCACAAAAGAGAGTGATAGGAAGGTGAACTGAAATGGACAAATCACGAAGAATACTAGTGAGCCAAACAACCTCACTAGCAGCCATGGACATACACCTGCATTCGAACTCAGCACTTGATTTGCAAACCATCTTTTGCTTCTTGGTCTTCCAAGACACAAGAGACAATCCAAGGAACACACAGTACCCCGGATAGAGAATGAGTGCCCCCTAGTCCGCATCTTTATTGGTAGCTAATGACAAAGAGCAATCACTTGGAAAGAACGGACCCCAATAGATGGCGTGCTTCAAATAAAGGACCACAAATAAGGCAACCTACATATGACGGAGTCCTGGAGAACTAAGAATTGATTTTGGCATTGTACGGAGTATGAGAGATTAAGGCGTGCCAAATTGAGACACACAAGTCTACCAATTTACATGCGATACGACTCGGGATCAGGGAGAATTTCACCTTCATCAGTAGAAAACTTCAAACCACGGGGCAAAGGAAAAACGGCTGATTTGCACTCGGTCATGCAAGTGTCTTTGATGATATCAACAATATATTTCCTTTGATCTAGAATCATAACATTATCAGATCGAGCTACTTCTATGCCTAAGAAATAGCGCACAAAACTCAGGTCCTTGATGGTGAAGGCATGATGAAGTTTCTCTTTAGTGTGCTTAACATAAGCGACATCAGAACCAGTGATCAAAAGATCATCGACATACACAAAAACAATAGTTTACAGACCTAAATCATCTCAAATGAATAATGAATAATCGTGCTTAGATTGCACAAACCCGATCTTGAATAAGAACTTGGAGAGTTCTAGATGCCACTGACGAGAGGTCTGCTTTACCCCATACAAGGACCGTTGATGCTTACACATTGGCCCTTACTGTCCATAAAAAAACCTTCAGGACGCTTTGTATATACATCCTCATCAAGGAACCCGTGTAAGAATGCATTGTTGATGTTGAGATTATGAACATCTCAATGCTTTGAGGTACATAAAGCCAAGATCAACCGAATAATGGTGAGTTTAGCTACAGGGAAAAAGGTAAGTTCGTAATCTTTATCATTAACTTGAGTAAACCCTTTTGCCACTAAACGGGCTTTAAACCTCTCAACAGACCCATTTGGTTTGAATTTTACTTTAAAAATCCACTTACAGTTGATTGTCTTTTTGTCTTTGGGCAAATCAGTAACAACCCAAGTGTTGTTCAACTCCAGAGCATCAATTTCCTTTTGCATAGCCTCAACCCAACCAGGATCCTGAGAAGCTTCCTTGAAAGAAGTAGGCTCTTGGACCTTCATCATCGAATGAAAAGATGCAACAAATTCTGAAGAATAATCAGAGAGATCAAGAAGTTGGCGTATCATGAAAGAAGCTGATTGTGACGAAGTGGAAGGCAGTGTAGGACATACAAAGTCTTGTAAATGAGTTGGAGCATGTTGTTGCCTAAGAGTCTTGCGAGGAGGAGATGGCTTCAGCGGATGGACACCATCATGTACTTGTTCAGAACCACTAGATGGAGAATTGATCTGATCCATACTACCCTTGGTATCATCATGATCATAAAAAAAACCTGAAGACTCGTCTGACCAGGTGTAACATGATTGCAATCCTCATCAAAAGCGGGATTGACAATGGGTAGAGACGGAGCAACCATTGGTTTAGTAGGAGAAGGCTTGGAGAAAGGAAAAACATTCTCCCTAAATATCACATCTCCGCTGAAATACACAATATTAGTCTCTGATAACATCTATTTTAGTCATATTTTAGGGTTGCATTTGCATATTAGTTTAGGTCATTTTCATGCACATTTGTCATATTTTATTCTTTATTTATTTTGTTTTGCATTTTCGGAGTCTACACCTACTTTCTATTTATTTCAGGCATTTTGAGGCTATTATTGTGGAAATTCAAGAGTTTATATGAAGGAGCGAGCATGGCTGGATCGGAACTTGGAAGCCAAAGTGCGGAAATTGCCAAATTGGAATCTTATGGGCTGCAATTATAATTAGGTGTTGGGTTATATTTCAATTCCTTAAATTATTGGGTTGAAATTGTAATTTGATTAAAGTTTCATATATATACTCACGTTTAGAGAAGTGATGGGGAGTTCGGACTTGACTTTGGAGACTTGCGCCGTACAGAACTTCGGTCGGCATAGTCTAGGTTTAGTTTAGGTTTCTTTCTTTTCGGTATTACAATTCGGATCGAGGACAAAGATTTAGGTTTGCATATTATCTTAAACTTTGATCTATTTCTGTCTATAATCTATTTCATCGTTTATTATATTATGTTTGGTTGATTTCTCCGTTCTAGGGTTTGGGTGATCCCAATGATTGTTTGGTAGTTTTAGTATCGATATTTGTTTGACTGAGAACTTGTTAGATTCAATCCTAATGTGCTTAATCTAATTGATTTCATAATTGATTAGAGTCTTGTTAGAATTTGAGACCGAAAGGAGATAAGACTAACAGGGCAATTAGATAAGGGTTTGAGGCCGAAAGGCGATAACTTACTATCGGAACCTTAGGATTGAATCTGGAATTTTATAATTGTGAAAGCTTTATAGATTCCTTGTGGATAAATAGCTATCGTAGAAACTCTAGGTCGAGATTGTATTTGATTGAGCGCGAAAGCGGATATTGATGCAATTGAGATTTAGGTTCTAAAAGCATAAAGGGTTTGAATTGGTTGCTTGAGACCGAAAGGAGATGGTTAACCAGTTTAGGTACAATTACTATGAGACTGAAAGGAGATTAGTAAGTACCTTAGATAGCTACCTTCAACAAACTCAGGCAATGTGTCACGAATATCGATATTAATCTACTAAATAATTGTTGTGGTGATCCTTTATCCTAGATTTGCCTCGTATCTATTGTGTTTGAATACCACCTTTTTGTATAGTTATTTTAGTATTAGTTGGTTACTTTCTCCATCCATATAAATATTTGTCATTTATTTGTTTGGCTTAGTTTAATCAGTTTGGAATTACAATCGATAGGACATACACAGTCTTGTAAATGAGTTGAAGCATGTTGTTGCCTAAGAGTCTTGCGAGGAGGAGATGGCTCCAGCTGATGGACACCATCATGTACTTGTTCAGAACCACTAGATGGAGAACTGATCTGATCCATACTACCCTTGGTGTCATAATGATCATCAAAAAAACCTGAAGACTCGTCTGACCAGGTGTAACATGATTGAAATCCTCATCAAAAGCGGGATTGGCAATGGGTAGAGACGGAGCAACCATTGGTTTAGTAGGAGGAGGCTTGTAGAAAGGAAAAACATTCTCCCTAAATATCACATCTCCGCTGAAATACACAATATTGGTCTCTAAATCAAACCGCTTATATGTCTTGACACCTCCTGGATACCCCAAGAATACACTCCTTGTGTATGTCCTATCGATTGACTAACTACTTTTATGTTGAAGAATGAATAAAATCCATCCCCCTAGGGCTTTATTTATAGAGCTCAATCCTTGCCACCCAAGGATAGCATATATCTATCATCTATCTATATTTATCTAAAGATAAAAGGTCCCCAATTTAAATGAATAAAATAAATAAAATCCCCCTAGGTAAAATAGGAATTAACCAAATATGATAGATGTTCATCAAAGTAGATAAAAGATCTTCACTTGATCGCTAAGAAATCTCCCTTTGATTCGGACTCCAAAAATGCGTCAGACAACTTCTGTAGGTCACTCGATATCGAGTCAAAGAGTCGATATCGAGTCAAGGATGGGTCGACATCGAGTCAAGGGTGTAGATGTTGAGTTTTTGTATGTTGTGTCGAGTGATTCTGTCGATGTCGAGTGAAACTAGTCGATATCGAGTCAGTTTCAGTCGATATCGAGTGCACTGTCAGCCTTCAGCATTCTGCTTCATTTTGAAACGCACTTTCTCGAGTCGTTATTCTTCTGATTGACGCATATGAGTATGTGTTGGAAAGCTCTTTTCGCGGGCTACAAATCTCATGAAGGCATCAGAACTTGATTCAAAATGAGGAATGGTGAAAAGTGGAATCTTCTCCACCTACACCACCTTGCGCTCTTCCTTAGCTTCTCCAATGTCTTCATGGTTTTCCTTTAAGCTCCAAAGTGCGTCCAAACTTCTCGAAACTCCTAAAAATCAAATCAAACTTTGTGTAGACTCCATATCTTGCAATATTAATCTTAACTACACAAATTCCTAATAATTCCATCCTAGAATGCAAATATAACATAAAAATTAGCATAAAAGATATGCATAAAACATGGTGAAATGGGCGCACATCAATTAATGGACTAGTTATGACTAGCATTAAGAGTTGTGGCATCATTTCCATGCTTAGAACTCGCACTCGAAGTTCCTCCACACTTTCTGACTTGTTGAACAATGTAGAAATCTCTATTCGGATTTGGCATTGGATCAATAGCAAGAACTTGATTTCTTGCTGACTCATACGCTTCATTAAGGCCCATCAGAAATTGCATCAATTTGTTCCTCTCTTCCATATCAATCATCTTCCTGATGACTTGACAAGTGCATCATTCCATAACCCCACACTTGCATTGTGGTAAGCCTTCAATACAAGCTATTTTTTTTTTTCCATATTTTCTTCAATTTCCCGAAATAATCCCCGAAAGAATACGAATATTGCGTCATTGAACTCAAAGCTTTCTTTAAATGGAAGAAAAGATGTATATTCAATTGTGCATACCATTCAAGAACCTCTCCCCACAGTTCTTGTGCGATTCCAACATACATGACCGATTATGCAATTGATGCGTCCATGGAGTTGAGAAGCTAGCCAACATCTGACCATGTAATCAGCTCTCATCGACCTCAAGCTATGTGGTGAATCATCCAATGGCTTTGCCATAGATCCGTTTATGAAACCAATTTTTAGTTTTGCACCCACCCTCATATTTACATTCCTTATCCAGTTGAGGAAATTCGATCCATTGAATGCAACAACAACAAGCTGAGTATCTAGATTGTCCGAGCTCGCACAAGCGAGCGGATCGTTCGACGACATCTGAAGTTGATGTCCGTCATTTTGATTTCTCAACACTGAAGCACACGTATCATTCATGATTTCCAATAAAGAATGAATCAAACCAAATCTATATATAGATCTATCTCACTCTGATAACATATGAGTTAGATCGAGTGCTCACCGACTTCAATCGGAATTTTATGCGGCCTAAAAGAGCCAAAATACCGCGGTGTCGCCGTGTTGTTTTCTCAAACGAGAGTTGATATTTGGCTCTTGCGACAAAGCTTTATAATTAAGATAAATGAGTCGAGCTCATTGACCACTAGGATCACATCACAATTAAAGCGCAAAGAGCTCATTCTTCCCATCTTAGTTTGAATAGATTAAAGCGCAAAGAGCTCATTGACCACTTGAATGGATGATTGAACTACTGCGAAATATGATTCAAGGTCTGAGAATAAGCGTTCTCCTTCACTAATTTCGTTCCTCCCTGACGGAGGGAAAACCTGTCGTTGATCCGTCAAAGAAAACTTAAACCTATAACTAGGGGTGTTATATGAACTGAACAGCTCGAGCTCGGCTAGAAAAAACTCGACTCGAGCTCACTCACTAATTTAAACAAGCCGAGCTTGAACAAAATTTTAAGCTCGGTTGAAAGCTCGGCTCGTTCGAATAAAGCTCAAATAGCTCGAATTCTATGGAATTTCTAAAATTTCCTTTAAGCTAACATGTTATAACCAAGAATAACTACTTAAAGCTCGAAAAAAGCTCGGCTCGAGCTCGTTCATTTCCTAAACAAGCCAAGCTTGAAAAAAATAAAAAACTCGTTTAAAAATCGGGCTCGGCTCGGCTCGAGCTCGTTTAACAAACGAACAAGCTTCAACATGCCAAGCTCGGCTCGTTCAGCTCGAATAACACCCCTACCTATAACTAGTATAACAATAAGTAAGAGGTCGATCCACAGGGAAATTTGTTATTCAAGTATGATTTAGGTGTCTATTAAGTAACCAAGGAGGGGGTTTTTGAGTGCGTAAAAGATCCGCCTTTAATCAAAGCGGATTGATGAAAGCAAAGTAAATGAATTTGGTTCAAACAATTATAAGAAGCAGTTCTACCTACAATTTTCCACTTTATTTGGTTTGAAACGATCCTTGTAACTTCTTCTCGTCATATTAAGTTTCCTATGAATGCCCTTGTCCCGACCTGATATAGTTACTAGTCCAACCAGTCCTAGCAACCCTTATCAATCGAACAGTCCCTAAAGAAGGATTTAACCCAATTGATAGCTTTAAGTTAAGAGATTAGCCAAAGTATTTGCAGTCCCTAAAGAGGGATTTAACAACACAATCAACTTCCTACTCATTCAATTAGTTCAACCAGCCCTAAAGGCACAAGTTTGCTACTTACGTAGAGAAAAACAATAAACAGTCAAGCACAAAGAAGTTGAATCATTCAAATATAGGAAACAGGGAACGAGAATTAGAAACTCAAAATTAATCCAAATAAAGCGTCAAACTGTAGGCAGAACGGATGAGTTTAGTTACTCATAAAAGACATCGCTCGATCTCTAATTGTCTGATAGAACGTAGAATAAAATAAAATTGACTGAAAAATAACAACATTCAGCCTTTTTAATAAGTCTAGTCGACCATGAAACAAACCAAACAACTAGGGTTTTAATTAAGCAAAATGCGGCGTCGCTGCAACTAATGATGCGATCGCTGCATATGTTGCGGTCGCGGCATATGCTACTCTTACAACCCGCGGCGTCTCCCCATTGCAGCGGTCACGGCACGCATGCTGCGGCCGCGACATGTCTCGCTGCATATCCTCTTATTCAACTTCGCGAGCAGCTCCAAGTACTCCTTGCTTCTTTCTAATGTCTTTTTTATTTCTCTTCAAGATATTGCATCTCCCAAATGTATTCAGATTCAATCTGCAAAGTAACCACAAATTTGCGCAGAATCCGAATTCTTCCAGAATAATCACAAGATGCAAATTAACTACGGATTATAAACGAAATGCAACCTAACTAGCCTAAAAATGCCTATAATGCCTATCTAAGATATGCATTATAAAATTCCCCCACACTTAACCTTTTCTTGTCCTCAAGCCATGAATCAATGTATCCCACAGGAAATCCCTTCAAGTTTCAACCTCGTCAAAAAGCAACATCATAGCAGGTGAAAACATAAACCAAGCAAACAAACATCATAGCATGTATTCCAGTGATCAAAACTTAGAAGTAGATCTCATCTAACCTCACCAGAAATATGTGTTTCACACATGCTCTCATGTGTTTAGTCTTTAAGGTACAACTCTCATCTCAAACCAACATGCACTAAACTCATAGACATTGACCACCATATCACAAAATCTCCACCGAAATGCCATTAGTTGCGGGACACAATAAAGGAAACTAAATAAAATGTGACTCTTTTTTTTCTTTTCTTTTCTTTTTTTTTTCTTTTTTTTTTCTATTTATTTTCATGTCTTGGTGCTTTCCTTACGAGAGGCGCAAACATGGGTGTCATGAATGTCCCCGGTCTATCAACATCTCAACCTACTAATATGAAGTCCACTTGAAAATCTTTTGACGCAAGTTGCAAACATGGGTGTCATGAATGAACCTGGTTACTCAATGATCAAGCTTTCTTTCCTAGTGGATAGTTTTCAACACCGTTTTGCGCGAATCATACATATGGGTGTCATGCGTAGACCCGGTTACTAAGTGCATCGACCATTGCCACCTTATTTCACTAAGTATGCACAAATTTAAACATAAAGACTCAAAATATAAACATAAACTCTACAAGCAACAAACTTGTGAGTCGGTCTTGAAAAATAGATACTTCAGTCAATGCCAAGAGGTAGCACACAAGGAGAGTAATTCACACAATTGAGCAAAAGATTTCAAATAAGGCTAAACATTCTCACAAGGTCATGTTTTTAGGACTTCAATCATACTTTAGCTCAATCATACATGCTCAATTATATTTGCTAGCTCATGTTCCACAAAAATCAAATATAGACAAGGCCAAAACATCCAAAACTCCATGAGATTTATATGATCATGCTTGAAATTTAAATTAGAGGACAAACTAAGCCAGATGGGTATTTGAATAACACATGGATGCAATGCATGATTATTTTTGGATTTTTTGAAAAAAAAAATTCTAATTACGAAAATGGCCGAAAATTAAAAATTAAATAAACTAAATAGCCATTAAACTAAACAACAGTTAATTAAACTTAAGCATGGTGCAGAATATTAAATATGATCTACTAAATGACAGTATATACAAAATTCATCTCCCCCACACTTAAAGTTTTCATTGTCCTCAATGAAACAGTACAGACAACAAAAATAACTCAGATGAAATCAGTGTGAATGAGAAAGAAACTAACCACTCACTGTTAGGTTGGAATCTGTGGCCCTCCATTTTTTTTTAGAACTCCGAAAAATTGCAAAAGGAGTGACAGAGGGGTAATGCGGCGGACGCGGCATGAGTGATGCGGCCGCTGCATAGGCATGAAGCTGCGGCCGGGTGCTGCGGCTGCGACATAAAGTTGTGGCCGCTGCATGTGATGCAGTAGCAGTTGTATCTTCGTTTCCCCTTGTCTCGACTTCCCACTTTGCTTTTTCAAGAGTTGATAGTAAATTTTTCAAACAAAACAAAAGCAAAACAACAAGAAAACTACCTAAAGATGACTAAATGAAAAGGAAAGAAAAACTTACCTCGGGTTGCCTCTCGAGAAGCGCCTTTGTTTCAAGTCTTTGGCTCTACGTAATGGCCCTTGATTGGCCTAGGTTCCTCCACCAGGGTCACCTACACTTGTCATCTCATTTACAAGTACGGGCACCCTTGGAAGGTGTAGCTTTCCGTCCAGCATTCATCCATTACCATTAGCTTCTCTCCTAAAGCTAGTCCTGAGGGTTGTCCTAAAATCATAAAAGCTTCCACACCATTTGAAATTAGTTTCTCATAAGGGGAAACTGTGGGCTTAAACGGATTAAATAACCATCAACACCTATTATGAGTTCTTCTTTTCCTAAAGATTACAATTTGTTAGGGGGCTCAAATTTCAAGAAACTATTTTCCTTAGGTGTCTCTGACAAATCACAAAAATTATTGTTGTGATCAATATTGTTAGCAATAGGCATATCTAAAGAGCTTTCAGGAGAAAGTGCGCATGATTAAAGAGAGAGAATTCTATCTTTCTTCCATCAAACTTCATAGTCAATAAACCCTCACAACAATCAATTTTCGTTTTTGCAATTTTCAGGAATGATCTTCCTAGTATAAAGGGTGATTCTGGGGCTCCCTGCTCCATATCTAACACAAAGAAATCAACAGGGAAAATCAAATCATCCACCATAACCAAAACATCTTCAACGCCTCTTGGCCTGATTTTTGATCGATCAGCAAGTTACACTATAACCCAGTCTCAGTCAGAGCACCAAAACCCAAAAACATGTACATGTTATAGGACTTAACATTAATTGAGGCTCCTAGATCTAGCATGGCTTGTTTGAATCTAGTATTCCCAATTGCACATGGAATTGTAAACATACTTGGGTCTCCACACTTTTCAGGCAATTTCTTTTGCAACACAGCAGAGACATTTTCATTCAAGCTCACCTTTTTCTTCTTTTTCAATCTTTGTTCTTCTTGATGGTGCACAATTCTTTCAAGAATTTATCATATCTAGGAATGCTCTTAATCAATTTGAGTAAAGGAATATTTACCTCACACTTGCTGAACGTCTCAAAGATCTCCTTATCGTTCTCATACCTTCGTGTATCCTTCAGGGCTTCCGGAAACGGTAGAACCGGCTTTGGAGTCTCCATAGGTAAGGAAGAAGGAGAAGAAGAGGGAGAAGGAGGAAGAGGGGGATAGGAAGAAAGAGGGGAAGGAGAAGACGAGTTCGGCGTACCTGTTCCTGTGGATTCGGCGGAGGCACTTGTTGCGAGCGCGGCATTCTGCTGTGGCCGCTGCCTTTTTTATGTGCCGCGGCCGTGACATGGTTGTTGCAGCCGCCGCACCGTACAACGCCCGTCTTCTTCGTCTATTTCTTCGTCCATGATTTCCTCATCATCATTTTGAGGTGTAACAATCAGTTCCTTGCCACTCATAAGCGTTATTGCACTGACGTTCTTCCTGGGATTCTCAATCGTTTGCGATGGGAGCTTTCCTGAGTCATTTGCCTCTTTTGCACTTAACAATTGAATGACTTGACTCATCTGATTCTCCAAGTTCTTAGATCGTTCACCTTGGTCTAAGACTGCCTATGCGAGGTTCTTAGTGCACTTGTCTAAGTTCTTTGTGCGTTCAGTCTGGTTCATTACGAATGGTGTGGGGGCTTGTAGTGGATTTCCATCAGGTGCACTTGGCTGAGGCTGTCCTCCATGACGAAGGTCAAACTGTTGTTGTGGCCTTACCTGAGGCCCTCCTTGCTGATTGAAAGGTTCTTGGTAGTTGCCATAACCATAGCCCTGCTGATAGCCTCCATTGTAGTTATTATTGTTGAAGTGCCCAGGATTACCAAAGTTGCCTTGCATAGGCCTTTGTGGAGCAAAATTCCCAATTGCATTCAACTCAACACTAGGTTCTTGTAGGATTCACACGCTTTCAACTACTGAGGTGCTCTGTCAACTACCAGTTTCTTGATCATCTCTTTCATCTCTGCCATATCAGTCTGTAATGCAGCCACTGGGCATCAATAGCAAGTACACCTCTAGAACGAGTGCTCTTATTCATCATGTTTCCCCCACAACATGAATTCACCGTTTTGCGCTCTCCATCAGTAAGCCCATTGAATAAGAAGAGAACTAGATCCTTCTAAGAGTACCCATGGCAGGGCAGCTAGCGCAGAGTTTCTTGAAACGCTCAAAGTACTCATGAATGGACTCCGTCGCGTACTACTCAATGTTGTTGATTGACCTTTTCAAGGCATTTAGCTTTGTTGCAGGGAAGTACATCTCTAGGAGGACTCTCTTCATCTCAGCCCAAGTAGTAATAGATCCAGGTGGTAGATAGAAGAACCACTCATTCCCATCATCATTCAAAGAGAAGGGAAAAACTCTTAGCTTGATTTGATCCCCAGTGACGTTCTCAGGTTTCATCCCAACTACCACAGTATGGAACTCAGATAGATACTTGTGAGGGTCCTCCCCACTCAACCCATGGAACTTGGGTAACAGATGAATTACCCCAGATTTCAGCTCAAAGTTTACTCCTTCCCCAAGTGCACGGAATTGGATTGCTAAGGGTTGTTGTGCCAGATCAGAAGCAGAAAGCTCTTTAAGAGCGTGGTTTGCTTCGTTAGCCATCTCTGCAGTGCTTTCTCCTTGATCAAAAGGAAGCTCGTGGAAGCGATTACGAGTGTCTCGCCTTAAAGAGGCAAGGGTCTTTTAAATCTCTGAATCAAACGGCAACAAAGAATAATTAGTAGGACGGGTATGAACCATATAAAACGGTCCACACCAAAAACACACAAGAATTAATAAAAATTCCCCGGCAACGGCGCCAAATTTGACAGGGGAAAACCTGTCGTTGATCCGTCAAAGAAAACTCAAACCTATAACTAGTATGACAATAAGTAAGAGGTCGATCCACAGGGAAATTTGTTATTCAAGTATGATTTAGGTGTCTATTAAGTAACCAAAGAGGGGGGTTTTGATTGTGTAAAAGATTCGCCTTTAATCAAAGCGGATTGATAAGAGCAAAGTAAATGAATTTTGTTCAAACAATTATGAGAAGCAGTTCTACCTACAATTTTCCACTTTATTTGGTTTGAAACGATCCTTGTAACTTCTCGTCCTATTAAGTTTCCTATGAATTCCTTTGTCCCGACCTAATATAGTTACTAGTCCAACCAGTCCTAGCACCCTTATCAATCGAACAGTCCCTAAAGAAGGATTTAACCCAACTGATAGCTTTAAGTTCAGAGATTAGCCAAGGTATTTGCAGTCCCTAAAGAGGGATTTAACAACACATTCAACTTCTTACTCATTCAATTAGTTCAACCAACCCTAAAGGAACAAGTTTGCTACTTAGGTTAAGGTTCACAATCAGGAATATACAAAACCTTAGCAATTGAATTGATCTAACGAGTTGGCCAGACACGATAGAGCAAAACAATAAACAATCAAGCACAAAGAAGTTGAAGCATTCAAATATAGGAAACAAGGAACGAGAATTAGAAACTCACAATCAATCCAAATAAAGCGTCAAATTGTAGGCAGAACAGATGAGTTTAGTTCCTCATAGAAGACGTCGCTCAATCTCTAATTGTCTGATAGAACGTAGAATAGAATAGAATTGACTGAAAAATAACAACATTCGGCCTTTTTAATAAGTCTAGTCGGCCATGAAACAAACCAAACAACTAGGGTTTTAATTAAGCAAAGCGCGGCGTCGCTGACGACCAATGTTGCGGCCGCTGCATATGTTGCGGTCGCGGCATATGCTACTCGTCCAACCCGCGGCGTCTCCCCATTGTAGCGGCATGTCCCACTGCGTATCCTCTTGTTCAACTTCGCGACCAGCTCCAAGTACTCCTTGCTTCTCTTCCTTCCTTGCTTCTTTCCAATGTCTTTTGTATTTCTCTTCAAGATATTGCATCTCCCAAATGTATTCAGATTCAATCTGCAAAGTAACCACAAATTTGCGCAGAATCCGAATTCTTCTAGAATAATCACAATATGCAAATTAACTACAGATTATCAACGAAATGCAACCTAGCTAGCCTAAAAAATGTCTATAATGCATATCTAAGATATGCATTATCACTCCCCCTTGATAGGAAAGAAGAGACCCCGAAAAGCTAGATACTTTCCTTAAAGATAATGTGGAAATAATAATAAATAAGTCTCATAATATCTTCCTTAAACATTAAGGAATTAGTCTTCAAAAGATTGGATCGAATCTCCCACATTAAAGATAGAATTTGGATCTCAAACTGATGTTCTCTGGACGAACTCGTCGCCGCGACAAGGATCTCGCGGCCGCGAATCGTAGGTTTCAGCAAATCCTCTCGCGGGCATCTCTCTATGGAGAACTGGGGTGACTCGCGGCGGCGACACATGCACTCGTGGCCGCGACTGGTGGACTTTGTATGACCCTTCTCGCGGGTTACCTTCACGGTGAAACACGAAGATTCACGACGACGGCATGGGACTTGCGACAACGACTTATGACAAAACCGTGTATTCTTGCTCTTCACTTCTTGGCCTTTGCATTCCTTGCTTCTTTTCTCTTCTTCTTCACTCCACTCAAAACTTTTCCAAGCTAACCCCAAGCCGGAACTGCAAAGCTGCATAAATTAATCAAAATAGCGTAGTTTACGAACTTTCCAACCAAAAGAGCAAAATATGAAATTAACTCTAAAACCTAACCAAACAACTATAAAACACAACTAAAACTACCCTATAATGCATATCTAAATATGCATTATCAAACACCCCCACACTTAAGCTTCGCTAGTCCTCGAGTGAATCAATAAGAAGCAACCTATACCTACGAGTTCATCATTCATGCACTAGCCTTAGACAAAAGCAGTATCAATATGAAATGAAGCCCACGATCAAGTGAATAAACATCCTAGCATGTATTTAGCGATCAAAGCATAGACGTAGAAATCATCCAACCTCACAAGGAATATGTGTTTCACTCGTGCTCTCATGTGTTTAGGCTTTTAAGTTCAACTCTCAACTCAATCCAAAATGCACTAAGCTCATAGAAATTGACAACAATATAATCAAATCTCCACCGAAATGCCATCACTTGCGGAAAACAATAGAAATAAACAATTTGGCTCTAGATTATTCACTCTTTATTTTTTCATTTTCGGTTTTTCCATTTCCATTTTCTTTTTCTTGCTATGGTTTCTTTCGGCTTTGGTGTATTCCTTACGCGAGTTTCAAACATGTCATGAATGGCCCCGATCTATCAACACCTCAACTTACTTGAAGAAAGTCCACTTGAACATCTTTTTACGCGAATTACAAACATGGGTGTCATGAATGAATCCGGTTACTCAATGATCAAGCTTTCTTTCTTAGTGGATAGTTTTCAACACCGTTTTGCGCGAATCATACCCATGAATGAATCCGGTTACTCAAAATTTTGAAATTACATATGGAAAAATAACTCAAAATAAGTATCAACTTTTAACCAAAAATAATACAAACTTTAGTTTTAACTAGGTAATCCATGTACAAAATATGATCCCCAATACCAGCTATTTTTCCGACGATTTTTTCACTGAAAATACCTTCTCCTTTAGTTAAAAACTAAATTTGTATTATTTTGAGTTAAAAGTTGATACTTCATAGTGTTATTTTGAGTTATTTTCCATTAAATATTAAAAGACAAGCATTTCAAACTGAAAAATTCAAAAATTACAATAAATCAAATCGACCCACCAAAATAATAATTAAAACTGCACTGTTAATCATTTGTTTCCAGGCAATCAAACAAATAAACCAAAAGAAATAGACCTAAAAAAGCATAATTCTTTTTCCCCCTCTTTTAAAAAGCATCAATCTTGATAACCATGTATTTTTTTACTACTTAATTTATTATATTTCAATTACATATTTTATAATTTTATATACATAAAAATAACCTGAAAACCCCAAAAAAGACTGTAGAGTATCAAAATGACCATTCCTTTGTCTCATCGATTGATCCCACACAAAAAATGTCAACCACATCATCTCTCTCTCTCTTTAGTCTTTGCTTTGCTTATTTCCTCCTCTCTTGTTTGTCTTTCTCTCCTTCACCCACCTTTCCCTTTTACCCTCCTTCAATCCCTCCCTCCCTCCCATATATATATACTCCTTCAGATGCAGCGCATCGTTTCTCATCTTCAATGATCCCTAATTTCAATTCACTCTCCCCGGCGGCCTTAATCCTCCAACACTAACTTAATTCCAAGCTCACCTAGCTAGCTAGATCCTTCGTGTTATCGATTGATTGATTGATTGATTGAGGGGGATCGGAAGCGGGCTAGATAGCTGGAAGAATTACTTAGTATCGATTCCTAGCTCCGGCGATTCGATCTTAACTAATTCTTCCATGGCTGATCAGGACTACAACCGGTCCGTCGGTGGAACCAACTGGTGGGACTCGTCCGCTAGACCCTCCGCCGCCTCCTCCTCCCTTCCCGGTGCCGCCTCCACCAGCTGCTCCTCCGTCGTCTTCCCTCAAGACCAGGCCGCCTCCGTCATGGGCCTTGGCCTCTCCTCTCATCCGCCCCTCGACCACCACTGGAACTCGCCTCTTATGTAAGCACACCTGTACTGTACTGTACTGATCTCTCAGTTATTGACCCACCAGACTTTGATACTAATCTGTTATGTTTAGTCACAGGAGTGATAAGGGCGGAGGGGGAGAGATGGGCGGAGGGTTCCGGTCTATGCTGCAGGAAGGGATGGCGTTCGGATCGTCGCAAACGTCGCAGAAGCTCTTCCTCGGCTCAGCTGACGTCGAACCCACGCCCGAGTTCAAGCCGATGAGGGGGTTTTCTTTGGACCAGTTTTCCCACACGAGCTCAGTCGACAGCTGCAGCCAGGGCTTGGCATCTCCGAGCTTCTTGAACCCACTCGACTCGTCGTCTTCATCGGTCTACGAAAGCCCTACCTCCAGCATCCTGCAAGGGCTAATGGGGGCGTCTGATCACCACGCGCCGCAGCAAGGCGGCTACGGTTTCAATCAGGGGGGTTATGGGATGGGACCTCCCGGGAATTCGGAGAATCTGATGGGTCCAGGTGGCGGTTGGTCGTCGAATTCGTCGAACAAGGTTGTTGATCATCATCAGGCGCCGCAGTTCTTGAAACCTAACAACTCCATGGTGGACCCTAATAAGCCGATGCAATCGCAGTTCGGCCATGGCTCGTTTTGGAACATGGCTGCCGCGGCTTCCATGGGTGACGTACCGCGGCCAGCCGCCTCGTTCTTCCCCGTGGCTTCGCCGTTGCTGCAGCAGCAGCCCCACCAGATGAACATCCCTTGCTTTGATGAAAAGCCTCAGGTTAATTAAATGCAGTTTTTCAAACAAAGGGTGATTTTTGGTAATTATTTGAAACTCATAGTAAGTAGCTAAGTAGCTAGCTAGGGTTTCCAAAGTACTATTATAGCCAATGTCAGGGGCTTTGCATCTTTTTAATTTGATTGTTTAATGATGTTTTTGGTTTGGTTTTCTTGCAGCATAATGTTATGGAAGTTAGGGACACAAGTGGACCGGGGAGGAAGCCGAGCGGGTCGACGTCCGATCAAACCACCACCAGCGCCGGTGGCACCGCTAGCACCGGAGGCAACACAACGAAGCGATCGAGGAACGAGGCTTCGTCGGCCTTGCCTCCATTTAAGGTATGTGAATGTGGGTGTGCTTAATTCCCAAGTTTAGTTCTATAAATAGTGAGTGATTAAGGTTCAAATGCAAGAAAAAAAAAAGAGGGAAAAAAAAAAGTTGTACATGTTTCAAGTAAAGTGTCATTAGCTTTTTGTGGGCAAAAAACTTTGGTAAAAATTTACTTCTTTTGTGTTTGTATTGTGTGTTTTTTTGCAGGTGAGAAAAGAGAAGATGGGGGACAGAATCACTGCACTCCAACAATTAGTCTCACCTTTTGGAAAGGTATTTATGAAATCAAACCCTCAATATACTGTATTATACTTTGATCTCCCTATATATATACTGATTAAGACCCTGTTTGTATTGCAAAAAAAAAAGGACCAAACATGCCCTAATTCATGAATTTAATTCCCACCAACAATTTTATTTATTTTTTTCAAATGATGATGATGATGATATAGTAGCAAAAGATAAAGGAGTGATCATGTAATGTAGAGCAATAGCTAGTGATGCTACATCATATCTATCTATCAAATACATCTTTATTATGTTTACTTGTGCTTTTGGTTTCTTTTTCTTTTGTTGATGATGATGATAAGGAAGAACAAAGGTCTATCAATTGAGATATACATCCTAGTTGAAATGAAAATCATTTGCATCATTATATGTGTTGATGATCGATATCGACTTCTTTTGTTTGTCGACGATTAGACCGATACAGCCTCAGTGCTATCCGAAGCCATCGAGTACATCAAGTTCCTCCACGAACAAGTTAATGTAAGTCCTCCTCCGCTCCTCCTCAGCCATCATTCGCAATCGTTACCTTTCATCGACATATCGATCAACTCGTTATTTAATTTGAATTGGCAATCAAAATCAGTAAAGCAATGATTTTACTGCATAACACATCTGATTAAAAGGGCAGCTTTTTCTTACACTTTTTTTCTTAATGGAAGGCCTTTTTGTACATGAAATACAAAAGTTGTTGTTCATTCCTACGAATTGATTGCCTCACAATGTACAATGTAATCTTTCATCCATACATCAAAGATTGTGAATCTAAGAACAATGTAGCCGAATCTTTGTCCAACTGTTGAAACATTAATTTTATGTGCTATGTCATCAACATGAAATAGTACAAAGTTAGTGTACTATACAACTAAAGTTTTTTTTGTTGTTTTTTTACATATGATAACAGGTTTTGAGCACCCCATACTTGAAAAGTGGAGCATCTTTGCAACACCAACAGGTATATATTCCCATTGCTTCAACCCATACTATATTATATATCCTATAGATTACTAAATTAATGTACTTGGATTGCTATAAAAACATACTTCCTCGGTCTCACAATAGTTGTTTTAGAATAGTAAACTTGTATCAAAAAATTAGTTGTTTTAACTATAGTTATTACTGGTATCATTATAGGTAACGCTTGCTCTTTTAAAGGTAATAATTACTGCTTTTGGGTATTTTATCATATGAAAATAAAGGAAACATAGGTTTTGTTAATAAGTGTGCATAAAGCTAAAACAACAAGTTTTGTGAGACGGAGAGAGTATAATTTAACATAAAATTGAAGGGTTCAACATACATTAACCATGTACAAAAATGTAGGGTAGTGACAAGTCCAAGGACCCAGAAGGACCGAGGCAGGATCTAAGAAGTCGAGGGCTATGCCTAGTCCCAGTCTCGAGCACCTTCCCAGTGGCACATGAGACCACAGTGGACTTCTGGACACCAACATTTGGAGGAACATTCAGATAGGATTAAGATGATCTTATATCCTAGTAGGTGCAGATACTGACTCGATCAATGTGGAAGAACGCGATTAACACCGCCTCTAACTAAACCTTACGAGCAAGGTGAAAGGTATGGATCACGATATCCTGAACGAATCTTGAAAAGCCTATACTTGCCAACCGATTGCTAGATTGCGAAAGCGAAAGCGAGGAAAATATGCAAGCTAAAGGATAGCCTAGGCCTTTGATAATAGAGGAGACAGCTAGAGCCAAAAGAAAATGGTAGCTATTTCAGGGACCATGGTTGAGAGATGATCAAAGAGGGAGAGGAGGAGCAAATTTGAGCAATGTAATAATTGAAGAATAATCATTAAATTTATATATAGCATGTAATTTGGGTAGATAGGAACCACAAAAGAAAGAAAGTGATTGTGATTTTTTTTTCCCATCTTTTTTGTTTTGCTTTTAATCTTGTTCAAAGGAGATCTCACTTTTGTTTACAGTTGATTTAGATGATATTTTTGTTGTAAGGTTGTTGATTAATTAGTTGTTGTTAGTTTGAAGTTAAAGTACAATCTATCTATCAAGATCAATAAAAGGACATCAGCAATATAAGATTGAATAAATATATTTCTTGGAATAATTTAATTTCTTGATCTTTGTATATATATCAAGCTTCATTAATATTTTACTGTAATTTAATTTGTACTTCTATTTTGTTTTTTCCACCAATTTATTGGGTACATACATACATCATATACATGTCTGAAGATTGAATTATACCAAGACTTTCAAAAAAAAGAGTCAAAAGAACCAAAACGCAAGCGTATATATACAAAGATCCGTATGCACACTTTAATAACGTCAACGTACATACATAAAACCTTAAATTATTTAGACTTTTTTTTTTGGTCAAATTATTTAGACTTCTTAATTTAATTTCTTATCCTAAATTTCAGGGTATAAAATAAATAAACTATATATATTTCATCAATTACTACTCTTACAAATTATTATTTTTTCCTCATAAATCAATTGTGTACTCTCTCACAAAATTTTAAAATAGATTCAATTTTGATGGTTCAAAAGTCAAAATTTGAAGAAAAAAATATCTTTACCAACCTACACTACATACCATTGAGGGTTTTCAGTGTAGACTACAACTCGGGTTTGATACAACAAAGCACATGATCTGACCATATTACCCTTGTTAGTTACACATATTTACATCCTAACAATATATATATATATTAAGTATGATTGGGTAATGTAGGTAGAGAAATGAGATGAAATAGGAAGAGCTCCTTGCAAGAGAAAAATGTAAAGGAATGAAGAAGGAAGAAGAAAGGGGAATAATTGAAATGCAGAAAGAAAGAAAGTGAGAAAGTGGGGATGTGAAATTGATGGCAAATCTGGCTTTAGATTTGTTTATTTGTAGGGAATAATGTTAGTGGAGGTCAGAGGGTGGCCCACACCCCCCCTCTTTTTATCATTTTTAATTACAAAATAAGTAAAAAGTATTAATACACATACATGGGTAGGAGCCATCAACCCCCAAAATGCCTTTATTTTTCTTGTGCTTTTCATTGAATGGTCACATTGGTGGAGAAAGGAGATTATTCATCTATATTAAATTGTATTACAAGCCAAAGTCTTTTTTAAAACTTAAAAATAAAATGAAAAGCATTTTATTGTGACAATATCTTCTCATTTCATTGTTTCAATTCATTATTATTCTTATTGAACATATATGGAATCATTTCAATATATTATGTTTTATCATGTATGCTTATAATTAAAGTTATATTATTGGTTTCTCTAATAATATGGCATGGGCTAACAATTTATTTCATATAAGCATTTATGTATAAAAATATACTTTTACATACATATTGATATTATATATTATTCAAAATACATTATTATCTGATATCATGTTCATGTTCTAGTTTCTTTGGGATCGTTTGTTTATATTAGAGGGGAATGGAAAGGTAAGATATTAAATTTTACATATAAAATGTATATGATCATCATCTTTTGTGAGCTTAGAGGCCGGAGATGATGGGGAACTTATTAGACATTTCTAGAGGTATTAGTTACTCTCCTTCAAATTAGGGAATAAAATGGTACCAAATTTTGTGTGAAAAATGGGAGAAGAAGGAGAATGATTAAAATAGTGATCAATGAATCTTAACTTAAATATAAACTATATTCATATGAGTAATCATTAGCTTTATCTACCCAAAAACAAACGGGGTTAATCCATTTGGAAACCAATTATGACAACCAAAAAGAAGATATTGAGGTTTAAACTCAACACGTTCTGATTTTTCTTTTCTCACTCTACCAACTAAGTTAAAGAACTTTTTTGTTATATTTTCATTAAAACCTATTATATTATATTATTGCCTCGAAATATTGTATACTTCTTTCGTTCTAAAATAGATAGGTTTTTATATGATATAGTTTTTGTTTTAAAATAGATTGTTTTTTATGTTTTTTTAGGTAAGGGATTGTAATGATTTGTATTAATTTGTGTGTTGCTGATTTTTTAGAAGATTTTGATTGGTTAATTAAAATGTATAGTGGATATTAAAAAAATACTAAATTTTATTAAAAAAAAAATTGTTAGAATGATGATATTTTTTTAAATCTGAAGCGAGAGCATCCCTCAAGCTTCGCCCTTAATGACAACAACAAATCCCAGTATGTCTCACCACAAGCTGAATTTGGGGATCGAATTGCCAATAAATTATTATTTTTTATTGAAGAAACTATCCCATTCACAAATTTTCTAGAGAAAATTTGCGCCGAAGGCGCAAATTTTGGCCCAATTAGCAAACTATACACGTTTTTGTAAATATTAGCAAATTATACAACCCTAATTTTACCCTAGCCGCTCAGCGTTCTCTCCTCTCCGTTCTTCTTCTCTCTCGCCTCGCCTCGTTCTTCCCTTCCCGTTCTGGCGTTCTGGAGGCCTCGTTCTTCCGGAGATTGAATTGCCTCGCATCGCCGGAGATTGCATCACGAGGACAGAGCGATTGAATTGCCTCGTTCTTCTGGCGTTCTGGAGGCCTCATGGTCCGATTGCGCCAGTACGACGCCGTTTGCGTCGCCGAGGAAGATCGAGGACAGAGCGAACAGCAGGTTCCGAGACGATCCACGAGGGCGGACGGCGAGGAGGAGGAAGAGGAGTACGTGCATTGCTTCTAGCCTCGCCGGAGATTGCCGATTATTTTCGAGGTCGAGCTTGAATGTCCAGCACAAATCTCAGATCTGCAGGAGCTGTTGCGTTGCTTCTAACCTCGCCGGAGAGAGATCTGCAGGAGTTGTTGCGTTGCTGTCTCGATCACCGATGCTGCATCGCCGATGCTGTCTTTGATGTAATTAAGCCAGATTTAGATGTAATCAGTTGCCAATTCAGAGTTGCCGACAGCAACATCAGCAACTATTTACCAATTCAGAGTTGCCGACAGCAACATCAGCAGCAACATCAGCAACTGATGACGCTGATCTCCTTCCTCTATCGTCAATAACTGAGAGCATGATTGGGGCTCAAGCGCGCTTTCGATCTATTTGAGGAAGTAGAGTCGATCATCGTCAGCGGTGGTGACGTTGCTGACAGTCGAGCACGGGATCCAGGTACTCTCTCCTCTCCAAATCTCTTTTATTTCAATTTCCAATTTCGATCACAAGTCGATGGGAAGTGGTCCATCCCAGAGTTGTGTTGGATGAATTCTCTGTTCCGTGTGGTTAGAAGTGACATTAGATAAGGTCTTTCCTCTAGTTAAATCTAGAATACCATTCATTTGAAGCAGCGAGCTTCTGCACATTTTGAATGGAGCATATCTAGACATGCTCCCAGGTTGCTTCCATTCATCAGTGCATTTACTAGATTTTGTTTAGAATATTTTTGCTCTCTTAGTTTTCATTCTATACCCCTTTGAATGGGTGAACATTAGCTCTAACTCTATGCTGATAGATGTTGTGATATTGTGTTTCCATCTTAATGTTGCTCCTGTTTTTTCAGTTAAATGGTTTATATTCATATTGTTGTTGCCAGTGCTAGAAGATGAAAATGGAGAAAGTGAAGTTGATATTAACTGCTCCAGTAATTCCAACCCAATTGTATACTTGTATACAGTTAATTGCTCTAGTAATTCCAACCCAATTGTATACTTGTATACAACTATTGTCAATGTGCTGATATAGTGATATTCCGTGTTGGACTTATCAAATTGGGTTCTCAATTTGTGTGCAATGAGATGGTACTGATTGAGCTCTCAATTTATTTGAGTGTTGATGTAGTTTTTAGTTGGATATTATATTTGTAGGTAGATATGTATGCTTGAGTCCTTAAAAATTGGGTTTTTGTTGGTGTTGACATCATTTTTATGTGTATTTTTTAGTGTTGACATCGTTTTTAATTTGATATTATATATGTAAGTATATATGTATGCTTGAGTCCTTAAAAATTGGTTTATTTCTTAGTGATTGCATCGTTTTTATACGTATTTTTTAGTGCTGACATCGTTTTTATGCGTATTTTTAAGTGCTGACATCGTTTTTAATTTGATAATATATATGTAAGTATATATGTATGTTTGACTCCTTAAAAATTGGTTTATTTCTTAGTGCTGACATCGTTTTTATACGTATTTTTTAGTGCTGACATCGTTTTTATGCATATTTTTGTGTAGGTATATATTTGTTGACATCGTTTTTGCAATATAAGAGATGGATGAGGAAAGAGGTCAGCATCGTCAGCGTCGAAAAATTCTTTGTTTCTCATTACAAAAAAAAAAATTCGTTTTTTTTTTTAAACATTCATTTGTCTCTTTGTTCTCCCCCTTTTATATTTTATATAAAAATATATTGATCTTTGATGTCATCACCGTCGGCGTCAGCATTCTCGTAGAGAGCGTCCGCAATGCTGACGTCAGCATTCCCGACGTCATCGTCGGCTGCGTAGCATCCTCGTAGACGGCGTCAGCATTCCCGACGTCGGTGTCAACATCCCTCAAACGGTGTCAGCATCGTCGACATCCCCGGTGTTAGCATCGTCGACGTCCTCCGCGTCAACGTTGTCGTAACAAAAAAACTTCCTTGTAAACGGTGTCAGCATTGACGCGCGAAAAAAAAAAACAAAAAAACCTTCCTTGTAAACGGTGTCAGCATTGCCGACGTCAACATTCCCGACGTCGGCGTCAGCATTGGCGCGCGGAAAAAAAAACAAAACTTCCTTGTAAAACGATGTCAGCATTGCTGACGTCAACATTCCCGACGTCGGCGTCAACATTGACGCGTGAAAAAAAAAACAAAAAAAAAACCTTCCTTGCAAACGGTGTCAGCATTGCTGACGTCAGCATTTCCGACGATGACGTCAGCACTGACGCGCGAAAAAAAAAAAAATTGATGACGTCATGGGATGACGTCAGCACTGACGCGCGAAAAAAAAAAAAATTGATGACGTCAGCATTGATGACGTCAGCATTGATGACGTCAGCAAGGGGGTCACACGGGGAAGGGAAGGGGGGGCAAATTGGGATGTATAGTTTTGTAATTTTTCAAAAACTTTGTATATTTGGCTAATTGGGCCTCCTTATTTGTATATTTGGCAAATCCCCCCAATTTTCTATCGAGGCTAGCTGTTTTTTTTTTTTGGATAATTGCATGATATATATGGCTTTAATAGAGAAAACTTTAAAATCTGTTATGTTTGCTGTTTGCATATAAATAAATATATACTCCATCCGTATCAAAATATTTGTAGTTTTACTTTTTTGCCCTTATTTTAAGAAGCAAAAAACTCTATAAAATATTAATTTTTTAATAATTTTTTTTAATAATTTCATAAATAATTGTATTAAGTATGAAATTATTTAAAAATTTAATATTTTATATAGTTTTCCGCTTTTTAAAATACGGATATAGTAAGAAATAGCATGCTTGGAAAGATTTCATTGTATTTCATAGATATGTAATTAATTGTAAAACATTTTGATACAAGGGTCCACCATAAATGCACTTTAAGGCCGGAAGACTATCTTAAAGGCATATGCCCTAATCAATTTTTTTAATGTTAAAAAAAAAAAAAAAAAAAGGGGGAGTACAATCAAAAGATCATGAAGATGCATTGTACAGTTTTACATTCCAAGGGCTTATCATGATTTAAATTGAAATAATACCTATACCATCGATCATATCCACAATTGTAACAACTCACCTAACTCGCCCCTATACGAAGTTCATCTAATTAAAATATGAAACGAAATGGACACCATTGGTTTAACATTTCGAATGTATGCGTTCTTCTTGAAGTTTTGCTGGTAAATGTCGAGTAAAAACACTAGCAAAATCCTCAAATCCATCGTAGTACGTTGTTGATTTGGAAGCTTCAATTCACGCATTGCTTGATTATATATTATTTCTAGAGTTTTTTTTTAAGCGATTTGATGCAAAATTGAACAATTGGTGTTGATATATTATTCTCCTCTACGACTCAAAACTTCGTATTCTTAGCCGAAAAAGATATGCTTGAATGTGTCTACTGAGCTTTGACTCCATCCAAGTTATTATCTAATTTAAAATAATAATAATAATAATAATAATAATAATAATAATAATAATAATAATAATAATAATAATAATCAATCGATAGAGGAATACAGTCGAAAGAGAACATCGGGAGCCCATTTCAGCCCAATAGATTGGATAGTCCAAAAGTTGCAACAATGGATCAAGCCCATCCCTTATTCCCACCCTAGAGTGGATGCTTGCAAAGTTGCAATGTACTACCTTCCACTTTTTAACCCCTTTTTTTTCAATTTAAAACTATATAATATATTAATTTTTTATTAGTTTTATAAAATAATTTCACACTCAGTACTACTTCCTCCTTTTGACAAAATATACCATTTACTATTTACGCACATTTTTTTAGGATGATAAAAATTATATAAAATATTTATTTTTTTATAATTTTTTTAGCAATTTCATAGTTACTGTTAATAAATACGAAATTATTAAAAAAATATATAAAAATTAATATTTTATATAGTTTTTATCATAATAAAAAAAACATGTGTGAATACTAAACGACATGTTTTTCCGAATAAGGTAATAAATATAAAATTATATTTAAAAAATTAATATATTATATAATTTTTCACTTGTTAAAAAACATGTTCAAAAGTCAAATGACATCTATTGTTAAGCGTGTTTAAAAAAACGTGTTAAAAAATTAATAAGCTATGAAAATTTGCCCATGGCAAAAAAGTGGCTAACTAGATTAGTGCTAATGAGCGATGAGTTCGAAACCTTGTGTTGTCATCGCATACCTTTGGTAGGGCTTTTGAGGATGCCTGTCATGAAGTGTCATTGAAAGATAGTAACTATACAAATTTAGCAATTGTAGAAACGTTTAAATGTTTCCAACATAAAGAACATAAAGATAAATGTGAACAAGAGCTATCAACACACAACCAAAAGAACATGTGCTAGATGAAGATGGGCATATAGCACGGTGATTGAATCGTTAACACGTACAATTACGCATTGAATGTGATACATAGTTGCAGAAATTTTCTTATGATGTTCATTGATTGTAACATATAAGCCATATACACGGTTATGAAAATTGATAAGCCAGTTAATTGGTGAAAAAATTAGAGTGAATTCAATTGGTCATGAAGTATAATGATTAGCTCTAAAAAGACATGTATTATTGATAAAATTATATAGGCTAAAAAGATATATATTGGTGAACGAATGGAGTATATTATATGAAGTATAAACTTACAAAACCCTTAAGAATAGAAATGGAAAACTTTCCCTAGATTGCATAGCTAATTAATACTCCATCCGTCCAAAAATATATGGGCTTTTACTATTTATGCACGTTTTTTTAGAAGCTAAAAACTATATAAAATATTAACTTTTTTATTAATTTTTTTTAATAATTACAAACTTATTATCAATAAGTTTGTAATTATTAAAAAAAATTAATAAAAAAGTTAATATTTTATATAGTTTTTACCTCCTTAAAAAAACGTACATAAATAGTAAAGCCCATGTATTTTTAGACGGAGGTAGTATTATTCAATTTTCCCCTAGATTTGAAAATTTTGAAGTGAATTATGAAAATGGTATCCTCTACTTTTTTTATTAAAAAAAATTGATTTGAGTGGTTTTGGGCTGGCCCTTTATTTGTTTTATTTTATTTTTGGTGGTTTTTTAAAAAGAACCCCTAAAATGGGCGTTTTTGTTTTTGATTTGAACCATTTTATCTCTATGAAAATTCAAATTTTAGGTTGACAACATGAAATTGCACAAGGGAAAAGCAATACAAAATTTTTGTAGGGGGATCGAACCTAGGTTTGTGTGTTTGAAGGGTCAGATTGTTCTTCCTAACCAGTGGATTGTAAATTTGAGCCCTCTTTGGGTTACTAGGCCCGGGGCAGTGGCTTGTTGCCTTGTTGGGCCTCACCTCGTGCTTCTACATACACATCACGAATGCCTAGCTTGCAATTGAACAAGGGAATGCTATGGGTTGTTTCAATGGCTCAGACATCTATGTATGGTGGGATAAGCAGAGATTGTTTCTAATCCTAAGGACAGTTTATCAGCCTTTCAACTTGCTCAATCTAACAATCAGCTGAGGAACCTAGGTGACTGGGTCCAGTCGTGGATCCATGTGGACTGTGGGAGAAACCTCGTCTAGGGTTCGTGAAGATCAACTGTGATGCGAAAATTGACGCAATGACTGCTGGATTTGTTTTATAAGCATGAATGAAGATGGAGTTACCTCCTTTGTGGTTGTATAGAGAATTCAAGAGACAATTGTTGTGTATTAATCTCTGTTTTTTTTCACATTTTTTCAATATCATGATTCATAATAAGGTACTTTTTGCGTCACAATATGATTCAGATGTAAGTATCATATAAACATCGTTAGTAGACAAATTTAACAACGCGTACGTTCTATATTGTATTCAACAATAGCATTGGATAAATGTGGAAAAGCTATATCACACAACCAAATGAACATGTACTAGAGCTCGGTATAGAGCACGGCTGAATCTTCAACACGTATAAAATGCAAAGTACAGAGGATGGGAGCAAATCAAGACGCAGAAAGCAAGCCGTTGAAGAAAGAAATAAGACATCCGTGCAACAAATTGAAAAATATAAATGCTTTGCAATGGCGGTGATCAAGCAGATCCTTTTAGCTTCTTAGCAGTTGTTGCGAGTAACTGTCCTTGGTGGAAAGCTATCCCCAGTTCGAGCTCGGAAGGCTGTCTGGAGCCATCTCCGGCAAAAGTTCCAGCGCCATATGGGCTTCCTCCCTTGACAGTCTCCATCTCAAACATGCCTGCACCAAATGTGTATCCAATTGGGACAAAGATCATCCCGTGGTGAACCAGCTGAGTTATGGCAGTCAACCTATAAAAAAAGGCGTGCCACGAGTTAGATACCGCTGAGAGTTTTATCAAACACTTGATTCGTTTTTAGCTGAGGTTCAAGATTAAGGCTGGGCTAGATGTGTATTTGAAATGGATGAAACAGGCCTATTTAAGTCATCTAACTCCATCTTTGTTGCACGAAAACGGATGTTTATGAAGTTGAATGCAAGAACTTACGCTGTAGTCTCTTGTCCGCCATTCTGAGAACCAGTGGAAATGAAGATTCCAGCTGGCTTTCCAGCAAGTGATTGTGTTCTCCAGAGACCTCCAGTTGAATCCAAAAATGCTTTGAATTGAGCTGCCATCATACCAAATCTGGTTGGGAACCCAAATACAAAACCATCTGCCTCTTGAAGTTCATTCGGTGTAATAATAGGCACGTCAGTTTTTGGGGGTGCACTCATCTTCGCAAGCACTTCAGCTGGCAGTGTCTCTGGAACCTATATAGACAAGGACCAATCACTCCTCAGTGAAACTGATCACGAAATTTAGGACCTTTTCTATGTAAGAACAAACAACAAACATATACTCAAGAAAAGCCACAATAGGCCAATAGCACAGACTGGTGTAATGCAATGACTTGTCAATGGCATTATCATCTTGCCATATCATGCGACCAAATCTTGCCATGGATAAAAACAAGTATCATTACCTCATCGTCATTTTTTTAATACTAATCCCATTAAGAGTGATGGAAATTTGAGCTTTGAAGGGCATATTCATATCTGAAGTACTATGTTTCATTCTATATATCAATACTAGAGGAAATTTGCAAGCTAACTTCAAAAGGCAGAGTTAAAACTGGTGTGTTATATCCTATTACGACAAGATAGATTTAATTCCAGATAAGCTTCTCAAGTAATCATTTCAGGTGAAAAACTAGGGTAGTACAAGATACTGTTAAATAAACAGATTCGGAAAACTTGAGCAGAAAAATATTGATGTTTAATTGTTTATAGGGAATAATGAAATATTTATGCAGAATGACCTATTAAACAAGATTCATGAGTTAACAAGTCATTCTGCATAAATATGTCAAATAGCTCTGTTTACGAAACTGAGTTCACAATCCATATTATATAATTACCACTTTTTTTTCTTTCATAAAAACGACAAGATAAAACCAGTATCTGTAAATCTGGAATTTGCTAGAAGGAGGACTGGTAAAATGTAACTGAGATGTACCTGCCAAAGTTTAGCCTCCACACCTTCCACAGACTCAGCTCCTTTCTTTATTTCCTGTGCCAACTTATCAACATGTCCATACATGGAATAGTACCTGCAAAATAATCTATATTAGTATGGTTGACCACATAAAAAATTTCACATAATGTCTCACTGTCCTTGCCAATGCATTTTAGTTCTCATTTTACTCTATGGTATTGGTTGGTTATACAGTTATACTTCTATGTTGACCGAGACATTTTGCATAAAGTAACATGCCAGCACTATATTCAGTGGCAAAAGTGGCCTGGCCAGTGTTCTTCTGTAAAGGTGCAGATTGTGGAATAAGTCGTGGCCACTACAAGATTCTACGAAAGTAAAACCATGTAAAGTCAGACCCCTTCCATTCTTCGAAACAGCATCATTATGTTAGATTACTGGATGCAGCCTATGGGGATGGTTAGCTTCAGGCCCAACAAGGCAGATAAAGATAGCTTGTTCGAGACTAAACTCTACTATACTAGTTTCTATATGATATTCCCTAATCCAATTTCACAGAAGCTCTTTAGACAACAAATTCTATTTATAAGGATGTGGATCCTATTTATATGAATCCAGATCTAGAGGCAGAAAAAAAATATTTTGTTCAAGGCTAAAGTCTATACAACCATACAAGCTTCTCACTATCTTTAACCCAGCCAATTGGACAGGAACTCTTTAGATACAGTTTCCAACCTCAAGGGATATATAAGGATGTGAATCCAATTTCTATGAATCAAGATCTAGCTATGCATCAGAAAATAACACTAAATTAAGCTCTTTAAAGAAAGAACTTCAGTATCAATTATATTCAAGCTACTTTGACACACTAAAAGGATTAATTGATAGTACTTTGTAAATTTGCAGACCAACAGGAAACCAGCAACCAGAAGTCAGAAAGTCAGGTTGGTTGTTTGAGACAAGAACTGGCCCACTGAAGCTAAACAGAACAATACACAGCAAGTATCGATCTATATTGAATTGTAGGTGAAGCTCTAAAAGTACAGAAAAAGGATTCTGAAATATGATCTGACTAGTGTAAACAGTCAATTGAACGTACAGCAAATCATTTGTTCTTTCAGTGTATATGTGTAATTAAACATTTCCGAAGAGGAATTTGAAAACAAATCAGGAAACCACACAGTGCCGATAGAGGCATAAGCATTTCAATTGAAATCGATGAATAAACAAGAAGAAAAATCCTCTTAATATTCGCCTCTCCCCAAAACTGCTTAACTAATCAATTAATCGCAAAATTGGAAACGGCAACCGATGGAGCACTCAACGCCAGAGTCAAAATTAAACCTAGATGACTAAAATGAAGTCAACCTTAGAGTCTCAGACTGATCAATGTTGAAGCTAACAACACCGATCCGATAACGAGTTCAGCCAAAATCATCCAATCACACTGAATACAACAACAACAAAAATGATTTCGAAATAAGGCAGCGAAGAGTGAGCTTACACAACATAAACTTTGATCGCCATGGAAGGGATTGGGTCAACGGCCGTTCGTCTTGATGTTTCGATCTGGTTATTGGAGAATGAGATTGCATCGTTGAGGAAGGGAGAAGGGGTATTTATAGAAAGGTTGTCAGAGTGCAAATTAATTGCGAATTAATATGTTGCAAATGGATATTCCTATTAGGTTAGCAGTGATGTAAAGTGATCGAAAACGACGCCGTTTTAATAGGTGTAGTTGGGGATAAAAAGTGGTAGTTGAAATAGAAGCAATGATGTGATGATGTGGTCACGCTTATCATCATTATTTATTTACTTATTTTCAGCTCCTCTCCTCCCCTCTCCGTCTTTTTCTCTTAACTAAACTCACAAAGGTTTCTAGAAGCCCAAAAATAATTGCTTAAAATTTCCTTCTTTTTTTACCCATTATGTTTAATTATTTCCTTTTTTAATTTTATTTCTATGGAGTTAAAAAAATGATCCGGATATCTCAAATTTAACTTTGTGTAAAATGATTCCTCAATAAGGTATATACAATTTACTATTGGAGATTTGGGGTGACAATCCAATACACATAGATTATGCAAAAGTGGATAAACAAATACCCATAAAATCTAAAGTTCTAGCTCCTCATCATGACTGATATTAAGAAAGATCTAAAAGAGATGGAAGACATTGTGTTTTCTAATGTGCTTCGTTCGGGTAATAAAATGGATAAGGTTGTCATTCCAACAACAAACAATCGTTTTGGAACAAGGGCGGCCTAGGAGTGGCTTGGGGGAGCCCTTTATCTAGTAGCGGGAAAACGTAGTATTTTAAAAACAATGAAGGTAAAAGAGGGGGGGGGGGGTCATTGGCGATGCCATGGAAAATAGACCTATTAATTAACAAGGATATGACGTCATAAATAGGTCACCCAATGCAAAAGACATCTGACCCTCTACTAGATTCATCGTGAGTAGAATGTTTGGTCAAACCCCAGCCCAACTCGACACCCTAAGTTTCCTCAGTCTAATAGCATCGCGTCAACAGGTAAGCATACATCTCATTAGCAGGGCCCACCGATACCTCGTGGCCCTTTAGGGCAAAGGCGAGCAGCTCGCTAGTCAAGCACCTCTCCGCAAAAGGTGCCACGTGCAGATACCTAGACCCCTAGGACGAGGGCATGTCTCACTTGGTCTCCCTATAAATACCCTCATCCGACCTCCAAGAAAAGGATCTGATTTCAAGAGAGAAGGAGAAGAACTCTGAATATCTCCCCGACTTAAAACCCCCGGAGTTGAGTTCTTAAGGTCTTTGATCGAAGAAGAACGTTCTTGGGATAAGAACATCATCTAACTTCCTCTAAAAGACGACGATTGAACTGTAAATCATCTCCTCGCGAGCCGAAAGCATTACCTCAATCGCTTGGACCAATGAGCGCATAATCTGGTCGCCACCCTTCTTGACTAGGGCTTGCAGGTAAATTAGGACATTTTGTCGTCATCCTGAGGTAATAAGTATAGACGAAATTCTATGATCGCGTCAGCCATGAGTTCAAACCTTATTATTTATTTTTTAGCAATATTTTTTATTCCTACCAAAAATTTTCTATTATAAATATCATATTTAAATCAAATTTTATACTACGTAGTTTTCCTTTCATATTTTTCATAAGAGTATTTATTATGCTACACATATATTTTTCATAAGAGTATTCATCATGCATATTACATACTAGTGTATGCGGTATGCCCCGTCCCCTGCACGGGAACATGTTAACACAATATTATAAAATTACATTTATTATCTATAAAAAAATCCTATTACAAATATGAAAATAAATAAATAAATAAATATCAATTACATTATGATAACTAAACTAATAACTTAAAATATAAGATTAAAATTAATCTAGATCTAAATAGCTCATTCTCCTAAAAAATAATCTATATACATATACTAAATAATTCTTTCCACCAAAATAATCGATAACACCTATCAAATATTTACTACTATGTATCTATTAATATTTTTGGTAATTATAATCACTATTCTAAAAAAAAACCTTCAAGGCTCGCCTAGACCCCCGCTAAAACCCCTTACCTCACCCCTCCGCCAAGGCCTTCAAGGTCACCAAGATCCGCCTAGACACTAAAGACCCGCCATAAAATTCGTCTATATGGCAATTGGGTGAACCTAATTTCTTTTTTAGGTCCCGTCCATGTGGTGTAATTTATATATAAACCGTCCATTTGATAGATTATTTATAATCCAGATGGAGATACACTTATATGACAATTTGTATATCTGTATATGCCAAATTTATTACTATTATTGTGTTTAATTATATTGATATATTTATTTCCTTATATAAAATTTACTCTTTTATAAGATATTCCATCTATTCAATTATATGAGTTAATGGTAAAATAAAATAATTATTTTTAATTATATAGATTAGAACTATCTTATTATTTTTTATTATATATCTTTTTTGACGGGAGAAGGCTTTGCGAGACGCACTCACGCGCCTCCACGTAGGCAGATTCCCTCACACGCCGCCCCACAGACACCAATGCATCGATTTTAGTATATGTGTATATAGATATGTGAAAAAATTATTAACGTTTATTGTATAAATTTTTTTAATAAATGTCATATTTAAACAATAATTTCTGATTTTCTTTCAATATTTTTTTTAAAATTTCTCCATTATATATACCGAAAAACAAAATTTAAAACAAATATTTCATCTTCCCTCTAGGAAACACTGTAGCCGCCGTTGTTTTGGAATGATCGGGCTGCTAAACCTCATCCACTCGAATAAACTCTGAACTATTTCCTATTAAAAAAAAAACAAAGTGTATCGATTAATTGCTAATGTATGGCTTTCGTAAACAAAAATATTGATTCAATAATAATGAGCTCGATGTGGTCAAAAATTGACGAAAATGAAAATTAAAAAAAAATGAGGCAAATTGTGATAATACGTAGAATAGAGAGGAGAAGAAGGGAATGAACTGATGTATTATTGGGGTCTTCAGGACCCTTTATATAGGAGTTTACACGGGAACTAGGGTTTCTAGTGTTTATCCATCCTAATATAATAATATTATAACACTCCCCCTTGGATAAACATCCCTAAATACATCCTCATTACAAATATCTCCTAGAAAACCCAATGGGACAAAACTAAGATCCAGAGAACAAATACATATGACATTTGATACGCTTTGGCGATCTGCCTCGTTAAAAACCTTGTCAGGAAAACCCAGTGGGACAAAACCTGATCGAAGGGAAAAAAGAGTGCAGTGCGTGTATACTCCCCCTGAAGTCAACATCCTTCTCGGAGTCTTCTCATTCTTCTTGATGGTGCTGTCTTCATGAGCTTATTGTCGAATCTCAACATTGTCTTTGATCTAGAATTTCTTCATGATTGACTTGATGCGCTTGACTTCCATGTATTGGTGTTGAGCTGCTTTGGATGCACAAGCATAAGGTACTTCAGGACCTAGTGTGCTTTTCATTGTTGATCAGGGGGGTCCGTTGTATTAAATGGTGCATAAGTTGCCTCGTTAAAAACCTTAACTTGGAAAAACCCAATGGGATAAAAACCAAGATCAAGGAAAAGAGTACAACATTGTATGGTACTTCGGGACCTAATGCAATGTCACCATTTTCACAATTATAGGTACTTCAGGTACTCTTATAAGGATCTTCAACCAATTGCATATGACAAGACTTTGACAATAATGCTTCAGGCATTTTCAGTCGATCATTTCCATTTATATGGGTATGCACCTACCAAGCCCGTCATTTCCATTTAGATCCAAAATTATATTCACTTCTGGTGAATCCATTCTCCATATAACCTTTGATAAGTATTTGTGCAATCAACTTGGCTTTATATTTTATTTTGTCTGAACACCCACTTAAAACCAATTGATATTGCACTTGTCGGTGTTGGAACTACGGGTCCAATGCCATCATGCTTATAGAACCCATTCTTGCATGAATTTCCTTTTTTTAGCTCTTTACTATCATTTCGATGTCGACATCCATTTGTTTGATGATCATCATATTCTTATAGGCTTTTTCCACTTCTGGGGAATCATATACCAAGAGCCTAGTGATCTCCAACACTTCTGGTGTACTTGAGAATCACTTGATATTCATTGAGTTAGAGTTACTTTTGGAACTTCCAAATGAGCTAGTATTTGTGACTTTGTCACTTTCTTGGCTTTTAGTAAATGCTTTCAATAACATATTTGCTAAACCTTATAATCATTTTATTTATTGAACTTCTGGTTAACTTGTATTTATCCGCGGATATGAAATGATAGAGAGGTTGCTTCCGTGCAATCTCTTTCTTAATATTTAGTCTCATTTCCTCTCCCCCTAAATACCGAGCATTTGATCACCATTATAAAGCTCTAGGTATTTGATATCAATAGGGACTCAAACCCCATGTATCATCCAACTTCTTTGTGGTCTCATTGTAGTTCATTTGGAGGAGGTATATCTCGGAACATATGTTGCTTATTCAAAACCTTTGAATGACATGTTCTCTTCTGGAGATAATTAGGGAGATGTTATTGTGTCAAATTCGAAATGCAAACTTGCATGGGCCCATTTGACCAGCGACTCTTCTGGGTCACTGTGAGCTACCGTTTGCTCAACAATGTGGTTGATAATATTCTCTACCTTATGTTTCATATGACCAAAGTGTTAAGGCATCTATGGTATTGGAATTACACTGGTCTATGCCATAGTGTTCCGTAGCTGTCTCATTGAATCCATTCGAGAGACATTAGAGACTTTGCATTTACTTTGAATTTAGATGGTCTTGTTGTTGATTTGCCAAGATGACAGACCATATATGTTCGGTCACCCTTATAGAGGATCTTCGGGTCCTAGGATCTTCTGGTCCCTTTTAGTGGGTGTTTATGTGAATGTCAATGATCCCGCCCATCATCGTTTCACATGAATGACCGAATGCCACAAAGAAAAACATGTTATAATTAACTAACTTCTGGTTAGTGATAAGTTTCAATGGGATAAATGAGTGTCAAGTAAACCATATATATACATTCTCAATTCTGTAAGACTTGCTTCTGGCTAGTCATATGAGATATTGGTGTTCAATACCATGTCAATTCATACATATGTGTCATTGTTACTTCAGGTAACAAGATCAATGCTCTTCTGAAGCTATATGGTATTTATCCTGATTTTCCATTCATGATTGTTTGAGAAAACTTCGGGTTTTCAAATTTGTTTGACACTTATAAACCATAATATTCAACCATTGAACTTTGTATATGGTGATCCATTTATTTAATTTAGATGCCACTGAATGGGTATTGTCAGAACTTTCGTTGATGTCATACTTCAGGTATGAGTCATTTATAATGTTCTCCGAGACATTTAGAAATAACCGTATAACAGACCTAGCTATAAACCACAACAATAACTTTGGTCAAGCGCTTAACCATAACCTCTTTCACACCCTCTACCGGAGGGGCATGCTTCAGGCAATGCTTAGAGGATAGTCAGGAAGTGGCCTTCTTAACCGAATCGTGTTATGTGGTTACTTCTATTGGTTGTATCAACTAGACAAAAATAGTTCTGAATATGATAAAACCCACATTCCATGTACTTCTTCAAGAGTACAAATAATAAGATTAGAATCATATACTCTTCTAGAGTTTATAAGAATCATTTACTCTTCTGGAGTTTAATGAAAATCCACCAGCAGAGTCTTCAGGCTCTTAGGTTTGTGTTGAAAAATTTTACAATCTACGGGATTGTGGTCAACCTTTCTCCCAAATGTTCATTTGCCAAACAAAACCTCGTGTTATACACTCATGATAAGTTTTTTTTTCGAGAGATAATGATAAATAAATACACAATTGATATAATTAATAAAATTATAAAATCGTAAATAAATAAAATCAAATTGGCATATTGTCAACTTCTCGTGACAAGAAAATGAGCATTTGCAAATACATGTTCGTCTACTTCTGGAGACTGGTGGAGAAAAACCATAATTTGCTTGTTTAGCTATAAAAATCATCGGTCCAGGGACGATTATGAATTTTAAATTTTTATCTACCACGGGAGATAAATTTTATCAATATATATAAGCTAAAATATTTATCTTCTTCAGGAGATAAATAAGAATTTCATCTTCTTCAAGAGATGTGGTACATAAATTGTGTTTACTTTATCTACTTCAGGAGATAAACTATCACTTTTGGGATGATATGCAAATTTATCAATTTATATTTACTTCGGGAGATAATGTTTGTCTACTTCTGGAGACAAAAAATATACAAATTGAAATGAATAATAAAACTGAAAATTAAAAAAAATTCATCACTACGGGGATGATTTTCAATCGTTCACATCTACTTCAGGAGATGGTCCGTTCATCTACTTCGGGAGATGAAAGATTAAACAAATATAATTTAAATAAATTAAATTAATAACATACATATAAAATAAATAAACATAAATAATAAGTAAAATTTCATCACTACAGGGACGAAATTTATCGGCTTGATCATCTCTGCGGGGATGAGATTTATCGTTTCATCGCTTCGGGGACGAGATCAATTTATCATTCATCTACTTCGGGAGATGCGCTCGTTCATCTACTTCGGGAGATGCGCTCGTTCATCTACTTCGGGAGATGATATATAAATTTAACAATTTTATCTACTTCAGGAGATAATATATAAATTTAACAATTTTATCTACTTCAGGAGATACTTCATCTATAAAAAAAACATAAAAATAAGATAAATAAACAAATAATTCATCACTTCAGGGATGAAATTCGATCGTTTATCACTTCAGGGATATAATAAAATAACATCCACGTCAGGGGATACGACCGATTGATCCAATCGCTTCAGGGATTGAAATTCCGCTTCAGGGATACTACAACTTTGATTGATTCAATCACTTCGGGGATTGAGGGGATTGAGATTACCTTATCCGCTTCAGGGGATATTACAATTTCGATTGATTCAATCACTTCAGGGATTGAGATATCCGCTTCAGGGGATATTACAATTTCGATTGATTCAATCACTTCAGGGATTGAGATATCCGCTTCAGGGGATATTACAATTTTGATTGATTCAATCACTTCAGAGATTGAGATTACTTTATCTGTTTCAGGGAACCACTTCGGGGGTTACACTTCAGGGCAAAATATGCAGCCCTGAAAGTTTTAGGCCAATTTTTGTAATTATATAACAAATACGGGCCAAATCTGTAATTTTAAGAAATATCGTGCCAGTTTCGTAATTAATAAAAAGCTGCAGTCAAACCTTTCTTCCTCTTCGTTAATGGCCGCGGCGGCGCATAGGCAAGAGCGGCTCCCCACGCGGACTTCTCGATCGGAGTAGGAGGAGCGCCACACCGATGATGTCCACCCCGGCTGCCTCCGATCGCCCGGTGCTCGTAGTCGTTGTCCCAGCCCATCGCGATCGATTAGATTCGAACTTCTAGAGCCACGTTCGGAGCCGATCGGGAGGCAGAAGGCGAAGTCGATTGACTCGTCCTTTCCGGGATCGACTCTCCTCTGCGAGGCTATAGCCAGGGGCCCAGGAAGGTGTTCCCGATCGCCTCCGCAGGGAAGTCCTCATCCCTCTGCGCAAGGCTCTAGAACTACCAACCACTGGAACAAGTTGTCGTACGGTACGGCCGTGTCGCCTCTGTCGCCAAGGAAACTAATTAGTAATTAAAACAGGACAACATATATATGAATCAAAGCCTCCCATCTTTTTCACCAAAAAAAAATATATATGAATCAAACCGATCGATCAATTACATCAAATTCAAAGAGCACACAAAAAATTAAACATGGATTATTAAAAAAAAAATAAAAAAATCGAAAGCTTCCCTAGGCGTCGTGAATGCGACGATGGCAGCGATGCATCCCTACGGCACCACGTCGAAGCCACCGCCTTCATTATCGGCCATCTCAACGGAGATCGGTTTCGATCCCTCTCTTTTTTTACTTCTTCTTATCAATTGTCAACCCGATGTGGTGGAGGGAGGCGGCACATAGTAAAAGGATTATTTGGGTAGAGTCTCGTGCTGATAACGTGTGATAATACGTAGAATAGAGAGGAGAAGAAGGGAATGAACTGATGTATTATTGGGGTCTTCAGGACCCTTTATATAGGAGTTTACACGGAAACTAGGGTTTCTAGTGTTTATCCATCCTAATATAATAATATTATAACACAAATAAAATTTTAGGAGGAGATGGAAATTAAACACGGTCAAAGGTGCATTGCAATTGAGTCATTGAGAGTAGCGTAAAGAATCCTGAATGGGATACACATGCGTTTTGCGTACACATTCCACAATCGCCTTCCTAGTTTTCATCATTTATTGACTGTTTGTACAGTAGTTGTTGTGAGCCCGATATATAGGAGTATTGGACCCCCTCCCTTTTGTTTAATAATTAAATATTATCAACTTTAATATATGTGTTATCGAAATATATATGCTATTCCAATTTTTTTTTTTTTTTTTTTTTTTGACTTTTTAGGCGGTGGCACAAGAATTATGAAAACCACTTGTCAATCTTCATCTTCCAATGTGATTCATTATTTTCTTCCCTCAACTTATTTCTTAGTCTATCAGTTTTGAGTCTTTTTTGACATCCGTATTACTTAAATAACATTCAAGATATCTTTGTTAAAAGGGTAGAGAATAAAAAAAAGAAATCAAATTTATAGCTAAAAAGTGAATGATAATATCTTCTCTAAGAGGGAAGAACATAAAGGTTAAATGATTTTGATTAAAAAGAAAGATATAATTATCTTATTCTAAAATTATGCAATGAAATAAGGAAAGTACAACAAATATGGTATGAAATATCAGAGAATAAGGGCAATGGTCACCAATTTGATCAAGGTTCAATTTGGAAAATATCCATTTTCCATGTCAAAATTAAGTAAATGTCCACTTTTTTACATAATTAAGTAAATGTCCATTTTTTCTAAAAATACCCCTCCTTCCCCATCCCTAACCCTTCCTCCTCCCCCTTTGACCATTTTTAATTTTAACATTGACTAGTCAGCATTGACCATTCCGGTCAATGCCTGCATTTGATGACAATTTTTTGGTGACAGTTGAGTATATTTTTCTGGTGACAGTTAATTGTGACAATTATTTTGGTGACAATTGATTTTTTTGTGACATTTTATTTTTTTCGGTGACAGTTAGGGGAAAATCTTTTCTAGTGACAATTGATTTTCCTTTTTTCTTATGATAACTGTTGGTGACAAAAAAATTTGGGTGACAATTGATTTTCTTCCAGTGACAGTTGTCAGTAACACTTTTCCTCGATGACAAATAGAATTTTTTTGCTAATAGATGATTTTCATGATGACAATTGTTGGTGACAACTATTAATGACGAGGTTGATGACAATATATTGTCACCATGATATTGTAACCTTAAAAAAATTGTCACCATAACATTATACATCACCAAGACATTGTCACCAACTACAGAACACTGTTTTCATATTGTTTAATCAACCGTATTATCACCAACTTATAAAAAACATTGTCACCAACCTCTTTTCAGTAATCTATTGACACCAACAATAAAACAGTGTAACCAACCTATTTTCATCAAGCTTTGGTCAATAATCTACTGTCACCAATTACAAAACTTTGTCACCAATATATCTAGTGTCAACCACCTATTTTTAGAAATTAATTGTCACCAACGACAAAACAGTGTCACCAACCAATTGTCACCAACTACAAAGCACTTTCATCAAACTAAAATGTTTACAATGCTAATGTTATCACATTTGTCATATAATATTAACACATTTTTGTACAGTACCAATGTACGGTATAGTTTAGGGTTAAACCTGAGCAGACGAAAATTTGATGTACGGTATAGTTTAGGGTTTAGGGTTTAGTCGGCCCTAAACCCTAAAATGTGTGTACAGTACCAATGTTATCAGATTTGTCATCTAATATTAACGCATTTTTGTTACGAAACTAAAACCCTAGAACTAGGAGAGCATAGACCCTAGAGGGGCTAAACTTGAGCAAACGAATAATTCGATGTACAATACTATAATGGCATCACATTTGTCATCTAATATGAACGCATTTTTGTTACAATAATAACCCTAACTAGATGAAATTTGATGTAAAGTTTAACTTTGTAATACTTAATTGTCAAACTACATCAACTTGCAAAAATACCAAAACAAAGGGGAACAATTAAGACATTCATACTTAACATCCAAAATAGCAAGACCCTCTATAGCCATCCTTTCTCTATACGCATTCATATACTTGTCTGAAATAGCTTCAATACCACCATGAAATGCAAGACTCTCGATATACTTGATGGTATACATACCACAACTTCTACTACAATTGAAAAGAAGGATAATGAAAATTACATTATAGCTAAATGAGATATAAATTCCATTTGTCACCAAAACAGAATATATAACTCTACCAATTGCCACCAATCTAAAAAAACAACAAAATAACAACATAAATTCCATTTGTCACCAAAACAGAATATATAACTCTACCAATTGTCATCAATCTAAAAATAACAACATAAATTCCATTTGTCACCAAAACATCGTCACCAACCTATTGTCAACAACTATGAAACACTGTCATCAAATTATTTTCACCAACAAGTGAACACTGTCACCAAACATTGTCACAAACCAATTGTCACCAACTAAAAATAAACATTGTCACCGATCTATTATCCATAAACAGAGAACATTATCACCACCCACTATTGTCACCAACCTACTTTAGTAATCTGTTGTCACCAACAGTAAAATAGTGTCATCAAAATGTTGTTTCACCGTTTAAGATCAAAATATTGTTTCAACAAATATTTGTCACCAAGACCGTGTAATAAAAAAAATGTCATCAATGGAAAAACATTATACTCTAGAGTGACAAAACTGATATTGTCACCAAACTGATCTAGATTCAACCAAATCCACCGTACATCACCATACTAAATCCACCAATGACAAAATATTGTCACCAAACTGAAACTCCATCCTCAATCATTCAACAAAACTGATCTAGATTCAAGTTGTCACCAAATTCACCGTTTCCGATCAAAATATTGTTTCCTGCAATTTCTCTAACCACAATGGGCCTGCAATTCCACAAATTGAACAAAACCACAAATTGAACAAAATCAGGCTCCCGCTGTTGGCGTTGCGCGACCAGGCATCGTGTGTACCATCGGAGAAGATCCTTCGCGTGTACCGTTTCAGACTGGTAGCTCTGAGAAGCCGCATACAATCGAAGGAGATGATGGGACTGCGACAGCTACGCGTCGATCAACGACAGCTGATCGATCGGCATGGCGACACGCAGGCACGACACATGTGCAGCGAGGAGCTGTTCGTACAGCGGGTGGCTTGCAAGCTCCGCCTTCAATTGCTGGTAGTGGTGCTCCCCAACCACCGCCGACTCCTCCCATGCCGCCGATCCCGCCTCCGCCGCCACCCATCATCCCTAATAGCCCTTATTCTTGCATTTCCCCTCTTTTCCCTTGCCGGAATTGAAACAATTTCAAACAATTAGGTCAAATTGGGGGAAAATAAAGGAAATTGGAGAGATTTTTGAGCGTAGGGAGAGGACCACAAAAAGATAGGTATACAGAAACGGGGTAATCTAGGTACTGTAACAAATTTTTATAACAGGGGTATAGTGGGTATTACATAAAAATTGTGGACACTTACTTAATATCATTTAAATATGGACATTTACTTAATTAGCTTTTCTAAATGGATATTTGACCAAATTTTTCCTTTGATCAATACATCATACTTTGAAATTATAGATTAGATTTACTCTAGGGTGATTATTAGGATGTTCTAATTTTTTTACTTTATTAGGAAAATGACTCCCAAGTGCTTCAAATTAGCAAAATGTTCACTGCCTGTGCCCCCCACCCGTGCCCCCTCCCGTTTCATCAGGTTTTTTAGCACATTCGGTTTCAGCAACCCCTGTTTCAGTTTTTTTTTACCGCATTGCTGAAACAGGGGTTTCAGTACATTCGACTTCAGCAACCCTTGTTTTAACTTTTTTTTTTCCCGCGTTGCTGAAACGAAGTTGCCTTCTTTTTTCTTTTCGTGTCATCACTTCGACACCGGAGTTGCTGAAATCGTGTTGCTGAAACCCTTGTTTTAACTTTTTTTTTTTTCTAAGTTGCTGAAACACCTATTTCAGCACATTCGGTTTCAACAACCCCTGTTTCAGTATTTTTTTTTTACCGCGTTCCTGAAACAAGGGTTTCAACATATTCGGTTTCAGCAACCTCTGTTTCAGTTGATTTTTTTTACCGCGTTGCTGAAACAGGGGTTGTTGATGCTGAAACCCCGGTTTTAGATGCTGAAATTGTTGCTGAAACCATAGTTATTTTTTTTCTTGTTTTTTTTTTCCGGATCACCACTTTGATACCGGAGTTGCTGAAACCGAAGGTGCTGAAACCGGAGTTGCTTTATTTTTCGCATCACCAATTCGACACCGGAGTTGCTGAAACCAGAGTTTATTTTTAAAAAAAATGTTGAAATGATGAAATGTTGAAATAGTACCTCATACAATTTTATAAGAATTAATTTCAGCATTTTAGGATACGAATTTTGCTAATAAAGAATTAATTTCAGCATTTCAGATCACAAAAAAAATCAAGAAGCTAATAAGCTCTCCAAAAATTTCAGCAAGTCAAAAAAAATGCTGAAATTGCATAAGCAACATTTGATCTCCGACTTTGACCCCAACAACATTTGATCCAACCTCTTTCACAACACCAAAAATCTCATGTCTGAGATAACAAGGAAAAGGAAAAAGATCACAGACATTATTCAGAAAATCGACAAAGGTGAATCTGTACAAACTCAAGGTAATGCAAATTGAAACACGATTTCTATACTTGTATCTACGGTATGCAAATGCAGTACAAGTTAAACATCTGCACATACAAGGACAACTATGGTCTTTGTCAAATGCCAACCACTTGAATCTAAAAAACGGATGATTGAAGACTGAATGACTATATTGAAATTTTTATCAAACAGCAGGGAGGATTGTACCTTTTCTTACCAGCTGAAATTGAGAAATTGAGGCTGAAATTGATCAATTTGCACAAGGTGACTACGCTTCGTTTGGCATCTTCATCTTCCTCCTCCACATCTCTGCGGGAAGCAAGTGGCGACGCCGTCGGACAGATCTGGCTCCAAGGTGGCTCGTCGGATCTGAGATCAACGGCTGCAAGAGGTTGATTCAGAGGCGTCGTCGAACGCCTAAGAGGGAGAACTTGCTGAAACACCGGCGGGAAGCAAGTGGCGACGCCGTCGGACATAACTTGCTGAAACACCGACGCACAAATCTGAGATTTGAGAAATCAATAAAGAACAGGTCTGAGAAATCGAGACAGATGGAGACTGTGATGGAGAAACACAAGTAACTGAAGGGGAAGAGAAAGAGGGAGAGCGCATAGATCTGGTCGTCGTGCCACCGATATCGTCGCCGCGCCACCGATATCTGGTCGCCACGCCACCGATATCGTCGCCGCGCCACCGATATTTGGTCGCCGCGCCACTGATCTGAGAAATCGAGACAGAGGGAGACAGTGATGGAGAAAACAAGTAACTGAAGGGGAAGAGAAGAACTTGCCACCTTCCTCCGTCGTCGCGCCACCGATATCGTTGTCGGACAGACCTGGCTTCAAGGTGGCTCGTCGGAGCGACAAGGCACCAGCGCGAGCGGCACCGCCAGCCCGACCTTCGTCTTCTTCCTCGGAAATGCCATTGTCGTGAGAGCGAGCTCCAATTTGGTCTTCTTCCTCGGAGCAGCAAGGCACCAACACGAGCTCTAATTTTGGGTTATGGTAGGGGGGCACGAATTTAGGGATGGACTTTTTCCTAATTTCACAATGTCCGGGGACAATTACTTAATTTGGGTAAAAAAAGAGCATGTGTGGCAAATTTTCTCTTTACTCTATTAACCATTATTTATCTATGAATTTGATGGGCAAATTCATCGGATCCAAACTCTCTTTACCTACTTTCCATAGAGATAAAAAAAAATATAGGGAAAGTTTGCAAAGTGTCCATAAAACATGGCCAAATTAGCTAACTATCCACATTATGAGAAAATTTTGCAAAATGTCCATGTCTTGTGCCCTCGTGCCCCCCTTCACGTCAACGCTTTTTTTTTCCGCGTGTCAGTGCTAACGCCGACGTCGGAAATGTTGGCGTCAACATTGTTGACGCCGTCTACAGGTTATGAAAATTTTCTCAGGATTAACCATGTGATGACCATAAGTTTTTATGCATCAATTTAGTATATAGGGTTACAGATAGATATATAGATTTACTTTCCCAGTGAGTGCAAACATTATTTAGATATTTTTAAAATAATGCAAAGCAATGCTAAATTACATTATTGGATAGTAAATCGAACGAAGTATAAGAAAAACGATTTGAATGAACAAAATAGATGCGTTAGTCAAAAGCTAGGGTGATGATCGATGAAGTATGAAAGAAGTTATGAAGAGCCTTGAACGGGTTGAAATTGTAATGAGGAAGTTTTTAGAGTCTTCGATATATTTACATTGAATGATGATGAGCCCTTCACATTCCTTCACCACCATGGATTGCCTTGTAATGATTTTGCAAGTTGTAAAGTTTGCAAGCTATTCTCCAATATAACTTCACCTCCGGTATACGTTTGACAACCATAATTTTGGAATTGTTTTCAAGTTTATTTATTTTCTTGAGAAAAATACACTGCAATGAATTTTATTGTTTAATTTTTTTTTAAAAAAAACCACAATTTACTGTTTCAACTAGCTAATTTGTAAGTCCATTGCCGAAGTGAACAAGAAGATGAAAGAAGGGTAGAGGAAATGATCTTTTGTCGTTCGTACTATTTGGTTTTTTGAACATTTTTCTGTGTATTTATGTTGTATGTTTGACAGTCTGTCAACTTGTCGGTCTCTCAAGCTTCAGACTTACGCCATGGATTTTTCGGATGCAAGGGCGTGCAGCAGTGATGGTTACTCTAATGCATCTCCTTTGGTCCGATGGCTCTTCTGTGACAGCAAGGAAAAAGAGTGTGAATTCGGTTCTTTCTTAAATTTTTACTCCCTCTGTCTCATTTAGGTGAGAAATTAAGTCGATATCAGATAAATAACTCTCAAGTTCAATTATAGTTTTCCAATAAAGTTCAACTAGTCAGTACCCCATGCGCAAACGCACGGGATTTTTAAAAATTATATAAAAAACATCAATAAAATTTATCGGAAGTTATCGTAGTAGCAAACATAAAATTTAGGTTCAACTTTGTCCAAATCATTCTAAATTTTATTAAATCAAGCTGAAATAAGAGCACGACCATTGTCGATAGGTCATTCAAATTCTATCTAAGAATAAAGGTTTACAATATGAGTTATCTTAAATCGACGTACAATTAAACCCTCAAGCTCCAACCTACTCTTACAACCCATACGCCACGTTTCAATTATGCACCAGTCCAAATTAAAGATTAAATCGAGATAATTGAGACTTGTTGAGCTGTCTTAAACTGACATGTAATAGACGAATGTAACTTACAAATCCCAATTGTGCGCTTGTGCACTCCCTTGGATTGCAAGATTTATTATCGATTTCTAATTAACCTTAGAAAATAAACACTATATACTAAATGCTCACAACATGAGAACCAAATCTGAGTACAAAAACCAAAGGAAGTGCAATGGAAAAATATTATTTATTGGTGACTATTTAGTAAACCCTAAGTGCTAGATTGGAATTACATTTATATATCATATTGTTTTGCAGTTCTTTAATTCTTAAGCGTGTCCAATTCTGCAAGTCCTACATATTGAGCATTAATTACCTTGATGCCCCTCTCTAGGGTTCTCTCAATTGATAATCTCAAAGTATAGTAGACAATGAATGAAACTTCAAAATCACCCATCAGAAGACCGGAAATTTAGAAAAAAACACAAACTCCAACTCGCGGCTCACATTTTAAGCCACCAACGGAATCCTCTGTACCAAGGGACTGGCATTCGTAGCCACCATGGTCGCTAGATTAAACCTAACACCATGAATCAGAAGAACTTTTGTGTTGAAATTGAATCTAAATTCCCCAAATTGAATCCCCTAAACCCTATATTTTTTTTAAAAGCTGCAAATAGCTTACAGTGGACTTATGCTGAAGATTCCTCCTCAAAAGCTGCAAACTCAAGATCAGAGGTAAATGTGGCGTCTAGTAGGTGTAGTTGTAAGTAATTAAGCTTAATTACTTTTGAAAATCCCGTGCGTCTGCGCATGGGATTTTTAAATATAATCATTTGTCTTATTTTTCGGATGTTATCGTGTGGAATTTGATTCTAGGAGCTTAGACGAAACCTGTTCATCAGAAAATTGATTGATTAAAGTTAGACCTTCAACAAATATAGCTTGCTCTACATGTTTCAGGGTTGATATGAAAAATAGGAGAGAAATGAGTATGTTTCAAAAAAAAAATCCCAGAACGTACTCTGAGAAGAGAATGGAGAAGCAACAATAACATACAAAATAGTAGAGATGATCAATTACATCTTCAAAGCCGACTCAATTTCCTCAACAACCTTGATCTCAGAGAAGTCAGTCGCATACAAGGTAGTAAGCAGGCAGACAACGATACCCATTGAGCTGATCAATAGTGGATACAACCATAGGAGTAAATTCATGGTTGATCCCAACGAAGATAGGAACGTCGAGTTTACATAGTTGGCTTGTCTTGATTCTCTACTGGCATGTTATAGGAGATTCAACTGTGAGCTTCCTATCAGAACTGTGAACAAAAAGAAGAAAACCCCAAAGGAGAAAAGGTTTATAAGAGATTCAACTGATCGATTTCAGATCAAGATCCATAAGCACAAAGAGGAAAGCTGAAAGCATGCATTTTTCTTACCAGGGCAAAATATTAAGCAGCAGAGCAACTTCATGAAATGTGTCCTTTAACAAAGAGGCAAACAGCAAGACCTCGTTCACCCAATGATGAAAAACACCCAAATTTACAGATTTCCACCAAAATGACCTATGGATTTTGAGCTTCTACACCCACATTTTCTATGAAGCCATAGAAATTAGATGTGCAGTTGTGAAACAACAACCAACCTAAAAAAGAAAGGTAATGAAAATTGAACTAAGCAAAAAACGCAAAGTCTATTTTGACACTGGGAAAGATGAAAAAATAGTTTATAATAAACATGGTTTAAACACTTTCATGGTATTTGGCAAATGATTCATACTTCATAAGGACTCCTTACCCATAATAAATTGCTCAGAGTTCAAGCATTGCCCCTAGTCACCACCGACCGTCCTTATTTCGCTCCCTCGTCGTTCAATGAGCACTCTTCATATTCTTGACTTGCTGATTGTGTAGAGTGTGCTCAACTTTAGTTTTCCATATACAAAGGCGATGGAGGAAGGCTTAGTGAAATAAAGTAGTTTTCCATTAACAATTTCATGCATCAGAAGGCAGGGGTAAAAAGGAATCTAGTCCACTTTATGATATCAGTATTCATTATCCACGACTCTAATATCAACTCATATTCCCTCACTATATATCCACACAAATTTCCCTTTTCCTTCCCCGTACTGGACAAGGGTTTCAAATGAATGAATCCCAATCATCTTGCCCCCAATTAAAACACATAAAATTTGCACATATGCAAGACTCTATCAACTCTTTGTTCAAATTATACAATATAAATTTCCTTCCCCTTTCCGTTTCAACGATTTGGAACCTCATCTCTTATAAAATCATCCAATTCAGAAACCTGTATGAATCTCAAGACAAAATCATCAAAAAGATCATATATTCTAAGACTTAACTGTCCTCTTCCCATTTAAGGCCATAGATGTGGCAACTAAAGAATTGTTCTTGAGATTAAAACTATTTCTTGCAGATTCATTTTAATACTTCCTTGCTTTCTAATGCCCCAACCGTAGATTTGATCGATTGAATGGAAGTGCAACCATATTCAGACCCACATGAGCTATCAGTCCACCATTAGCCATGATTGCATGAGCTCCAACAATGACCTTTACAATTATTTTTTACAGTTAAAATATTGTAGCTCTAAATAAAAAATAGCAATAGTATATGGAGTATATAGCAGCAGGTCATGTACCATGTTCACTCGAGATATCATTGCAAACACCGCAGAATCAGTAATTACTGTCGTTTGAAGGCCTGTTGCTGCTAATTCTTTTGCAAGAACATACCCTTGATACCTAATCAGGTAAAAGTTGCCAAAAATAAGACCTCTAATTATAGAGTTCAGCATAGAAAATACGTGCCAGCAAGTCTTGAAAGCGAATTTGTGTAAGAGGTGAAATAAATCAGGATATTCATTATTCAATGTCTGTAAATCATAGAACTATTAATTTTGAGGGAGATGAATGAAAAAAAAAAACATCTAACTTCAGGTAGAGACTCTGTATTAGAACCCACATAAGAATTGCACTCCATTTCCTCTTATCATTCTAGTCCATTGTAAATGGTGATATAACATGTGTCGTCAAATAAGAGAAGATGGGGCAGCCCCAAATGCATAAGAAGAAAAAGAAGGATTGACATAAACTATAGGAACATTCACATCTTGAATATAAAAAGCAGGTAAAACCCATCTAACACATAAGCAAGTGAGTAGTAAGTACCTTGGAGCACCTTCTGCAACAAAAACCCGGAATGATCTTTTCTTCTCTTTAGCAGCACAAAGGAATTCCATCAATGTTGTTGAGCGGCCCAAGGTCAATATAACCTCACTGGAATAATATGTTGAAAGGTGAATAAGAGATAAACCTTTATGGTGCAGGTGCAAAATGATATCCAATCCAATGCTTATTTGAATTTTGCAGACTATCAATCAACAATAAGAATCTAGTAGAACAGGATAGCATAAAGTTCATGTCAGATGTTTTATGCATGATGAGAGCCTTGAGAGGAGCAATTAGCTCAGAAAATAAGCTGGACATCCTTGTCAGATTCTTAAAGCAGAAAACTAAGCCACTCAAAGTGTGACAGGATCTGGTTGCACAGTTGCAAATTTCAGCAGAAAGCTATCTAGAATACTATTTCTTATGAATGGGCTCAACTGCTTGTTTTGCTATGAAATTTCTAACAAAAAAAATGAGAACTCGGATAACCTGATTTTGATAATTTGTTTAATGTTTTCGCTTCGTTTGATGAACCCTTTGTGCATTTCCATGTGTTAGTTTCATTATCTCAATCAAACAAAAGGGACTAAAATCAGAGCAAAGTCACAAAATATTCACACACTTACAATATGAACAAAAGATACCGATTTCAAGCAATTAAATGCAAGGGGAGGGAGAAAAACACCTGAGTAACTTGAGAAGGACGGGAGAAACGGAATCAACGCCACAGTGAAGAGGCCAAGCCCATTCCAGCAACCCACACAGCCACCAACCCCGTCTCCACACCCAAACTGAGTGCCATTTGTAGTCTTCTATTCCAGGATTTTGAGCATATCTGAAGGTGACTGAGAAAGCCAGGGAGAATGAATTGCCACAAGCATTACAATGTCTGAGCATCAACATCAATGAGCGCTGAGAACAACACGAATGAGCAAATAAAGTAACTTAGAAACTGCCTAAAAAACTACCAAAGAAGTGGAGGAGTGGGTAAGCTCAAGTAGTTATCTATGGACTATCTCAGATTGCAATAAATCAACCTCAGAACAGGTAAAACCCATAGACATTAAAAAATAAAAGATTTGGGCAAAAAAACCCATAGTTGATCATAGTTCAAGAGGTGGTCTTTAGATATGGTAAATTCAAACAATTAAGCTCAAGGTATGAGATGCCTATAGAAAAATGAAACAAAGACAGCAGAAGGATGACAGGTAACTCGATGCAAATGCCTATAGAAAAATGAAACAAAGGCAGCTGCAGGATGACAGGTTACTAGATGTAAGAGTAAACTTACTAGATTCTGTTGTACACTAAATTTTCTGGATTTTTCATATTTATCTATTTTAGATTTTTTAAACAGACTTCATTATTAAATATTCATATTGGGATGACAGCAAGAGTGTCAGTAGGTCAGCTTCTAGTGTAAAAGGTGGCTCCTTAAATTTCCCTTAATAAGCCGATCTTGAACAAAACCTATGCCTCCTACTTCTATCCAGTGAAACTGAACCTTTTTATATGGCAAAGAGTTTACTAATATAGTCCACTGCATTTGGTCAGTTATTGTTCAATATTTACAACAACGAATAATAACCTTATGGACTTCTAATATCCCACTAATAATAACCTTATGCACTATAAAAACATCACCACAGGACTAATATTGAGCTTTACCCTATGACTAATACCTCTACTTTGTATTTAGAATTGAGACAATTAGTTCCATCAAGTACCAAAGAATTTAGATTCATACATTTTAGAATATAATCATGCACACGTATATACTTTAATATGGGTCCTTGCACCACACACATGGTTGCTTGGTCTGTTTCAACGTTTAAGGAAAATACACATAAAAAAAATAGTAACTATTAGTCATCACATAATAATAATCAAACTAACTCAACTTACTGATTTAGTCTTCTTTTGCCCCCTAGATTGAACTGAGTCCATGGAGGAACTCATTTCACATTCACTAAAGTCAGGTGCATAGTGTGATGCATTGCAGGATATGTGCTGCATTCCCCTTTTTGTCTTATCATTGCAGGAGATGTCACCTTCTCCTATTAGCCTCAGACAGAAGCTTCAAAGGTTCACTAGGCAAAACTTTCATCTGAATACCCAAGTGCTTAGCTCTAGGAGTAACTTGAAGTATAATCTGCAACATATAAGTAGGCAATATTCTTGATTATAACATCTATCTTAAATTAAACTAACTAAAAATCAGCAGCAAATATACAACTTTCTGAGAAATATACATATAAAGAAATATGAGTTTTAATGATTAATAGGAATCCAGTAAAGAATAAGAGATCCTTAAAGACAACTTGGAAGTAAATGAATACATAGACCCAATAATCATCCTTTTCACCTCTTCTAATTAAGAGGAGTATAAAATTGTTGTGATTGTAGTATCAAATGTCAAACCTAGTTAGAAGTGCATGTTTATTTTTTATGTCAAACAAACAGATTATAAATAAGTGGTAGATAGTCAAACTTGCCTTTTCCTTTGCAATCAACTAAGAAGAAGCATCATGATAGAACAGGAAAACAAATATAGCTTAAAGGAATGAAACATAGAAAGGGTGATCATGTTATTTTCCTATCCATGGCTCCCTATTTCCTCAATCAACTGGTCCTAAGAACAGGAATGAAACAGCGAGAAAGGAATGAAACATACAAAGTGTACCAAGTGCTTGATATGCAAATACTTAATGAGCAATCTAGCGGAGCAAGAAAGGAATGAAACATCCCAATTCAGTGCTATTTGTTGCCCAGCAGAAAGGACACCCTGCAAAAACAAAAACAGATTATGGACTTAGCAAGAAAGTAATGAAACATACCCAACTCATAATTTTCATTCAAAGAATTACTAAGATTTACCAACTACCTTTTAAGTTGCATACAATCTGAAACTTAGATGATGAATTAGAACAAATAAAGTAGAACAAATTGACATTGTATATGCAACTAATTAATCCTGTTTATACACCGACAAAGCCATTCCATTTATAATTCAAATAACCATATGAATGGTTCATAATATGTCATAAAGGTTCGGCTAAAATCAAGTAATGAACATCAAACAAAAACCTAATAGGGTGTAAGCGTTGGGAGTGGAAATAAGGAGGAATTAAGAAGCAATTACCTCCTCGTCATCATCAGTGTCACCATCTCCGGCAGCAGGGACATCATCTTCGGCATCGGAGTTGGAAACATAATCAGTGGTATGGGCGACGGCTTCGAGCTCCTCCTCATCCCCTGACCTTGAATTCGGTCAAAACGGGAGCGCCGGTCCCCTCTCGCGGTTGCCCTCCTACCCAGCCCTCTTGCTCTCTCCCGCACCGGCTCCACCGTACCTTCTCGCGCTGGCCAACAGCAGCAGTAGGCGCACCGACTGAGCGTTTCTTGGCGTCAAAAACCCTAATCGATCAATGAAAAGGGATTGGAACCAAATTGGGATGAAATTAAAGAAAAAACAAAAATCCTCTCCAAAGTCAGCGCTGGGAGTGGAGAGGAGGAGGAATTAAGAAGAAATTACCTCCGCATCATCATCATCATCATCAGTGTCACCATCTCCGGCGGCGGGGACATCGTCATCAGCATCGGAGTCGGAAACAGAATGGGTGCGCCGGTCCCCTCTCAGGCTCGCCCTCCTACCCAGCCCTCCCGCACCAGCTGCACCGTACCTCGCCACGAAAGCAGCAGGCGCACCCGCTGACCTTTCTTCTTTGCAACAACCGTAATCGATGAATGAGAACGGATTGGGACCAAATTGGGACGAAATTAAAAAGGAAAAAAAAACCATATGAAAACGAAAACAAAATTGGGGGACTTCCCTCGAATTGTGGGAGAGAGAGAGCAGATGTCAAGAGCAATGGAGGAAAAAAGATCTCCACCCCCATCCGAATTCGACCCTGCACCGCCATCACAATCGACGAAAACCCTAAGTGCACTCAACCATCGACCCTCCTGTCCACCACCGCCGCCGGCAACTCCAGCAGCGACATCCGCCACCGTCAACTCCAAAATCGGTTTGAAATTCGTTCTTCCTTCCCTCGTGGGAGACCGAGAGAGCAGGTAGAGAAGGAGAGCGGAGGGAAAAATCGTTTTTTCATTGAATTGAATCTGAACTGTCATTGCAAGCAGTTGAGATCATAAAGATCAATGTAGATGTGGATCAATCGTGGGAGAGAGGGGTAGAGAAGGAGAGCGGTTAAGGATCGGAGGAGCAAGAGAAGGACGTTGGAGAGAAGAGGCAGGGAAGAAAACATAGGAAAAAACAACCGCTGCCTAAAACCTTCAAGAAATCTCAGCTAGACACGTGGCAAATTCTTTTGCACAAAGAAGGCTTTTGCTTTTATGTTTCAGGGGATACCCAAAGTATATCTTAGTTTTTCAATAGTTTTCGATTTCAATTCACGATTGTCATCTTGAAAATCAAAATGATTCTAATTAATATAATCAAAATGATTCTCATGTTGGAGATGGGAGTTCTCTACAATTTCATAAGTCGCAGTAGTAAAAATATTTCTTCAAATTTGAATTCAAATCCCAAATCGACCTCAATTTCAAAAACCATGAGAGCATGTCTAAAATTTGAGTTCGCTACAGTTTCTAAAACTGTGACCACCCAAATTTCATATATATATTTTTTGAAATCGTAGCTATGGCCGTGTAACCAAATGGGCTTACCATCGATGGAATAACCAAATGGGCTTAAGAAAATATGTTTAAAATAGCCCATTAACGCGGCCTATCGAAAAATGGTTTGGCAAAATCCATTGAAATATATGAGGTATTTTACAAAAAATATACATATATTCAATTCTTTCCAATGGTTGAACACTTGAGTTGAGTGTGTGGTGCAACAATATCCATAACTTTTGTATTTTGTTCGAAATGTTAAATGCGCATTTTAAACTTTAATCTCTCAATACATAAGATTAATTTTTAATGAGAAAAGAAAAATAAAAAAAAAACAGCCAATTAAGATTCTATGTAGTGTTATATAACCTAATAAGCTACTTCTTCTATTACCAATTGGATTTAAGATGGAATCTCACTCGGCTTGTATACCAGACTACTAGTACATCTGCAATTGTAGGTTGTGCGGTCCTATTTGAACTTTAATATGGTACTAGAGCGATTAGCCTAACGGTCTGTCTTTCTCTAGTTGCACTTGCGAGAGTCCTAATATATAAGATGATGAGTTACTCCTCCTATTGTCAATTATCTCTAAGATTGAACCTCACTCGGCTTGTATATCAGGCTACTAGTACATCTGCACTTGTAGGTTGTGCGGTCCTATTTGAACTTTGATATGGTACTAGAGCGATTAACCTAACTATCCGTCTTTCTCTAGTTGCACTTGCGAGAGTCCTAATATATAAGATGATGAGTTAATCCTCCTATTTTCAATTAGCTTTAAGATGGAACCTCACTCGGCTTGTATACCAGGCTACTAGTACATCTGCACTTGTAGGTTGTGCGGTCCTATTTGAACTTTGATATGGTATTAGAGCGATTAACCTAACGTTCTGTCTTTCCCTAGTTGCACTTGCGAGAGTCCTAATATATAAGCTGATAAGTTACTCCTCCTATTGTCAATTAGCTCTAACATGGAACCTCACTTGGTTTATATGCTAGGATACTAGCACATGCGCCCCATCAGACTTTGATTCTACTACAATTGCTAGTATAATTTTTTTTAATTATTTATTGAAATGTATGTTATATTTTAATAATATTTGATCTTCTAGCTTATCTCTCCATCTTATGGTACAACATAATGTATGAGTGGTGTTATTTATGGGTGTGACTAGGTTTTGCGTATGTTGTTGATGAAGTTGTAGTCTCAAGCGCACTGTTAATCGAATTGATAGCGGTATTATTTATGGTTTTCAAAAATATCTTATCTAGCTAATGGGAACATTGTTGATCCATACTTCCTTATAAGACATCACTTTTCTTTAATAATTTTTTTTTTTATTTCTATCTCGCGTTAGAATATAGACTCTCCTTATTTCTATCTCACGTTAGTATATAGACTCTCCCTTACTTTTGACATTCGTAATCTTCCTTGACTTCCACTCACGTCGATTTGATTATTGTTGTAATAATTTGTGTTAGGTCGGCTCTTTATTTGTTTTGATTTGTGTTTTTTTTCCCATAGCGGTCAATCTATTTGTCGTTTTTTCGACCTCTCAATTGACCAGACAGTAGAGTTATACTATTCAGATTTTTCTTCTTATCCAAAAGAAAAAAAAAGTCCAATTTAAGTAAGTAGAATATGTTCAACAATAATCTAATCAACATATTATGTTCAATAGATGTTTCGTACCGATTGCTATCGAAATTGACGAATAAAAAACTCTGATAAATTCATCTTGTTATGCCTAATGTAATATAGATGCATATGTACTAGGGGCTTTGGATGCTTGGATGATTAGGCTAGCAAACTAGGACCAAGATCTAAGGTGGCTCAAGCTAGGTTCAAGTGGAAGAGACTCGGTCAAGCCTAAGGGCTCCATGCATGGCGCCAAGCTGACTTGAAGAGGTTCTATGTCCAAAGCTGAAGCTGAAGACGTCGACACATCTCTGTTGCTTAGGCCCAACTCTCTGCTCTCTCGGCCCATTTGTTTCTAAAGGCTCCTAACGGCTCTCTAAAGCCCATGACCTTGTTTGATGAAACGATGCGTTTCCTTTAGTTAGGGCTCGGGTATATAGCCTCGCCTTTGGAAACCCTAAAGGGTTGAGAGCTTCATTCCAACGCTTCCGCTTTTGAAAGAGAGAGAGAGAGAGAGAGACCCTAGAGGCGATTCGACGATCCACGACGGCGCTTGCTGTTCCACACTCCGACGAGCTTGATTCTCAAGCTCCTGACGTGATCCCAGGAGTCCAAGCTCAACTTAGGAAGAAGAAGTTGCTTGGTGCTCAACCTCGGCTCGTCACCAGCTTCTGTTCACCTTCGTCTTCTCAGATGGAGTGAAAGGGAGTATCTGTTCCTATTCCTCGAGTTTCTCCTTGATTACCTGCTTGCTTGAGCCGCTAGATCTAGGGTTACTTTCTAGTTAGTCTATCATCTGTATCCATGTCCTATATTCGATCATACTTAGTGGATTCATGGGTTTGAGTCTCTCCCTCTTGAGGCTCCGCAGAGTAGGGTAACCGAACTGCGTCAACAATTCATGTGTTCTCTCTCGCTTTCGTTTATCTATGCTTAGCTCTCCATTATACCTGTTCTAGGGTTTAGATCCGAAATCTGGTTTGAACACATCTAAACGTACACTCTTGAATTATCAATCAATGTCTCAATAATGTAATACAAAGTAGAAACTTTTCACTATTGTACCAATTTACTTTTCACTATTGTACCAATTTGTACCAAACATAGCCAATAAATCATCCTTTGAAAAGCGACGATGATCGTCTAGTCCACAAGTTATAGTCCATACCGTAGTCTAAATTATCTCATTAGTTAAATTAAAATTTCTAATTGTTTTCTTAAATAATAATTTGTACCTTATAATTTATTTTAATGCTATCAGCCAATAAAATTAAAGGGATCGTAAAATAGACCACGAAGTTGGACTAGGCGATTTTCACCGTTTGAAAAACAATTGTCTCAAAGCTCAATTCCTTCTAAACGATTACTGTAGCCAGGGACGGATCCAAGGGTGGACTGGTGTGTGCTGCAGCCCACCCCATTTTACTAGTGATGTATATAGGTATATATATAGACATGTTGTTTCATTGGCACAATTGGTAGAGAGTTAAGACCGGAACAATTTTGGAGTGGGTTCAGCCTAATCAAGATTTCAATCCTGTTCCGTGCCTGACTGTAGCATGACTCCACTCATTTCATGTCTCCCTCCATCTTTGCTGTTCAATCTATAAATTTAAACCACACAACATACGAAGTTAATTAAACTCTATATCTCAATAGTAAGAATCATGTGTCGAATTGCTTTGATCAATGGCTCCTTCCCCACAAGTATTTCATTTTTACAAACAATTTCAATTGCTTCCTTCTGTATTTGAAAAACGAAAAAAAATTCAAATAAAATGGAAGAAGGGAAGTTGTTGATCATCATCGTCGGCGGCGGGGTGGCCGTTGAGCGCCTCATCCAACAAATCCTCAGAGCGGCCCATCAAATCGGGGCTCATCCGGAACATCAAGACGCAGAACTCCATCTCCGAGAGCGCGCCGTCGCCGTCGAAGTCGCCGGCGGCGATCATGGACCTAAGATCAGAATCAGACATGCCGTGGAGGCCCATCAAGGGGGCGTTCCTCTTGAGACTCTCGAAGGTGATGACGCCTCTCCCGCCGTCCATCAGCAGCTGGAACCCCTTGCAGAGCTCTCCAATTAGGGCTTCCCCGCCCAGCCGATCCGCCATCACCGGTAACATATCCTCGAACAACTCCGGCGCCGATCCGTTCCCTGCCATGGCCAATTGATCGATTGATTGAATGATTGAACGATTGTTTTGTGGGTGTTGAGATTTTGGTGTTTAGAAGACGAATTATGATGGGGATGGATGGAGATTGGGGATATATAAAATGGGGAGAGGGTATGCAGTTTGGACTTTGGAGGGGGGAGTTGCGGGGAAGGAGGAAAGGGCGTGTTTGGTTTGAGGGGGTTTCATGGATTTGAGAAACGATTATTGTCTGTGAAATAGGACAGCTACGGGTGTGTTGTGTCCAGTTATTGCGGGAAGCTTCCCCTTTTGGATACGCGGGTACACTCCCAATTCCCAAATGGGGTTAAATACAATTTTAAATAATTTTAAATTTTAGTTTATTTTAGAATCATAAATTTAGTGGAATGAGTATTATACTAAACTACTTTAAATTCATTTTTTTAAGAATATATGTATATATATATTATAATTTTTTTAAAATTTTATGTTAATTACATAACGATTTATAAGTATTGAAATAAATTAATTAGTTAATTGAACGAGTATTAATATTAAATTTATTAAAGTTAAAAAAATCAGAACTTTGTGGGTGAGTACTACTTGAGTAGTAGTTACAGAATTTATTATGAGGTCTATGCGTTTTTAGAAATATTAAAAGGGTACTAATTATTCAATTCCCTCAAAATGGATCATAGTTCTAGTGTCGGTCGGAGCCGATCTTTGGGCTCCCGGAGGAGGGGTGACTGAGATGACACTTGGGTGGATCGAGTGGTCGGAGTGACAAAGCCGAATTGAAAGGGGCAAAACGAATCCGATTCGCCTAGTTGACGAGCACACCGGCGGATTGTGGGGCGTCGGACAAGGCAGATGAGGCCTAGTGCGATAATGGGATGAGAGTAGTAGAATTTTTTTTGTAAATAGGCAAAAAATGAAAAAATATTAGGGAAATAGCCAAGATCGGAAAGAATTTAGCGAAATAGCCAAAACAGGGTAAAGTCGCTGTTTAAACCACCAACGGTAGATTGCGGATTGTGAGTCGATTTGGGGCGCGCGTGGGAAAAAGGAACCAGAGCGTTATGGATGTATGATAATGATTGTATATTCAAGCACCATCTATTTTGTACTCCATCCGTTCGGCAACATATCTCATTTTAGAATGTTAATTTTGTGCAAGAAAATATGTCATTGTAAGTATTTTGGTCTCTACTTTATGAAAATGCTCTTATAATGATTAGTAGATTGTTAGTTGTAATTTTCGATAAAGTAAAAAAGTGGTGTGATAAATGAGGGTATAATAGTATATTTGTTGATTTCTTTAAAATTTGTGAAATAAGCTAAAATGATATGTTTTGGCGAACGGAGAGGGTAACTTTTAATTAAAAAAAATATTACAAAAATAAAATTTGTTAGTACTCTATTTTTTTTTTATCTTAGTCCGGTTCAATCAACTCAATCACTCTACATCTGGATCGGATACGGTGTGACCCATTTAAGGGGTTGACCCTCCCGCTCACAAACGTCTTCATATTTCCAAGTGGATTCGAATTTCGAACATCTTGGCATGATATGTAGCTCACAACCACTACACTAACCTGTGATTGGTTGTATTTTTTTATATTTTTTTTCTAGTTAGGCCGGCTCACTGAGATGAATTATCTTGTTAAGATTATTGTTGAGCTACAATATACTCTGAAGGTGTGTGGAAGTTTCGGAATAGCTTGCAGGAAATGAATGAAATTAATATTAAAAAGAAATTGTACAAAATGTAAGTAGGGGGGGAGAGTGTGAAAGGAGACAAAAGGTGGAAATAGTGTATGCAATTGCATATCCATATGCATATCATAACAGCAAGTTGGGAATTGGAAGGAACAAATGTGTAAATATGAGATGAGATTCGCATTCTCCATTTTCTGCGAAATGCAGGAATGGGTTCGTTTCAAACCATACCATAATTCAACACGTACTTTGAGCCCACCTTTGTTTCATCTTTAATATTTAATCCTTTATTCTTTATGGGTTGTATCTTACCTTCTTCTTTCCTTTACAATAACTTGTGTGAACATGAAACTAGGGTGTCTACAACTTGGGCGACCTTATATAGTGGGATTAGTGGCTTGACTGGCTTCCATGTGAAACGCAGCGTTTCACTTAAATTGTGTATAAGCCGCATCAGTTTAGTGAGTTGGGCCAACTCATGGGCCGTGTTGTTGGATTTGGGCTTGAATCCCAATTAGCAAATCAGACAACACAATAACATGTAACACATAATATAATAATGTACATAAAATGTGACACAATAGATATATTGCTGCACAGTTTAAGTGGAATCCTTAGTTTTCAGATTAATACTTCAAAGTATCCATAAGTATAATGTTATGGATACGAAGGATTTTGATTAAGGAAGAATTAACATTGTTTCACACAAGGGAATAAGTGGAAGATAAGACTTATCATTATTACAAGATTGTTGATTTAAACTTAGGGTATCATCCTCGTGAACTTGTGAAAGGGTGAGGAATGAGGATGCACGATATAGCTAGTTTGATATTTCAATTCTAATTACTACCTTTAGAAAACAAAATAGGAAAGGAAAAAAAAACCTGCAAATTTCAAGCTTTGGCCCAAAAGTTGCCCGGCCCACCCCACACATACCGGCCCATAACTTTTCAAAGATGGGTGTCCGTTAAGGAATTTTACAACTATCAATATGACTACTAGAAAAAAATTCCTTGTTGTACAACTACAAATGATGTCATTTTTTCTACTAATAAAAAATTGATGTCGTTTTAGGATAAAACGTTGCTATTTTTTCCTGTAAAAAAAACTAGATAAAAAAAGTAGCAGAAGAAAAAAAAATAACAAAATAAGGATAATAAGAGTAATACTAGGACAATTCCCGCGCCATGGCGCGGTTTTTAAAACTAAAATCTTGATAATATAAAAAATAATATTTTAAACTATTAATAAAAGTTAAGATAAAAATCATTAAAATATTTGCCATAAATGTATCTTATAAATATCTCAAAAAATTATTTTTAAGAAAACATCATGTAAAAGTATAATACATAAATATAGATATTTAAATCACTTAGTAAAAATAATAATATCATTGTAACTTTTTAAAAATGTGATGTGGTATAATAGTTATCTAAAAAATAATTATAAAAATGGGCATCGATTGAAACAATTTGTCAAAATATTCACGAATATATATAGTAAATGTCATAAAAATTAAAAAATATATAATTGGTTTGAAAAGATAAAAAGAAGGAGGAAATAATAATTAAAGGAAATAAATTTGAGTTAAGCCTAGTAGCTATATTAAATTGAATTCAATGTTTTGAATTAAGCCCAATTGTTAATGGAAAAAAGAGAAAAATGAGAAATAAAAAAAAATGAAGGAAAAATAATAATTGGTCAATAGTCATAAAACTACTCTAAGGTTGACACGTAAGCAAAGTCTTCTGAATTAAAGTTATATATAGGTTGTTAATGGAAAAAAGAGAAAAATGAGAAATAAAAAAAATGAAGGAAAAATAATAATTGGTCAATAGTCCTAAAACTACTCTAAGGTTGACACGTAAGAAAAGTCCTCTGAATTAAAGTTATATATAGATTGTTAATGGAAAAAAGAGAAAAATGAGAAATAAAAAAAATGAAGGAAAAATAATAATTGGTCAATAGTCCTAAAACTACTCTAAAGTTGACACGTAAGCAAAGTCTTCTGAATTAAAGTTATATATAGATTGTTAATGGAAAAAAGAGAAAAAAGAGAAATAAAAAAATGAAGGAAAAATAATAATTGGTCAATAGTCCTAAAACTACTCTAAGGTTGACACGTAAGCAAAGTCTTCTGAATTAAAGTTATATATAGATATATAGATTGTTAATGGAAAAAAGAGAAAAATGAGAAATAAAAAAAATGAAGGAAAAATAGTAATTGGTCAATAGTCCTAAAACTACTCTAAGGTTGACACGTAAGCAAAGTCTTATGAATTAAAGTTATATATAGATAATAAATATTAAATCAATATATAACTTGTTATACTCATAACATATAATAATGTGTAACCAAATATAAAAATTTAAATTTGCATAATTCGTTACATAATTTTCAAAATGAGTAATATAACTTCTCATTTCAAAACTATCAAGCTAATTATAGTATTTGAATATCAACCTAAGTAAACTATAACTACATTATAGTTTATTGAAATATGATTAATGTGTTTTCAATTTCTAAACATGTATAAGTTTTATTCGAATGTCAGGTAGCTCGTCAAATAAATGAGCATGTACATGCTCCCATGCCCTTGAACACCACCAAATCACCAATCCATTTTTTTTATAGGTAATAATTCGATGGCCAGACAGACCTGGCTTATCGAGAGGCTGACAGAGTCAGCAGACGGCGAACCGTCAAACATACAATGATAATAATAAAATTGTGCAAGAGTTGAACAATGAAAATAGATGGCGAGTGCCTGATCGAATTGATCGGGTCATGTAGGAACAAGGTTCAAGTCTATCGAATACAAAGACGGCAAACAGACAGTCACTAGAAGAACAGACGAGCTTAATCCATAAAAGTTGAGGACAACGAAACCAGAACAGAGCCAAGCGCCATCAAGAGATAACACCGCTAGCCAGCGGTACATCAGAAGTCCCCCTGTGGGCGATAAGGACGAACCTCCGAGGAAATTTCCGGAATACGGAGTCACCATGAATCACCAATCCATTTTCGACTAATCAATCAACATTACAATTAACATAAATAAAAAAATTCAAAATTTGGCCCAATTTCCCCAAAAAACTTAAAACTTTCAAAACAATACCATACTAGTATGATCTCCGCGCCATGGCGCGATTTTTTATAAATAAAATCTTACTAATATAATAAATTAATATTATAACATAATTGTAAAAGTTCAGATAATTAAATATTTTGAATTAAACTCATGGGTAGAGAAAACGATTGAAGTAGTATATATATAGACATATATAGATATAGATTACTAATATTAATTTTATATTTTCTTATTATTAATTTTATGTTTTGAATTAATCCCATTGTTTTTTTAGAGAAAAAAAACTACTAAAATTATAATTTAGGCTAAGATCAATGTTTTGAATTAAACCCAATAGTTGGTAAAATTAAAGAAAAAAAGAAAATTAAAGGAAAAAAAGAAAAAAAAAGAATTAAAGAAAATTAAAGAAAAATGGCAAAAAAAAAAAAATGGTTGAGACTCCTAAAATTACTCTAAGCTTGACACATCATCCTAAACTCTTCTAAATTAAAAGTTTATATAGAAGTTTATAGGGTTTTTTTGCTAAATGGTCATTTTGGATCCAATTGTTAAGTTTTAGGCCACAAGGGTGGCAATATTAGCAAATAGGCCATTTTTTCCAATTTTGCCCCTGCCTTATTATTCCCTTCTCCTAATTCACTGATTTTCTTTCCGGAATCCCAGCGCTCTCGCTCCTATGGCTCCTCCTAATTCAATGATTTAATCGATCGATCGATCCACTCCCATGGTTCCTTTTCCTTCCCTCGGATTTGCCTTCCAGATCCCCTTCCCTCTCCCTCCAAATATGGTTCTCTCCGTTGCTCCCTCTCGCCCTCCCGTGTCGTCCACTGATTTCCGCCATTGAAGGCTCCTCCGAGCTCCCCTCCGAGCGTCCATGGCGTTGAACGAAACCGATCAGAGGCAGCTGGAAGAAGATGGTGCCGATAGGGATTGCCGGCGACGGAGAGCCCATGGACGTGGCCACTGCTTGAGATCTGAAATTCTCCGATTGGGGGAGGAGGAGATCAAGGATGTGCGAGGGGCTAAGATTTACTCTCTAGTGGATCCGAATCCAAAATCCAGGCTAAGCATCGAAGAAATCACGAAGGATTCGTGGTTCAAGACCAGTCAATTCGGCCGTCGTTGCTTCTGCCTCCGGCCGCCCGATTCGAGCATGGCAGCCCGCCTCCGCTCCTCCGACATCCGCCGCCACCGATGCTCAGGCCGAGTCTTCGCCCAAATCTCCGATCCTATTAATTAATTCAATGCAAAATTGCAGTAGCTTTCAGGGTACTCGAGGAGGGTGAACCTTCCATTGCGCTTAACCGCTTCTCTTAGCTTCTCCCATCTGTCAGCCATGACACGGTATCCGTACTCGAAGAAGCCCTCTCTACCAGGAGAAGAGAAGTCGACGTAGCTGTCACAGATTGAATTGAGTACCTTTCCTGCTCGGAGCTGGGCTTCCTTCGATGTTCCGATAGTACTGAGCTCGATGAACTTGACCATCTTTCTTGCCACTGCTTCATCCTTGACAATTGCCTACCTTCATGAAACAAAAAAAAAGAGTATCAATTCAAAACCACTGCGGGCAATAAGCTTAATTTTCAAGTGCGATTTTCTGTTAAATGTGAAGATGATGAAAGAGGAATATATCATGACATTTTATTTGTATTTGCAGGTTTAACTTGTATTTTCATGCCACCTCATTTTGCTTTTGCAGTGAATACAATATTAAATTCTATTCCCAAGCCACCACATTTTGTGTTTCCTAGTGGTGACGTGGCTTTTTGTAGTAGAAAGTATGTGGTAGAATCATGTTGTAGGAAGAAAGTGGCAGAATTTCGTGGGTACTAATTTTACCGTAAGAATCGTCGTTTGGTCTTACGACTAATGTACTACCGGTTTTTTTAGCCAATCATCTATATATTTACCTTTTCAGACTATACAAAAATGTAACTACTGTCATCACCGTAAAAATAAGTTTATAGACACTGTCATCACTATAAAAACATTGTCATAGACACTGTAATCAAAGGGAAATCATATGATAAGCGAAGAACAAACACTATAGGGACCAATGATAAGTCAAAAATAAATATGGTGACAATTCTCCTCTAATACATGGATAAGAGGGGTATAGACACTGTAATCAAAATAAAAACAGTGTCATAGCCACTGTCACCACTATAAAAACAAAGTCATAGACACTGTAATCAAAAGGAAAACCCTATAGACGATGTAACCAAAATAAAAACAGCTTTATAGACATTGTCTCCGCTATGAAAAAATGTTCATAGACACTGTAATCAAAGGAAAATCCTAGGAAAAGGGAAGCACAAACCCTATAGGGGCTAATGAGAAACCAAAATACATGTGGTGACAGTTATCCTATAATATATGAATGGTTAAGAGGGTCATAGATGCTGTAAGCAAAATAAAAATAGGATCATAGACACTGTAACCACTATAAAAACATGATCATAGGCACTGTAATCAAAAGGAAAACCCTATAGACGATGTAACCAAAATAAAAACAGGTTTATAGACATTGTCTCCACTATGAAAAAAGGTTAATAAACACTGTAATCAAAAGGAAATCTTATCATAAAGGAAGAACAAACCATGTAAGGGCTAATGAGAAGCCAAAATAAATGTGATGACAGTTCTCCTCTAATACATGAATGGGTAAGAGGGTCATGGACACTGTAATCAAAATAAAAACAGTGTCATAGCCACTGTCACCACTATAAAAACAAAGCCATAGACACTGTAATCAAAAGGAAAACCCTATAGACGTTGTAGCAAAAATAAAAACAACTTTATAGACACTGTCACCACTATGAAAAAAGGTTCATAGACACTGTAATCAAAGGAAAACCCTAGGAAAAGAGAAGCATAAACCCTAAAGGGGCTAATGAGAAGCCAAAAGAACATGTGATGACATTTCTTCTCTAATTTCTAGTTTTTTAGATTTTTTTAAAGTAGTGTCACCACAATAAAAAAAATTTAAAAAATGTAACTACTATTGTAACCACTATAAAAAAAAGTCATAGATACTGTCACCACTATAAAAACATGGTCATAGACACTGTAATCAAAAGGAAAACCCTGTAGACGCCGTAACCAAAATAAAAACAGTTTTATAAACATTGTCAACACTATGAAAAAAAGGTTATAGACACTGTAATCAAAGGAAAATTCTAGAAAAAGAGAAGCACAAACCCTAAAGGGGCTAATGAGAAGCCGATATTCATGTGGTGACAGTTCTCCTCTAATATATGAATGGTTAAGATGGACATAAACGTTGTAATCAAAATCAAAACAGAGTCATAGACACTGTAACCAAAGAAAACCCCTAAGACTAGGGAAGTGTAAACCCTATAGGAGCTAATGAGATGTCAAAATACATGTGATGACAATTTTTATCTAATTTCTAAGTTATAGTTTTCTAGATTTTTTTTAAAATAGTGTCACCACAATAAAAAAAAATTAAAAATGTAACTATTGTTGTCATCATAATAAAAATAAAGCCATAGATACTGTCACCACTATAAAAAGATGGTCATAGATACTGTAATCAAAATAAAAACAGTGTCATAACCACTGTCACCACTATAAAAACAAAGTCATAGACACTGTAATCAAAAGGAAACCCTATAGACGTTGTAACCAAAATAAAAACAGCTTTATAGACACTGTCACCACTATGAAAAAAGGTTCATAGACACTGTAATCAAAGGAAAACCCTAGGAAAATGGAAGCATAAACCCTAAAGGGGCTAATGAGAAGCCAAAAGAACATGTGATGTACAATATGGTTTAGGGTTTAGGGTTAAGTCTTTAGGGTTTAGGGCCAAGGCCCTAAACCCTAAATCCTAAACCCTAAACCCTAAAATGTTAAGTACAGTACGTCGTTAAGAGATGATTACTGTCATCAAATGGAAAACCCTAGGACAAGGTACGCACAAACCCTAAAGGGGCTAATGAGAAGCCAAAAGACATTAGGTGGACAGTTATTCTTCAATATATGAATGGGTAAGAGAGTCATAGGCACTGTCACCACTATGAAAACAAGGTCATAGACACTGTAATCAAAATAAAAACAGGGTCGTAGACACTGTAATCAAAGAGAAATCATATCATAAAGGAAGAACAAACCCTATAGGGGCTAATGAGAAGCCAAAATAAATGTAGTGACAATTCTCCTCTAATATATGAATGGGTAAGAGGGGCATAGACACTGTAATCAAACTAAAAACAGTGTCATAGCCATTGTCACCACTATAAAAACAAAGTCATAGACATTGTAATCAAAAGGAAAACCATATATACACTGTAACCAAAATAAAAACAGCTTTATAGACACTGTCACCACTATGAAAAAAGGTTTATAGATACTTTAATCAAAGAAAAACCCTAGAAAAAGGGAAACACAAACCCTAAAAGGGCTAATGAGAAGCCAAAAGAACATGTGATGTACAGTATGGTTTAGGGTTTAGGGTTAAGTCTTTAGGGTTTAGGGCCAAGGCCCTAAACCCTAAATCCTAAACCCTAAACCCTAAAATGTTAAGTACAGTACGTCGTTAAGAGATGATTACTGTCACCAAATGGAAAACCCTAGGACAAGGTAAGCACAAACCCTAAAGGGGCTAATGAGAAGCTAAAAGACATTAGGTGGACAATTCTCCTTCAATATATGAATGGTAAGAGAGTCATAGACATTGTCACCACTATGAAAACTAGATAATAGACACTGTCATCACTATGAAAAAAATGGCGTAGACACTGTAATAAAAGGAAACCCTATAGACGTTGTAACCAAATTAAAAACAGGGTTATAGACACTGTCACCACTATGAAAAAAGGGTCAAAGACACTGTAATCAAAGGAAAACTCTACGACAAGGGAGACACAAACAAGGTCATAAGCACTGTCACCACTATAAAAGAAGAGTAATAAACACTGTAACCAAATGAAAACCCTTCTAATATATGAATGAGTAAGAGAGGCATAAACGTTGTCACCACTGTTAAAACAAGGTCATAGACATTGTTACCACAGTTAAAAAAGGGGGTCATAGACATTGTAATCAAAGGAAAACCCTATAGAAGTTTTAACCAAAATAAAAATAGAGTCATGGACATTGTCACAACTATAAAAACAAGGTCATAGACACTGTAATCAAAATAAAAATAGGGTCGTATACACTAACCAAACAAAAACAAGGTCATAAACACTGTAACCAAAAGAAAAAGAGGGGCATAGATACTGTAATCAAAGGAAAAACATAGGATAAGGAAAATAATTTTTCGATGACAGCTTTGTTTCAAGTGTTTTTTTTTTAATTTTTTTGATGTCACAAAAATTCACAATTTCAATCAAATACTTGTTGCAAATCGAAGGCATCAACATATCATATACAAACTCACTCATAGGGATCTATGATTAAATCTCGCAATTGAACCCATAAGCATGATGACACATATAAGTGTTCAGTTTAGGGAAATCAAGCAAACAAATTAAACAATCTAGGGATATTACAGTCGAAACAATACATATCCACCATCAAAGCTCAGAATTTCAATTTATAAGAGCAAAATTACCACCATCTGTTGCAATTACATCATCTGAATTGGTAAATAGATAGATAGGTGGCTTAAAAGCCCAAGAGTTACATAAAATAAGACCAAACAAGGGTCCTATGTAAAAGAAGGAACATCCCACACATGCATGCCACTAATTTCCCACCACAAAAAATCCTACCTCATGCATCTACACGGCACACCTCACACCACACAAATTTTAAGACCCACAAAAAGCCACATCACCCTATTAGTCACACTACAAACCGGTCAAACCCCAAAGCTAAATAAAAGAAACAGAAAAAGCTTTCTGCAGCTTTACTAGCAAGAGGGAGACACCATGACATCACTCCAACATCTCACACGCAACCTCCTAACCCACTCTTGCACGCGCCGTCCATCACCATTGTCGCCCGGGCCACCACTCATTCAGCCCTAAAACCTCACCACGGGTGGACCGACCGACCGCGACGACGAACACCACACGAGCAGCAACTTCACCAGTACCATCGAGCCACCAGCGAGCTCAGAAAGCCGGCCGAACCCCTCACCTCACCCCCTCAAAATGCCAGCGTTGCAATTACATCATATAAACAACAAAGAACCACCAAAAAAACTCAGCAACCAATCCATCACATACCACTCGAAATCAATAGTACAGAAAAACACCAGCAAACAACCTTTAAATAAAGGGATATCGCATCTTCGATAGAAATCATCACCATTACAACACCTAAATCCACAAGATCCAAACATCAACACCTACGGATTACAGTGAATTCTACCTCCTGGTGAGAGCTGCTTCAATTATTCGCAAATCACAAAGAAGACGCGAGAGCTCGAGGATTTAGGTGAACGACGTCGAAACAGACCTTGGAGGAGACGATCAAGTGCGAAATCGACGTTTCTGAAACGAAATCAACAATCAAGTGCTCGAGGAGGATGGAGCCCTTGGAGAAAACGATGAACGGTGAAATCAAACCTTAGAGGAGACATATCCACGCCCGGCGAGGAGATGGAGAGCTCGAGGAGGATGGAGGGCCTGGAGAAGAGGCGGTGATTTTGGACGCAGAACCAGACGTGGGAGGCGATCGATTTGGAACGGAGATCTGAGAGAAGGAAGAAAGGGGGGTTGAGGTTAAATCGCAGATCTGGAAGCCGGGGTATAGGTAAGGGCAAAAGGGGTATTATGAAAGTATTTTGGCCTATTACTAACAAAGAAAACCCTTTAGGCCATTTAGTAATTGGTCCAAAGGCCTTCGGCCTTTGGACCAAATTACTTCAAGTTTATATAGATAGTTGGTAAAATTAAAGAAAAAAAGAAAATTAAAGGAAAAAAAGAAAAAAAAAAGAATTAAAGAAAATTAAAGAAAAATGGCAAAAAAAAAATGGTTGAGACTCCTAAAATTACTCTAAGCTTGACACATCATCCTAAACTCTTCTAAATTAAAAGTTTATATAGATACTCAAAACCTTAGATCTAGTCCAATAGTCAAAATGCATAGTAATTTTACCAAAAAAAGTCCGAATTTAAATAGAGAAAATGGTAAATAATGAGTGGAAAAAGGAAGGAAGAAAACAAGAAACGTTAGAAATGTCAGGGAGGAGTGAGGAGGGAAGCACCTTAGATTCGGCCAATGCTGTTACAGATTCCCTATTCTATGCCTAAACTCCAGCCTTGATGAAATCCAATGCAAAACCGTGGGAGCCTTCAATTTACCCTTTTACCCCTCCAACCATGCATGTATCACAGTCAGTGCCACATCGGTCATCACACCACTCTTTAGACCATCTGTGACCCCTGAGCCTGACTCAGTGAGTCTCTTCATTAATCATTTTGTTTGGGACTTTTACTGGAGGATATTCTGGTTCAGGGTTTTCAGGCACCACATCTTCACTTCAGATTCCCTAAACGATTCTCAATATACATGTTGTCATTTCCTACTTACTATTTGTGGATGATCTAATATTGCTATATTTAAACGTATAGAAAAAGCAACATCCATGCATCCGTTTGATAATGCAATTAGTTTTTCAGAATTTTTAATTTTAATATATTGATTTTTCAACATTTACTCAAATTGGGTTTTTTTTATATTCATATATCTGTTAATTTTCTCATATTTAATCGGCTAGTTTGTATGATTTATTATATCGATTGGGCTGCCAAACAACTTTTCTTTTAATAATTCTCATCTAAAAACATCATTTTGGACGAGAACAATAAAATTTGATGAATGTTACATACGAACATCTTGTCTTTCAATCTTGTTGAACAAAAACATCATAATTAATTTTATGAAGTTTTTGCAAGTAACCTTTGATTTTGAAGGGGAGAGGAAAAGGAAAATGTTATCTTAATTTACACAGTACAAAAAATGATAATGTTTTTTTTTTTTTTGCCTAAGAAATAAATGATAATGTAAAATAAGGCAAAGATTTCATAGAAATAACAAAAAGATCTCCCCTAGCAATCTATAGCCATTCACAGGCTCTCATGATTTACACCCCTAGCTACTACAACAACAAACATGAATCACTCAATCAATCCCCTTTGCCTTTTAGTTTAATTTCATTTTCAAAATAGCATATAAACAAAGAAAAATTAAACGTACACTAAAAAACCCTATAAAGGAAGGAATTACTTAAATCATGCGCAAACTCAAAAGCAATTCCTTAAATCATGCCACTTCATAGAATGATTAAGGATACATCAATCTCTCCCTGTATAAATGGCCCACATATTAATATCTCTCCAATTACAGATATTATTAAACCCATAATAATCCAGTATTTTTACTCTAAATTTTTATTTACAATAAAATGAAAAAAAAAATAGTGCAACATTCACAATTTTTTGAGCAATTTTTTCACGTGGTAATTTAGGTCAAAATCCATCCATTTTTTTATACCTATTTATCTCCTTTAATTAGCCTGAATTAGGTGAATAAAATAATTTATTTTTAATAAATATAAAGAAAAAACCATTGAAATTGAATATACTTAAAACTTAGTTGTGAACCCAAGGAATTTCCCAGCCAATTCACAAGAAAAATACAAGGGGTGGGCCACACCAACAGAAGGGCAAAATCGTAATTTAAAAAGGATGAGGTAAACAATAGTAACAGTGCTGATATTTCCGTGATAAATAAATAAACTGCCTTCCTAGTTTCCCTCTCCGCAAATCCCATTCCCCTTCATTCAATTCAACCCCAAAAAATCAAAACCCATAAATAAATAAATAAATTTTTATAATAAATGAAAAACAAAATCAGTCACTCTCCATAGTCCCCATAACCCTCTCTCCTTAATTATTTTCGCCCTCATCTCCCAAAAGAAAACCCAAATGGCCCTCTCAAATCACCTCCTTTTCATCTTCTTCCTCCTCCTCCTCCTTCCTGTGTGTTTCTCCCTCTCAATCCATGACCTCCTGAGGAGTAGAGGCCTCCCTGCAGGGCTGGTCCCAAAGGAGGTCAAATCCTACACCCTGGATGAAGATGGGCGGTTGGAGGTGTTTCTTGATGCCCCTTGCTTGACCAAGTTTGAGAATAGGGTGTTTTTTGACAGTGTTGTTAGGGCCAATCTTAGCTATGGTGGCTTGATTGGTGTTGTTGGCCTCACCCAAGAGGAGCTCTTCATTTGGCTTCCTGTTAAGGATATCATTGTGAGTGACCCTAGCTCTGGCTTGATCTTGTTTGATATTGGCCTTGCCCATAAACAACTCTCTTTGTCCCTCTTTGAAGATCCTCCTAGTTGCAAACCTCAAGGTAATTATAATTCCCTCTCTCTTTCTCTTTCTGGGTCTGTCGCGATGGATATACTGGGTTTGTTGTTGTTGTTTATTGATTTAACCCATTTGAGCTTTTTCTCTTTCTGGGTTTATCGTGACGGATATAATGGGTTTGTTGTTGTTGTTTATTGATTAAACCCATTTGAGCTTTTTCTCTTTCTGGGTTTATCGTGACGGATATAATGGGTTTGTTGTTGTTGTTTATTGATTAAACCCATTTGAGCTTTTTTGGTGTTGTTGTGATTGTAGGGGTTTTGAAGTACAATGGGAGGAAGGAGAAAGGGCTTGTGGTGGAGAGGTAGAGAAAGATCAAGAAGATTGGTCACATTGATTGAATTGGAGCTTTTTTATTTTATTTTTTTATTTTTCTTCTTGCATCCTTTGATCATATGATGGTTGTGATTGTGATGAGAATTGTGTGTTTATAGTGGGAAGATGGATCAAAAGCTGATGCTTAGTGGGATGGTATTTGGTTAGGTCTGGTTTTGTGTATAGATCAGAATTTTGGGATCAAAGTTTTGCAAAGTCTATTACAAATTTTGGTTCTTTGAATTTGGCTTTCATGTGTCTCCTCCTTTAATTATTCTCATTTGCTTTAATTTTGGTACTATGTATGTCTCTATGAGATGCAAAGTGACTATCTTTAAAACAATTTTTAACGCGATTCCACTTGCTAAATCCAACCAAATCTCAACAAATTTGATGTGAATATCAAACAAATATCTCAGAGAAGTTAAGTAGATTAAATGGAACTCAGTTTTGGATCATACACATAAGTTAAAAGGTGAAGAATCCCAGGAGATCGATCAACTCGTTATTTAAGGCTAAATTAACTCCATTAATTAATTAAATAAATTAAACATATATAAATAAATGAAAATTTGATGGGGATCGGTTGGTGGCCTACATAATTGTAACTCCAGTTTGGTTCAAGTATTTGGGACAACGCAATTAAGCAAGTGTGGTCTTTGTTATGGGGATTCTAAGAGAACATCTAAATTGAATGAAGTGTAAGAGCATCTTCCCCCGTAGGCTAGAATAGCCAAGGGAAATAGCCTACCAAAAGAGAATATTCTATAGAATATTCTCTTTTGGCCTATTAAATGTTTTTGGTGTTCCCATCGTAGGCCAAATTTAGGAGGTAAATTTTCTATAAAAACTCATGTAATTTATATTTGATTTTTCTTCTTTAGTACTTTAAGCAACTTAATATTTATTTATTTTTATAATTTTGATGAATCTATAATAAAAGAATATTAATCTCATTTTCTAAAAATATTATTTATGCAATAATAATTCAAATATGTCAAATATTATTGTCATATCGAAGAACTCTTGAATATCGTAACAATACTACAAATTTTATTTTTAATTGGAAATCATAACTATATAATATATAGATTTATAATTGTATTATTTATAAATTTACTTCATATTATGGTTTTGATGTGTTTTGAGATTTTTTATTATTATTTTCAAATATAGTAATTTATGCAACTCGATATTTATTTATGAGATATGATTTCGATGAAGATGTAATAATATAAAATGAATATGTTTTTCTAAAGATATTAATTATTTATGCAAATATAATCCAAACATATTAAATATTATAGTCATATCAAAGAACTCATCAATATCTTTACAAACTATAACTTTTAGTTTTGATAAAAAATTATAATTATATAGTTTATATACAATTAATTGTGTGATTTATAAATCTATATAAACTCTTAATTTAGAAGAGTTTATGATGATGTGTCAAACTTAGAGAAATTTTAGGAGTCTCGACCAATCATTTTTTTTTTTTGCCATTTTTCTTTGATTTTCTTTAATTCTATTTTTTTTCTTCTTTTTCCTTTAATTCTCTTTTTTCTTTAATTTTACTAACTATATATATCTATATATCTATATCTAGATCTATATAAACTCTTAATTTAGAAGAGTTTATGAAGATGTGTCAAACTTAGAGAAATTTTAGGAGTCTCGACCAATCATTTTTTTTTTTTTGCCATTTTTCTTTGATTTTCTTTAATTCTAATTTTTTTTTCTTCTTTTTCCTTTAATTCTCTTTTTTCTTTAATTTTACTAACTATTGAGCTTAATTCAAAACATTGATCTAAGCCTAAATTATAATTTTAGTAGTTTTTTTCTCTAAAAAAAATGGGATCAATTCAAAACATAAAATTAATAATAAGAAAATATAAAATTAATATTAGTAATCTATATCTATATATATATCTATATATACTACTTTAGTCGTTTTCTCAACCCATGAGTTTAATTCAAAATATTTAATTATATGAACTTTTACAATTATGTTATAATATTAATTTAATATATTAGTAAGATTTTATTTATAAAAAAATCGCGTCATGGCGCGGGGATAACACTAGTTTATATTAATAATGAACAATTAAAAATAAATACAAAAAATGGTGGAATTCCCATTTGGCCTTCCAAAATGCCAAGCCAAATTTGGCCTTCATTTTAGAAATAGGCCAAAAAATTTTTGGCCAAAAGTCAAAACCCATTTTGACCTATGGTGGGAGAAAAAAAAAAGGCTAAAACCCATTTTTTACCCTATGGTGGGAGATGCTCTAAAGGATGCATAACTACTTTTAATGCTTTCGCTAATCGATTAATTAATACGTATGCACTTAAATAAATGAAGTCAATAATTTATCAATATTACATTATTTACTCTCACAAAAGTTCAAACTCAAGATTTTCTACCAACACATGAGTTTTGGCCTTTTGGGTATGTCACAAAGTTTTTCGAAAGTCTAGGGTTATTCGGCAAAATTTTAGAAAACTTTACTTATCATGCGAATTACGCTTAACTCTATGATTATTATAGTTGATTAAAATTTTTTAAAATATACTCCATTTGTTAGATTAACATGAACTAGGTTTTTATTTTTGGGTTTTAGATGTGGATTTGTGATTAAAAATTCTCAACTTGTGACTTAATCGACTCTAAAATTCGAACTTGAATATGTTAAAATAGGAACTAGCAATGTACCAAAATTACTTGTAATCTTCTTCTTCTTGACCAACTTGTGATTTTCATCTTCTACGTTTTTTAAATCTCATAAATAATCACCAAATATTTCATTGACCGGCACGATCTGTTTTTATCACCTATAATGTTGGCTACAACAAAGGAAAGGATATGAGTATCTTCTTTTTCTTCCTTTTTAAATTTTTTCCCGGTTTTTAAGTAAGAGTATCTATTGATTCTCGGGGTAGATTCTATTAGTTGAGTTCAAAAAACTGACTATTGTTACCGAACAAAAAGATTGAAAATTTGACTTGATCAACTTTTCATATATTCTTCTATAAAATTAAACTATATCCAATCAATATTTTTTTAATGAAATGTTAGGGGTGAGGATAGGTAAGAGCTGAAAACTATCATTTACCATCGTAATAAAAATTAATCAATTTTGAGTTTTTTTTTCAAAAAAATAAAAATAAATGAACTTTAAATTTGACCACTAAATTTTTAAAAACTTAATTTTAATATATAATAATGTATGTGGATAGATTTCTAAATTAAATAGAAAAGTGTTTTTTTAATCAAAATCAAATAAATCAAAGCCAAGTGCTTAATAAATTTAAATTTGATTTTAATTTAGGATGGTGTTGCCGAGGGAAATGTTTTCGAAATATCCTGAATGCTAACTCCACCTAATTCGTCTTTCTACTCTATGCCCAAAGGAATAGGTTTAAGAAGTTCAATCGGGAAAAAAAAAAATTATAAAAAATATAGTAGCGATGGAAAATAATATTAAGAAAAACTAAAACACCTTAATTTTGAAAAATAGTTTCAGATTTAGCTTTTCAACCTATTTTATTGGAGCATAATATTTGGTAGCTTTTATTTGGAAGCAGTTGCAAGCTAGATGTGGACAAACACCCTCCAGATACCCCGTTGCACTTTTCGTGTTATCTCCCAATTAATGTATATTTTTACAATGTTTTAACCTCTTATAAAAAGATACCTTAGAACTAGATGCATAAACCCTAAGAAGCTAAAACATTAAAATTACACATAAAATATATATATTTTATTGGTTAACCACTTATGATTTATATATAAATTTAAATCTAAGATGTCGAATCATAATTTAATTAATTTAGATCAATTTAAGAAGTGTAACAGAGAGGGTAACACAAAAAGTATAATAGGTGATTCGTGTTGAGTGAGTGGGGCTTAGTTGTTTGCAGTGCAGCAAGAGTCAAACTTAATTGTCCAGGGCACAAACACCATCGCTTCATACTACAACAAGAAGAAACCCCTATGTGATGAGCTTGCCAGTCTTCGCTTTCCAACTTGCAGTTGTTGAGGCTCGAAGAAGTTCGTTGAGTTCGTAGAAGAACAAAAGTTGCTCACGTTTCTAATGGGACTCAATGAAACATACACATCAACACGAGGTACAATTCTCATGATGAAAACTCTTCCTGATATGGATTATGCCTATTACTTGTTGTCGCGGGAAGAAAAACAAAGGGAAGTTCATGTTCCCGGTTCTATCTTGTTGGATTTTGCTTCGATGCATGCCTGCACACATTCAATTCCAAAAGGAAATTTTGAGAAGAAAGGTCTGTATTGAACGAATTGTAACAAGACGAATCACATCATCGAAAGGTGTTATCACATCCATTGGCTTCCCACCGCACTTGCAACACAAGAACAAAAAGAAAGAAAGGGATGACTAGTTTGCAGGATCTGCAGGTGCATCGTCAGATGATGGAGGTGCAAGAGGTCTGGAGCTCACACCAAATTAGGTTACATGGTTGCCGAGTCTGCTCGAGAGCTCTACACATGCAGCAAGGGAAGGAAAATGTTCAGGATGACTTCACTGGGTTTGCAGGTAATTCTGAGGCTCCCAACTTCAATTATATATATTGAATAATGTAGCATGGATCATAGACAGTGATGCGAGATTACAACTGTGCACACAACTAGAAAGGTTCGAGTCTTGGATGATTTGATCATGCAGAATGTACTCTATGTCTCTATGTTCCACTTTTCAAATGCAATTTGTTGTCAGTGGGCAAATTGATTAGAGATAGACAATGCAACATTTTGTTTACACCAACACAATGCTTGATGCAAGACCCTATTATGAAGGTACCGATCGAGCTTGTTAGAGACTACAGAGAATTGTTCTTGCTGGATCCACGGTCAAAGGGCACTCTTGGTGACATGTTTCAATTTAATATCTTGCAAAGTCGGATAGCTTGCCATGTGAATGTTGCTTTGGGGCACAACAAACTCGGACATCTTTCTTATTATAAACTTAAAAGTTTGAATTTTCTGAAGTTAGATGAATATGATAAGGATGCTTTAGATCCTTGTGGAGTATGTGCTAGAGCTAGATAGTCGAGACTGGCTTTTCCTCTCAGTTTCATCAAGAGTACTCGTGTGTTCGAAATGATACACATAGATTTTCGGGGTCCTTACAAGGTCCCGATTTATGATAGTTATAGGTACTTTTCAAAAGTGATAGACGATTTTTCCAGAACAGTTTGGGTCCATTGTCAAAAGCAATGCTTTCACTATGTTGAAAGGTTTCTTGGCAATGGTTAAGAGGCAGTTTGGAAGGCAGGTTGTTGTCATCAGATCAAACAATGCTTTAGAGCTGGACAAGAGCAGAGAAACGTACATCGGATTTTTATAATGTTTTAACCTCTTATAAAAAGATACCTTAGAAGTTAGAACTATATGCATAAACCTTAAAAAGTTAAAACATTAAAATATACACATAAAATATATTTTTTTATTGGTTAACCACTTATGATTTATATATAAATTTAAACCTAAGATGTCGAATCATAATTTAATTCATAATTTAAATCAATTTAAGAAGTGTAACAAGGAGTGTAACACAAAAAAGTATAATAGGTGATCCGTGCTGAGTGAGTGGGGCTCAGTTGTTTGATGTGCAACAAGAGTCAAACTTAATTGTTACCATCTCTTCATACAACAGCAAGAAGAAATCCCTATGGGATGAGCTTGCTAGTCTTCGCTTTTCAACTTGCAGCCGTTGAGGATCGAAGAAGTTCGTTGAGTTCGTAGAAGAACAGAAGTTGCTCAAGTTTCCAATGGGACTCAATGAGACATACAAACCAGCGCGAGGTACAATTCTCATGATGAAACCTCTTCCTGAATAAGATTACGCCTATTACTTGTTGTCGCATGAAGAAAAACAAAGGGAAGTTCATGTTCCCAGTTCTATCATGTTGGATTTTGCTTCGATGTATGCCAACACTCATTCAATTTCAAAAGGAAATTTTGAGAAGAAAGGTCTATATTGAACGAATTGTAAGAAGACGAATCACATGCCGTCGAAAGGTGTTATCACATCCATCGGCTTATAAGCAATGTTAAATCCCTAGGCAATCTTAACACAGATTAAGGTTTAATCATAGGAATAACACTAAGTCTCAAGATATATGAAGCTTATAAGCAATGTTAATTCCCTAAAGAACTAACATTTAACCTATAGTCAACTTCCTACACAATCAAGCTTTTCTATGAGATCCAATCAATTGTATTTGCTGCTTTGGATTAGGTTTCACAAACGTATGAATCAAAACCCTAGCAATGATGCAATTCTAACGAGGTCGTGAATCAATATAGAATCAAAACCACAAGCAATTAAAGTACAAAGAAGTTGAAGTAGATAATAGAAAACAACTAGAATTCCAAACTCACAATTCAACAAAACCAAGTCTTGATCGTAGGCAAAACAAGATGAGTTTAGTTGCTCATGCTCCTAAACGACGTCTCTCAATTCTTCAAAGGATAAAAGATCCCTCAAACCATCTAAAATAAGTCTTTATATACCTAGGAACACCGTTAAAATAACCCTAGAAAGTGTTTTCCAAAAATAGGCCCAACTTAAGAAGCATAGAAAATAGGCGCTGAACCGGCCTAGGAAAACCGCGACCAGGCCGCGAACAAGCCGCGGGTGCGGCTCCCGCAGGGAGTCCTGAAATTCTGGCCGCACGTGCTACCTGGGTGGTCGCAGGTGCAGTTTTCTGTGTTTCCCTTGTTCCTCTTGACGCGGGTGTCGTTTTTCCTCTTGTATGCACTTTGCCTCTTCCTTGTGCATTCCAACTTGCTTCTCTAGCTCGTTCCTTGCCTCCATATGATCCATATGACTCTCATGAATGACCTCCTCGCTACTTCGACTCCGAAATCTGCAATTACTCGATAAACTTGTGTAGATTCCGCACTTAAGTACCAAATGAGCAAACAAGTAAACTTACCCCTTAAAATGCAATATATACATCTAAATGACCCTAAATCTACTCTATAATGCCTATCTAAATATGCATTATCACTATTCTTCCTTTTCAACTGCAACATTCTCAACTCTTGCACTCCATTACACTTAGACCCATGCAAACTCCCTTTTCAGAATCCACTTCTGACTACACAGATCTGCATCCTTCAAATAATCATATTTTACAGACCACATGATATGGGGTTAGCTGTAGGATGACCCGATCTTCGACAATCAAGACTCAAAGACAAGAGCGGAAGCAAAGACTTAAAGACTCCAACAACATGACTCGATATCGACAAGAAGAAAACAAACGCAGCAATAAGACTCGACAAAAAAGTGAATAAAAGACCGATAGAAGGGTGATTTGAACTAAGGTCAAACGAGATAAAGACCCCAGGCATCCTAAGAGGGTAGGAACCAAGTATCAACGACTACAAAGCCCGCCTCTACAACCTTACACAACCCAGTGGACAACTTGGAGGCACAAGGAGGAGACTTGTGATTACCAGGATCACCTAGCTCTCGCGAGGTTGATGAACTCAAAGCAAACCAAGCAAGATCAAGAATCAATTTGCAATCGATGAGCAACGCTACGAATCGATTGACTTTCTCACATGCGTGTTTCACACAAACTGTATTTTTCTATTTCAAAGAGGCGTCAAACGTTCTACAAGATGGAAGCCGACTATTTAACCTAATCAAAGGCTATTTTCTAATAAAAATAAATAAAAATAATTAATTGAAATATCCCTCAAAATAGCATAATTAATCAAGGTTCTAAAATAACACATGAAGAAGACCAAATTCGGATTAGGGGAAACCGGCGCCCAGCTTCCAATAGCACGGGGCTGCACGCCCGCGCGCCTGTTCTGCACGCCCGCACACCCACCCGCACGCCCGCGCACTTGGCTGCACGCCCGCGCACGTTGCTGCTGGCTTCAGGTGCTTTGCTGCTGGCTTCCGGCTTCGGCAATCTAGGTTCCAATGCACATGTATGCCTTCATTGGTGGCACCGGGAGTTGGACCGCGCTTGAGAACAAGGAGTGACTCACAAAGAGGAATGAGTCGCGTTGAAGCTTCTTGGCTCCGGCTCGAGTCATTGGTCCGTCTCCCAAGATGATTGGAGCGTCCGGAGGTGTAGATGACGGTGTAGAAGATGGTCCCGCATCAACCTCCCCTTCTTGCAAAGGATTCGACCACGAATACAAGTCCTCATCCACGGCAAGATACGAAATGAGATCCGCGACGTTGAAGGTAGCACTCACGCCATATGTGCTAGAAAGCTCCAGCTTGTAGGCATTGTCGCCCACCTTCTCCAGAACCTTGAAAAGTCCATCTCCTCATGGAGCAAGCTTGCTCTCCCTCTCATTTGGAAACCTCTCCTTTCTCAGGTGCACCCACACTAGATCCCCTGGCTGGAATGTCACCAATCTGCGCCCCTTGTTGGCGTTGTACTCAGCCTTCCGCATGAGCTGTTGACGCGTCCGTTCATGTAGCTCCTTGACGAACTCAACATGCTTACCTGCGTCAAAAGACTCATTCTCTCTTATAGGATATGGAGTAATGTCAAAAGGGGTTAGTGGATTAACACCATATACACATTGAAATGGAGTGATTTTAGTTGAGGAATGCAATGTCCTATTGTAAGCAAACTCCACATGAAGTAAGGCTTCTTCCCAAAGCTTCAAATTTTTCCTTAAAATGGCTCTAAGGATAGTGGTTAAGGTCCTATTGGTCACCTCAGTTTGGCCATCGGTTTGGGGGTGACTAGAGGTAGAGAATAACAATCTAGTTCCCAATTTATTCCATAAAGTCCGCCAAAAATGACTAAGAAACTTAACATCCCTATCACTCACAATTGTCTTAGGCACACCATGCAACCTAACTACTTCCTTAAAGAACAAATTCGCAACATTTGTAGCATCATCAGTCTTATGGCATGCTATAAAGTGAGCCATCTTAGAAAACCTATCTACCACCACAAATATAGAATCCCTCCCCTTCTTAGTTCTAGGTAACCCAACAATAAAGTCCATAGAAATATCTTCCCAAGGGGCAGAGGGAATCGGCAGTGGGGTATACAAACCATGGGGCATGAGCTTAGACTTGGCCTTTAGGCAATCGATACACCTCTTAAGGCAATGTTCTACATCCTTAAGCATATGAGGCCAATAAAAGTGGGACCTAAGTGTATGGTAAGTCTTATCTCTTCCAAAATGACCCATCAAACCTCCACAATGGGCTTCAGCCACTAATAGCAAACGAAGAGAACACCTAGGTATACACACTTGGTCTTTCCTAAATAAGAACCCATCAAAGATTTAAAAATGGTCGGTAGGACCCTTATCTAGGCACTTTTGAAAAGCGTCCCCAAAATCAGCATATTTCTCATACAATTCCTTAATGTATACAAAGCCTAAGACTCTAGAATCCAAAGTGGTCAAAAGGACATGTCTCCTAGATAAAGCATCAGCAACGACATTGTCTTTCCCTTTCTTATACTTTATAACATAAGGAAATGTATCAATAAATTCCATCCATTTACCATGCCTCCTATCAAGTTTATCTTGGCTCTTAAAATGTTTTAGAGATTCATGATCAGTCCTAAGTATAAACCCTCTAGGCCAAAGGTAATGGGACCATGTCTTAAGGACTCTAAACAATGCATAAAGTTCCTTGTCATACGTAGAGTAATTAAGACATGCACCTTTTAACTTTTCAGAAAAGAAGGCTATAGGCTTACCTTCTTGCATGAGGACCGCCTCTCATCCCAACTCCGCTAGCATCACATTCAACCTCGAAAGGCCGAGTGAAGTCAAGTAGAGCCAGCAATGGCGCATGAGTGAGCTTCTCCTTGAGCTTGCAGATCAACGCCTCCTCCTGAGCTGGACCCCACTTGAACTCACACCGCTTCTTTGTGAGCTCTGTGAGAGGGCCTGCGATTGAGCTGAAGTCGCGCACAAAACGTCGATAGAAGCTCGCTAGTCCCTGGAAACTCCTCACATGGCTGATATTGGTAGGTGTCGGCCAGTCTGGATTGCCTTGATCTTAGCATCGTCGACTCGCAATCCGCTTGAACTCACTACAAAAACAAGAAAAGACACTTGATCATTACAAAGCTCACATTTCTTAAGATTGGCATACAAGTGTTCTAATCTAAGTATAGAAAGTACTTCCCTCAAAGGTGCTTCATGTTCCTCAGGTGATTTACTATAGATAAGAATGTCATCAAAATACACAACAACAAATTTACCTATGAAATTCCTAAGCACATGATTCATTAGTCTCATGAAAGTACTAGGAGCGTTAGTCAGGCCAAAAGGCATAACCAACCACTCATAGTGTCCAAATTTAGTTTTGAAGGCTGTTTTCCACACTGTTGTGAGCTGAATCTGCCATGTTTTACAGTAACTTTTATATCGATTTCTGTATACATTGCATGCATTTGGGTTTAGATAGTACAAAACCTATGTAGTTTATGTTTATTTGTCAAATTATGGAATCTACACCAGTTTCTGTTTAAATAGCAGATTTCGAGGCATTTTACAGCAATTCTACAGAAGGTCGGAAAAGCTCGGAAAACAGCTACAGAAGTCCAAGGTCAGAGCAGCAACGGAACCAGTCGAATCGAGTCAAGAGACCAGATTACTCGACCTCGAGTAACCTTTACTCGATCTCGACAAAGGAAGCCGAGCACAGCTTGTCGACCAGGAGCAACGTCGACAGCCAGACCAACCCAAGCTCCGGGCCCTACTCGATCTCGAGGACCACTGGTCGAGATCGACGAAGCCTCAGCGCCATGCCCGGGGTTGACGAGGAGAAGAGCTGGTCGACAAGGAGAGAAGCCGAGGACGGAGCCGAGGACGACCAGGCAGCACTCGCTGCCAGCGACTCGACTCGCTGCAGCGGACCGCTCGCTGCCGCGGAAAAACTCGCTGCCAGCGGAAGAGGCAACTCGCGGAAGCGGAAAGGAAGAACCCAACTCGAGGTCGACTACGTCTTGTCGAAGTCGACGAGCCTTCCAGCGTCTTCCCGAGTCCTTGCCGAGGAGAAGTACTCGACCAGAGAAGACCATGTCTACTCGATCTCGACGAAGCATTGGTCGAGATCGACAAGCTCCTGAGTATCCAGCCTTGTCGAGTACAGCCACCCGAGAGCACCTAGTCAGCAAGACCAACCCTACTCGACATCGATAAGGGCTAGTCGAGGTCGACGAGCCCAGGAAGCCAGATCCGGAGTCCATCGAGCAGAGAAGCCAGCCAAAGCCAGTCGACCAAGATCCCTTGTCGAGATCGACAAGCGCCTACTCGAGGTCGACGAGGATTCCAGAGGCTGTTCGACGCGGATTGATCAACTCTACTCGGATTTGGATTCCTTGGGCATGAAGATTTCCGATTCTATCCAAAATTATCAAGATCTACCATGAAGAAGAGAAGTTCTATCCATTGAAGACATTTAGATATATTTAGATTTAATTTCCTTATGTCTTTTATTTATCTTTTAAGCTTTTTAGATATAGATAGATATCTTCTTTCCTAGAATAGCTAGGGAATGAAGGCTATAAATAAAGCCCATGGGGCTCAACTTTAATCATCCAATTTCAGAGACAGTTAGTTAGTTCCACAGAGACGGTTTAGGAGGTTCGAAGGTTTTAAGGTTTTGGCAGTTTGCGAAAGTTGATTGCCGGGATTGTAAAGGCTTTGAATTTAGTTTAATGCAAGTTGTTTTATTTCAATCAAAGATGTCTGAGTTTGCGATGAAGAGCGAGTAGTCAACCCACTTCTAGGGTTGGGGCGAGCCCGACGATAGCCATGCATAATTGAGGTAAAGATCGAACCTTTATCATGTTTTGAGCATTTTCCTACTTGTTGATGTGTTTATTGCCCATCTAATGGAGATCCATGCTAACAACTTGGATTATAAACATAAAATCGGTAGAGACAATTAGGGTTTCTTGAGAGAGTTGTCTAATTGTTGGAAAAGGCGAGAGCTTAGTCCTTTGATGCGAATTATATGATAATCTATTTGGTTCTACCTTATGCATGCTTGGTTATTGTCGTTGCAAACCCCAATCTTGGAAGTCTTTTTTACATAAAGTTTAGTTCGAAACCCTAAAAAGCATTTGTTCTTTATTTTCTTTCTTTGTTTTTATTTCGTTTTATTTCCCTGCTCTCGTCGATCTCGACCACCATCTGGTCGACCTCGACCACTGATTCTCGACCTAGAGTCGTTGTTGCTTAAGTGTGCAGGTTCTCGGCGAAGATCCACTCGACATCGACAAGGCCAACTCGACATCGAGTAGCCCTGGTCGATATCGACCACCCTTTGCCGACCTGTTCTGCTGTGTTCGACTAGTCCGCGCTTCTGTCGACTAACCCCTTGGTCGAGCTCGAGTACCACTGTTGTCGACTTCTGTTCGTGAGATTCCACCGCTACCTAGGATCCGCTGACACGCTTCCTCGTGGATCGATCCTGACTTCCCGCTGCAACATCAGGATGAGGTCTTGTATTTATTTTGCGTGGGCATAATCCAGTTTGATTTATACTTTATATTTTAAACTCGATTTCCTCCTACAACACACTCATCGCCTTCCTTCATCCTAATCTGATGGTAACCGCTTTTTAAATCAATTTTTGCAAAGATAGAAGAACCATGCAACTCATCTAACATGTCATCTAAGCGGGGTATAGGATGGCGATATTTCACAGTAATGTTGTTAATTGCCCTACAGTCTACACACATTCTCCAAGAACCATCTTTCTTAGGGACTAACAACACAGGCACAACACATGGACTCATACTTTCCCTAATGTATCCCTTGTCCAACAGTTCCTGGACTTGGGATTGAATCTCTTGGGTTTCAGTGGGATTCATTCTATAAGCAGGCCTATTAGGCAATGCAGCCCCTGGGCTGAGATCGATTTGATGCTCAATTCCTTTGACAGGGGGTAGACCTGCTGGTATGTCCTCGGGGAAAACATCCTTATACTCTTCAATAAGAGATAGGATGTGAGGAGGGAGGGTAGCTCGAAGCTCCTCACTCAACATATTCAACCCTTTGCATAGGAGCATGAGGGTTGTTTCCCCATCTGCAAACTCTTCCAAAAATGTACTCTTGGAAGCCAAAAATACACCTTTAGGCCGAGTAGGGGTAGACACATGGCTCGACTGAGCCTCCTTATCTAACTCACCTTTACTTACCTTCCGCTTCTCAATCTCATCAGCCACATGGGTTGGCGTCATAGGCTTGAGAACTACATTTTTGTCCTGAAAAGTAAAGGAATACATGTTAGTAAAGCCATCATGCAAGACCTTACGATCAAATTGCCAAGGACGACCTAATAAGATATGACAAGCTTGCATAGGTACTATATCACATAACATATCATCCTCATAATGTGCTAATTTGATATGCACTTTGACTTGCCTATTCACTTTCAGATTACCACAGTCATTCATCCAATGCAATCTATAAGGCCTAGGATGCTGAATAGTAGGGAGTTGTAATTTATCAATCATCTCCTGACTAGCTAAGTTACAACAACTTCCCCCATCAATGATCACATTAACCATCTTACCCTTAACTAAGCATCTAGTATGATACAGATTCTCACGTTGATTGTCATCACATGGTGCAGGAACAACACTTAAGACTCTCCTAACAATCAATGATTCTCCATGTTCATAATCAATGCCATCATCATCTTCATCATAAGTAAGCAGGTTAAGGTTTTGATCATTATCATTAGCATGCTCTTCATTTTCATCACAAGAATTGTCAGACACATATTCGCCTAAGTGATTAATCATGAGAGTTTTCTTATTGGGACAATCCTTCATATAATGACCTCTACCCTGGCATTTAAAGCACACAATGTCCCTAGATCTAGTAGTAGAGGGGTTAGGATTAGTCACTTTGGGGCCAGTAGATACCCCAGACGAATCTCGTCCATAAGCAGGCGCCTTGCCCTTGTCAGAGGGCTGCTGCCTGCTAGTATGTTCGGCCGTCCCCTTTCCCTTGGGCTTGGTATGGTCGAGAGTTGTGTCAGGCCGCCCTTGGGGCTGCTGTGGCCGGCTTTGACGCCATGGTTGGGGCTGCCCACTCGTCATCCTTCCGCCTTGGTTCCTGTATCTAGCTCCACGTTCAACTTTAATAGTTAAATCCAATAATTCAGTAGGAGTAGAGTAAGGAAAACAATCAATGTCCTGAGCTAAGGCGGGATGCAAAATACGAAGAAACCTAGCATTTGTATCCTCATGATGTTCAACAACATTAGCTCGAGCCTTGGTTTCTTGCATAATATTAAAGGTTTCCTCAACAGATTTATTACCTTGTTTAAGGTTTTCTAAGCGCTGTCTAAGCTCTCTAGCATAGTGTTGAGGGACAAACCTATTTCTCATTAAAGCTTTCAATTGGTTCCAAGATGCGATAGGCGCATCAAAGGATCTTCTTCTTTCCTTAATCAAATTATGCCACCAAATAAGAGCAAACCCTTGAAATTCTAAAGAAGCCAATTGAACTTTCTTAGGTTCAGAAAAATTGTGACAGTTCCAGATTTGATCCATTTTTGTTTCCCAGTCAATATATGCGTCTGGATATGTCTTACCATCAAAGGAAGGAATCTTTACCTTGACCTTACCTATGCCGTCCTGATCAGGATCTCTAGGCTCACGGTATTGCTAACGCCCTCCTCTGTCGTTCCACCTCGGGCGTTGTTCCCAATAGTCCTCTTCTTGGAAGTCGTCGTCACGCTCCGAAGAGTAGTAGTCATCCTGGAAGCCATGACCTCTTCCTCTTCTTCTTCCCTGCCCCTGCACATTAGCAAACCCATTATTTCTACCATGCCTCTCCCTTCGTGGAGAGTCGTTCTCTTCAAAAATAGGGTTATCGAAATTGGGTTAGGAATATGGTTAGGGTTAGGATTATGGACTTCCCTTTCGTCGCGAGGCGGCTCATCGCGTCGTGGGTTACCTTGACCACCCACGGTGTTAGAACCCGTTGGTCTAGCCTTCAAGGCCGTCATCCTATCCGTTATCGCCGCCAATGTGGTGGTAAGAGTGTTCATTTGGGTGTGAAGAGTTCATTGTGTTGTTGAACACCGCGGAGGATATAGTTGCTTCGGAATTGTTGTCATCGTTGCCATTGTTGGCATTGTTCGGGTTGTTAACCTGCTGAGACATCGCAAATAAAACAAACAAGGAACTAAGTCAAGATTAGCAAATAAAACAACTCACAATGTGTTTCTCTCACACACTTCTCTCTAATTGGTTATGACAAGCTAGTTGGGGCAATCCGCTTTGGACAAATCAACACTCAAGCAAGAACTTTAACGATCAAAAGAGAGTAATCAAGGGAAAAGACAAAGAAACATCAAACAAGGTAAACGACAAGGCAAGAACCACTCAACAAAAGCTGGACACAAGGTCGAAATCGACCAAACTGACTCGAAATCGACCAAATCAGACTCGACATAAGCTGTAACGAGGTTGGGGGGTCGGTATGGGGTAGGTATAGCCTCTGCAGTAATCGACACACAAAAATAGGAAAAGAAAATGAAGGAAAAGAAAGAAAAACTTGTATTTTTACCTCTTTTTGATTCAAACCCTTAGCAAGAACGTTGTAGTTGCAAGGTAGGGCTTAAAAAAAATTGTGTTTTGGGAGGTATGTATTTGAGACTTTCGACTAGGGCTATAGGATTTCACCAAAATTGGTCCTTGAAAGTTCTTGCACTAGATCTCAACAACCTTTTTTTTTTTGAAAGCTTACTTTTGCCCCTAGTGAATTTTATCCTCCTAAGACTAGCTTTGAATGTAATTTTTTTTTTGAAATATCGGACTGTTTTTTTTCCACTAATGGAAGAAACTATCTATGAAATAAAAGGACTCTTGAAAACTTAAACTATGGTGAAAGAAAAATAAAATTTATGTAGCCCTAATGAAATATATATAAATGAGGTTTGGCTATCTAAGGTAAAGATAGCAAGCACAACTAGGGTTTGAGAGTTTGCAAGATGCGGCCAAACAAAAGCCTTATTTAATTTTGCCGATGAATTGATGCGGCCAAACAAATAGGTAAAGATAAACAAATAAGGCAATGAATTGATGCAGCCACTGGACTTAGAGGAATCCTTGCCGATGTCGACTAGGTAGGTACACAAGACTGCGCACTCAAGGCTATCGACTGTAAGGAAGGTCTCGGCTAGGTGTGTTTAGGGCTAGCAACTACAAACGATCACAAACTAGGATTAGTAGCAATCAAATGTAAAAAAAAATCAAGAAGTAAATACCAAGAACAAAGAAAGACTATTTTTTTTTGTAGGGTTTTGTGTTTAGGGAAACAAAAGACACAACTTTGATGTCGGAAACCAAAGCTCTAATGCCAATTTGATACGGGGTTAGCCGTAGGATGTCCCGATCTTTGACAATCAAGACTCAAAGACAAGAACGGAAGCAAAGACTCAAAGACTCCAACAATATGACTCGATATCGACAAGAAGAAAACAAACGCAGCAATAAGACTCGACAAAAAACTGAATAAAAGACCGATAGAAGGGTGATTCGAACTAAGGTAGAACGAGATAAAGGCCTCAGGCCTCCTAAGAGGGTAGGAACCAAGCATCAACGACTACAAAGCCCGCCTCTACAACCTTACACAACCAAGCGGACAACTTGGAGGCACAAGGAGGGGACTTGTGATTACCAGGATCACCAATCTTTCGCGAGGTTGATGAACTCAAAGCAAACCAAGCAAGATCAAGAACCAATCTGCAATCGATGAGCAACGCTACGAATCGATTGACTTTCTCACAGGCGTGTTTCACATAAACTGTATTTTTCTATTTCAAAGAGGCGTCAAACGTTCTACAAGATGGAAGCCGACTATTTAACCTAATCAAAGGCTATTTTCTAATAAAAATAAATAAAAATAATTACTTAAAATATCCCTCAAATAGCATAATTAAATAAGGTTCTAAAATAACACATGAAGAAGACCAAATTCGGATTAGGGGAAACCGGCGCCCAACTTCCAACAGTCCGGAGCTGCACGCCCGCGCACGTTGCTGCTGGCTTCAGGCGCTTTGCTGCTGGCTTCCGGCTTCGGCAATCTGGGTTCCAATTCACGTGTATGCCTTCATCGGTGGCTCCGGGAGTTGGACCGCGCTCGAGAACAAGGAGTGACTCACAAAGAGGAATGAGTCGCGTTGAAGCTTCTTGGTTCGGGCTCGAGTCATAGGTCCGTCTCCCAAGATGATTGGCGCGTCCGGAGGTGTAGATGACGGTGTAGAAGATGGTCCCGCATCTCCACATCAGGGGGGTTCTCTAACACCATATCAAGCTTCGGAACCAGCACCATCTCAGGCTTCTAATCAAGGATCAATTGTTGCTATTAGTAGATCAACGAGAATACATTACCCATCTGCTCGCCTCTCTGATTATGTTTGCCATGTTCAAGATATGCATCTCTGCAATCATACTTTAACCTCAGTTTTGTCCTTTCCAACTCCCTTATTGATCCTACTGTAGAAAGGAATGTTGAGCCCACTTCTTACTCCAAAGCTTCTAAATCCATGCTTGGCAAGCAGGGGTGGCTCCATAAATTTTTTCTAGGTGGGCACAATTTTTTATGGATAATTTTTATATTATTTTTATGAGAAATAATTTTAAAAAATATATATGAAGAGAATACTTTAAATTTGTAAGAAAAAATTATTATTATTTAATTATAAAATACCAAATAAGTTATAAGAATTTGAAAATAATGGAAAATGAATTGAGAAAAAAATAAATGAAAATATGTGCCTAGTGGGATTTGAACAAGGGTTGATTGAAATCTATTTAAAATGGGGTGGACTCAACCACTAAGCCACTTAAATACTTGTATTTTACCTTTCAATTTTTTTATATAACACTTATATTCTGATATTATTATTTTTTGGGTCGGTGTGAGTGACGGCACGGTTTCGCCCACCCTTGGATCTGCCCATGTTGGCAGGAGGCTATGAAGATAGAATTTGAGGCCTTAGACCTCAATAACACATGGAGCCTTGTGCGTTTGCCGCATGGGAAGAATGCGATAAGTTGTAAATGGGTTTATAAAGTGAAAAGAAAAGTTGATAGATCCACTGAGAGGTACAAAGCTCGATTAGTGGTTAGAGGTGTCAGGCAGATAACTTCATCTTTATGCCTTGGGCAGACAGAGAAGTAATTGTCTCGAAGACTGAACTAGAAGTGATAATACTCTACCACAAGAAGACAAGGCATTTTTTTTTTTTTGAAATCTTAAGAAGACAAGGCATTATCACATTAAAGAAGAAATTTCATTAACTGAAATTAACAACCATTACATAATCCAAAACATAAACTAAAAATGTAGTACATAATACAAACCATGAAGTAAACATGCATTACATAATACAAACCATGCAATACAACGTAGAAAACATGCATTAACATAAGGAAATTAACATGCATTACACCAAACTAATATAGCATGACACATAGAAGGGATAATCTGTCAAGGGGAGTATTGATTTGAGAACTCCTTGAATAATGTCATTTTGAATTTCTCAGGCTTTGGTAGAAAATTTGTCGACGAAATGAGGTTGTTAAGCAAGTCCATCTTCTCCCCTTCCATTTCCATCTTTTTCAGTCTGCCTCACCCTTGTTACTCCTCCCTCTTGTGGTTCTACTTAGGTATCTGCAACTCATACAAATACTTGAACTTTTTAGTTTTCTCTTGCTCTAGTTGTTCAAAAATCTGTTGAAGATTTGCCTGATCGGATGATATTGCTTCATTTCTCATTCTTTTAGACTTTTTGATACCCATTGGATGCTCTATAGTGTTAACAGTGAAGACTGTTGTGAGGAGGAAATCGAGTATGAAATAAAGTGAAATAATTCAAACCAGATTTGTGCCCCAACAAATAAATACAAGACTTCTCCAATGCAGTAAGAGAAAGTCAGGATCAAATCCACGAGGAAGCGTGTCAGCGGATCCTAGGCAGCTGTAAATCTCACAGAAAAGCAAACAAAAGACAGAAACAAAGAAGGAAAGACAGAAAATAGCAAATGAAAGCAAGAAATAAAGCAAAGACAGAAACTGAAAATCGACGACAGAAACTCGACTCAGACAACATAGTACTCGATCTCGACAAGAGGCTACTCGAGATCGACTAGAAATAGTAAAAACAGAAATTGCAGAATCGAAAACAGGAACAGAAACTCAACTCGACGTAGACAAGAGCCAACTCGAGATCGACTAAGGCCTACTCGATCTCGACAAGCCCCTCCTCTGTATCGACTAAACTTTACTCTGTATCGACTAAACTTTACTCTGTATCGACCAAAAACTCAGAAAGTGTAAATTTGCGGATTCGAACACAGAACTCAGAAATTCGACAGAAATAAACTCAATATATGAAAAACTTCCAAAGCCAGGGTATCAACACCACAACGATAACCATGCAAAGTAACATATAAAGGCATAAAAGATCATGCTTTCCATCAAAATAACTTTCGTTACTAACAAATAGGCATATAGAGGCTTTCGCATAAACCCTAATTGTTACTAACCCTTTTCACATAACTAATCTAAGTTGCATTAAGATCACTTTCGCTTCAATAATACAAACAAGGATCACCTTCAACTCTCGCAAAAGAATCATGCTCATAGGGATAGAAGTCGAATTGCATAAAAAGATCTGACCTTTACCGCATCACCCCACATGGCCACCGTCGGGCTCACCCCAGCCCCCGAAGTGGGTGAACTACTCGCTCTTCATCATCAAGAAAGACATCAAATAACAAAAGAAACTAACTTGCATTGAATTAAATAAAGAAAGCTTACAACCAACAAGACAAATCCACTTTCGCCTTTCCACCTTGCTTGCTACAAACTCTCTCTCTACTCCTACTTACTTGAATGGAATTGATTGTGTTTCTGAATGAATGAAAAACAGCCCCCTAATGCTTTATTTATAGCCTTCTATTCTTTGCTATTCAATGATAGAAATATATCTATCTATATCTAAAAGGTTTGAAAGATAAATAAATTAAATAAAGGAGTTAAATCTAAAAGGGGGAAATAAATCTAAAATAGGTAGAATATCTTCCATGTGTTGTAAATCTTCTCCATAGATAGAACTTGATAGATCTCGGCCAAATCGATCTCCTTCGGCTTCAAGGACTCCCAGCTCGACATGGACAGCCAAAGCGCGTAACGCGGTTTCGGACGCGGCTCCTCGATCTCGAGTAGGGCTCCTCGACATCGAGTAGAATTCATCGTCGACTGGGCTGGCTCGGCATCTCGGCTAGCTGGTGCTCGACAGGCTCAGACATGGCTCCTGGGCGTCGTCGATCTCGAGTACCCTTACTCGATCTCGAGTAAAGGTGGCTCGTCGACTAGGTCTTCTCGGCAGCGTCGGGTAGATCTTCTCGACATGCTCGGGTGCCGGCTTCCGGGTTCCTCGATCTCGAGTAGTGATAATGCATATTTTAGATAGGGATTATAGTTATAATTAGTTTAGATAGGTTGCATTTCGTGCTTGCTTTGTCGTTAAATAGCATCTTGTGTTTATTTTAGAAAAGTTCGGATTCTGCGCAATTTTGTGTTTATCTCGCAGATCGAATCGGAGCACATTTGGGGAGATGCAATGTCTCGAAGAGGAACACAAGATATATGGAAAGGAACAAGGAAGAAAGAAGCAAGGCAAGACAAGGAGAAAAGGCCGCAAAGGAGCTAGAAGACCACGGCCAGAGGTGCGGCGGGCGCCGCAGATTTGCGGCGGGCGCCGCAGATTTGCGGCGGGCGCCGCAGATTTGCGGCGGGCGCCGCAGATTTGCGGCGGGCGCCGCAGATTTGCGGCGGGCGCCGCAGATTTGCGGCGGGCGCCGCAGATTTGCGGCGGGCGCCGCAGCTGCACCCGCCGCAGCGGGTAGCGAGGAAGAGATATGCGGCGGGCGCCGCAACACTTGCGGCGGCCGCCGCATGTACGGACAGGGCAGACGCCGTTTTTTCCGGAAAACCCTAATTTTACTATGTGATTGTTGGGGGCCGACTTTGATCTTTTTAATAGGCCTTTTATGTTATTTTTACTTATCATTCATTATATTCATAAAACACTTAGACTTTTTAGAGATTTGAGAGCTATGTCTTCCATGAGGAACTAAACTCATCTATTCTGCCTGCAATTTGAAGCTTTATTCGGATTGATTGTGAGTTTCTAATTCTCACTCCTGATTTCCTATTTGTGAATGCTTCAACTTCTTTGTGCTTGATTGCTTATTGTTTTGTTCTATCTTGACTGATCAACTTGGTAGAATCAATTCAATCGCTAGGGTTTTGTAGATTCCTGGTTGCGAACCTTAACCCAAGTGGCAAACTTATTCCTTTAGGGCTGGTTGAACTAATTGAATGAGTAGGAAGTTGGATGTGTTGTTAAATCCTTTTTTAGGGACTGCAAATACCTTGGCTAATCTCTGGACTTAAAGCTATCAATTGGGTTAAATCCTTCTTTAGGGACTGTTCGATTGATAAGGGTTGCTAGGACTGGTTGGACTAGTAACTATATTAGGTCGGGACAAGGGCATTCATAGGAAACACAATAGGACGGGAAGAAGTTACAAGGATCGCTTCAATCTGATAAAGTGGAAAATTGTAGGTGGAATTACTTCTCTAAACTGTTTAAACCACAAATCACTTACTTTGCATTAGTTACTTTATTTCAAATCTTTCACACTTAAAAACCCCCCTTCCTTGGTTACTTTAATCGGCATTAAAATCACACTTGAGCTTATAAATTTCCCTGTGGGATCGACCTCTTACTTATCGCTGTACTAGTTATAGGTTTGAGTATTCTTTGGCGGAATCAACGACAGGTTTTCCCTCCGTCAAGTAGGTTTACTCGATCTCGAGTAGAGTGTAACCCGGCATGTCTTCGTCTTCGTCTTCGGCTTCTCGATCAGCTCTGTCCTCGACCAGGCACTTTTGGTCGATCTCGAGTAACTCTACTCGATATCGAGTAAATCTCTCAGCTTTCTGCTCTGTTCTTAATACGCACTTTCCCGAGTCCTCGTTCATCGGATTGGCGCATATGACCATGCGTTGGAAAGCTCTTTTCGAGGGCTACAACTCTCATGAAGACATCAAAGCTTGATTCAGAACGAAGAATGGTGAAAAATGGCATTTTCTCCAGCTGCACCATTCTTAGCTTCTCCATGAGTTTCCTTTAAGCTCCAAAGTGCGTCCGATTTCTGCGAAATATAACCAAAACTTGTGTAGACCTTCATATATTGCGAATAAGTGTAAAATACACATATTCTGTATTATTCTAACCCAAATGCATGCAATGTATGCAGAAATCGATATAAAATTAAGTGTAAAACATGGCAAATTAGGCTCACAACAAAGACACTCGTAGGAGTATAGGAGCTTGGGGTATCCCCTCTACCAGAAAAGCGAGTTCTTTTGGAGCTTCCACTACTTGTATTGCAATGATTGTGATGCGGGACCATCTTCTACACCTCCAGACAAGTCAATCATACTTGGAGAAGGACCTATGACTCGAGCCCGAGCTAAGAATCTTCCACGAGACTCATTCATGATTGTGAGTCGTGCATTGTTCTCGAGCACGGTTCAACTCCCGGAGCCAACATTGAAGACCTGTATGTGTATAGGAATTCAAGAGGCCGATCCACCTTAGTGTTCATAGGTGCCGAATTGGCTAAGTCTTGGAACACTTATGTTATTTCCTATTTTAGCAAGTTTCCTTACTTAATTTATTTTAGGAAACTTTAGGAGTACTTTATTTAATTCTTTCCGTTGTTCTTTTTATTATTATTTTCGGCCCAAAAGCCTTTGTTAGGGTTATATATGTCGATCACTCCATTGTAAAACATTGACATCATTCATTAATAAAAAAACTTCAGTTTTGTGTGAAACACAACTTGAGAGAAAGTCGATCGATTCGAAGCGTTGCTCATCGATTGCAAAATTGGTATAGATCTCAGCTTGGTTTGCCTTGTGTTCATCAACCTCGCGAGAGCTTGGTGATTCTGGTATCCACAAGTCCCCTCCTTGTGCCTCCAAGTTGTCCGCTTGGTTGTGTAAGGTTGTAGAGACGGGTTGTGTAGTCGTTGGTGCTTGGTTCCTACCCTCTACGGAGGCCTGGGGTCTTCATCTCGTTCTACATAGTTCGAATCAATCCTTATCGGTCGTATCTTTATTCAATTTCGAGTCTTTGTTGTGTTTTGTCGAGTCTTGCTTTCTTTTCTTTATTGTCGACATCGAGTTCCCCTTGGATCTTGGTGATCTTGGTCGTGTTCTTGTTTCTTGTTGCGTTCTTGAGAGTCTTGCGTCAGTTCTTGGTTGTTTTTTGAGTTTCTTTTTTGATTGTCGAAGATCGGGCCATCCTACGGCTTACCTCGTATCAGATTGATTTCATCTAAGTAATCCACACTCCACTTGGGCTCATCACACAATGCTATCCGTGCATTTTCTTCTTTGAATAACTTCCCATCACTCCTAGAAGCATAGAGTTCATGTGCCCTCACGAGGACATCCCTATTCGTCTCACCAACAAAATTAGAGAGATTAAGGTTGATTTGTTTCCATCGTGCCTTACATTTTGATGTTTCTCTTCACTTGGTGTTGTTTCCTATACTGTTCGTAGAGCTCCAATTCTAGACAAAATGCTTGTGAGTCTTGGTCTATGTTGATGATCGCATTAGTGGAGATGTTAATAAAATCCGTAACCGGGAGATTATTGTCTTCCATACTCCGGTAGGCACGAGGACCACAAACTTCGTCAACACCTTCTGCAACTTCACCACGACCACGAGCACCACCACAACCTCGACGATTAGCATGGCCTCGGCCACGAGAGCCACTAATAATGCATACTTTAGATAGGCATTATAGCTAGTTTTAGTTGCATTAGAGTGTTCATATTGCATGTGTTTTGTCTAAGTTACATTGTTTTGCATTTGAGTATTCGAGTTTGGAATCTACGTTATTTTGTGTTTCTCTGCTGTTTTACAACCCGATCTTTAAGGGAGGCTTGAGAAACCCGGATGAGCTGGTTTTGGAGCATAAAAGAGGCTAAGGAAAGATCATCAAGGGAGCTAAGGAGTTGAAAGTCGAAGACAAAGAAGAATCGCGAAGCCAGAGTAGCGGCGCCCGCCGCTATTAAACCGGCGCCCGCCGCTATTAAATTGACGCCTGCCGATTACGCAGTCTTCAGTAAACCCGATTTTGTCCGTATTTATTTTAATTAGTTTATTATTATTTTATTCTCTAGGGTTTTGAGTCATCACTTTTAGGTTATAAGTCTATTGTTTACAACCGTTTTGAGGGTGAAACAATTGAGAGAGAGAGAGAGAGAGAGAGAGAGAGAGAGATATGAGAGATACTTGTTGACTATGAGTTGCTACACTCATAGTTTCACATGTGATTCGAAGACATGGTTGGTTGATTTGTGAGGATTTGATTTCATATTGTTATTCATGAGTTATTTCATTATCTTTGTTCTCTATGGTTGATTATTTGCACATGTTCTCTCAATGACTGATCATCTAGATAGAAACTGTATTTTTGCTAGTGATTCTTTCCGTGAGATTGGTATCCATGGTAGCAAGCAATAGGTAATTGATCCCTTTCAAGCATTAATTGACTATGCAGAATAATGACTGTTAGTTAAATACTGATTTCTATGGAATTAGGGTTAAGAGCTTTGCACCCTTTTGACATTCTAATTGCATTGATATTTGATATTTCTAATTGGCCATGTACTTCAGTAAGTCATGTTGTTCTATGTTGTATTTCATGGAATGTAAGTGATTGGTGATCCGTTGTGGGTTGTCGATCTGTCGAAACCAAGTCGGAATAACAATGAAATCATTCCAATGATCATGAACCCCAACCATTGTCAAGAATTACAGTTGAAGCGTTTTCCCCATATTATCATTATTTTACAATCATTGTTACTTTTATTTATTTGTTTGCTTTATTCGTTACAACTTTATTATCTTTTGCTCTAAATCATCATTAGAACTGTGAATCAGTCTTCTCTGTGGGATTGACTCCTACTTATCTGCTATACTAATATTTTGTTTAGCGTGAGTTAGGATATTATTTGCATTGGGGACCAGGAACAATGACATCACTCTTGCGCAGTCACCAGCCACCATTAATTACCACCTATTGGGGCATCAACAATTTGATTGGGTGGTGTGTTAGGGAGTATTGTGCATTTTCATTTCTAGCAGTGTTTTGGGTATAATTTTCTATATTTGAAGAGAGAACATGCTCGTAATAGCTTAGATTATAGTCAAAAGAAAGTGACATATTTTCCAAGCTAGAAAAGAAGAAATTATCATATTGAATTTTGGGATGAATCATGATGGTGAAGAAGAAAAATGATGTGTGTTGGACTGGTGACTGGGGTATGTATATATAGCCGAAATTACTATTACAGCTTTCAAATATTAAAGAATATTTTATTAAATATTTATTTCATCTTCTTTTAACATATTTTATTTTGACCATTAAAAAGTAATTACAATTAAACTTTTCGATATTATTTTGCGTAATTGTATCCAAATAAAAATATTTTTTTTTCAAAATATGGTCAATCATATTCAAAATTAATGTCCATATACTGAGAGAAAAAATGATTCTAGTATTGTAGTAATTTCTTTTAAAAGAATAATTTTAACACCGAAAATTATATATAATATTTAGTTTCATTCCACACAGATTGCATATCTATCGTCCAAGTGTCACCATCTCACAACCCCCCTTTTTAATCACACTATTATTGATACTAGTCAGATACTTCCCAAGCATCCCTCTCCCCCCACACTTCCCCACTTTTAATTAAGAAAATTAATTTATCTCTCCCCTAGTATCGCTCCATTAGTATTGATAAAAGTTCTCTTATATACTCTGTTACTTTAAATAAGATTCTCTTTATTAATAAAAAAAATTGTCATTTTATTATTTCTACAATTTTTTAAATAAATTATAAAATATATTATTATAATTTTATTTATTTATTTATTTAAAACAATAAATAACAATCTACTGTATCTACTAAAGATTGCAAAAACAAACTCTACTACCTCTGTATATAATTAAGTGTTGTTTGACTTTTTGACACGTTTTCTAAGGAGCTAAAGAAGCTATAAAAAAAAGTTTTTAACTTTTTAATTAATTTTTTAATATAATTGTATACGTATTAGTTATAAGTTTAAAATAATTTTAAAAACGTAATTAAAATGTTAATATTTTATAAAGTTTTTATCTCCTTAAACAATGTGCCGAAAAATCAAACGACACTTATTTTTGAACGAAGGGAGTATAAAATAAAAATTAAATTATTTAAAATAACATCATTAATTAAAAAAATATTTTAGTTTTTTTTTATTAGGTAATAATTCGGATGGAAAAAACCCTATCCGAAAGCATCCTGACGGATGAGGCCAAGAAGGCCTGAATCAAGGTATAAATCTGGCCCTTAGTAGAGTAGCAAAGGTGTGCAACCTTATCCGCTACTCGATTACCAATACGGGGAATATGGGATATACCAACCTTCTTTACTCCTTGGAGAAGGGCTTGGATATCGGACATAATCATCTCTATTTCCCAGGGACATCCGACTTTTGTACTTAGGTAGTCCGTGATAATTTTTGAATCACCTTCTATTATTAGATCCATTATTTTTAATTCCATTGCTTTTTCCACCCCAAGACGAAGCGCTAGCGCCTCCGCCATGAGGGGGGATTGTCCACCAATAGTATTACCACCAATGCTAATAGGATTGCCCAGCCAGTCCCTAATGATGTATCCAATTGAGCTGTTTGAATTCGATATAAATGATCCGTCAAAGTTTAGTTTATACATGCCCGTAGGAGGTTTCCTCCAGTGGTAGGCTATTTTATTATTTTTAGCATGGTCTTTTTCCCCATTCTGTTTTGCTAGATCTTCTATGTCTGTCACATTCCATCTGCTAGCTCTTTGCCAAATTTCAATATTATCCATAATCATTTTCTTGAAACCCTCCGCAGAGGGGATGTTAACATTTCTAAAGATAGTTTGATTTCTAATAAACCAAATAGTCCACCATCTGATTGCTATATATTGTTTCCTTTCCATCGAGAGAGAGGAGCCTAAAATTTGTAAAATTTGATCCATGTCTCTATTTTCCGATAGGAGAGAGTAAATTTTTTGGGATATTTCTCTAGGAAATTGATGTTGGAAATTGTTGACAGGACATTCTATGAATAAGTGAATATCATCTTCCGCACATTGGTTGCAGAAAATACATGTATTTGGCACCGCAATCCCCATTTTAGTTTTTTTTTTAGTAATGAAGGGGAACAAATGATTCAATTAACTTAGATTTTTTTTACCAAAGACTATTGTTACTTTTAATATGGATTTAATATTAAGGATGATCAAGATTGAGTTTTGTCGAGGCAAAGACAATCATTTTTCCATACTTAAAAAAACCGACTTAGAATATTTGGGACGAAGTTAATAAACTGACTAAAATTATAAACAGAGTAAAATTTATAAACAGTTGGTAAAAGTAGTTAAAATTTTAAACAACAAGATAATAACCGTATGGGGCGAAAAACAGTTATTTGTAAAAAGTGGAGTTTATTTGGTTATTATTAGGGGTATTGTGGTACTTTCAAACCAAATAAGATAGAAGGGAATGGGTAAAACAGTACTTGTACCAAATAAATACCTAAATAACCTTCATTTTCTAGCTTTTTTAACACGTTTTTGTTTATTTTGGTCATCCAAATAACCAAAAAAACTGTGTAAAAAATAAATACCCACAAATGCTTATTTTTTAACTGTTTATTTTATTATCCATACACACCCTAATGTTTGTGTATTTTACAAGTAATTTACAAGTAAAGGCAAAATAAAAAAAAAAAGTGTGGAATAATTGGACCATTTAAAAGGCAAAATTGATTGATGGGGTTGGGGTGGTAGAAGCAAAATGATTGAAAATGTCTGGAGGATAGCTGGCAGCCAAACAGAACCTAGGAATTGGAAAATGGGTCCCACTCTCCTCAGAAAATATGTGGCCCATCCATCCAGTTGTTTCATCTGCTGAGTCATGGCTCATGGCTGGGAACGCGGGGCCCAAATCACAAATGGTAAGGGAGGGGCAGATACGTCCTTTTCCATCTGTGGGAGGGAGTGGGGCCCGCAGGCGGCACAAGCCATGTGGCTACAGGGGCCTACCTTTATTGATAGGTCACTTTGCGCCTGTGTTTGACTGCATGCAAATACAAACACCCTTTGTCTCTTGTTATTGTACCTATGGAGGGTTAGACCCGACTCAAATATCCAACCCAACTTGGTCAAATTCAAATGATTTGACAATTGAAATTTTAATTGTCAAATAGTAATATCCAAAATTCGACCTGAGCCAGTCCAAATCTAAATAAATTGAATTGATCCAAAATCATATACTCCTGGTCGACCCAAAACAACCTAAACCGACCCAAAAGACCCCCGAGCCCAAAATACCCAAAACTAGAAATATATCATATCTAAATCAAAATAGGCCGATTTGCAGAAACACACTAAATCGGTGTTCGGTTTGCAACAGTATACCCGTTTTTTTAGAATAGCAAAAATAAGATAGATGAGTCATTTGTGCTAAAAAATAATGACTGATTTTACCTTTAAATTTAAATATAAAAAACTGATTTGCAGAAACCCAATAAATCGGTGTTCGGTTTGCAACAGTATACCCGTTTTCTGATAATAGCAAAAAGGGTAAATTCCAACTAATATCCCAACCTTTAGGGATAGTTGCTTTCAATACCATAACCTTGTAAAATTTTACAAAATATCATAACCTATACTATTAGTTGCACTTAACACCCTAGATGAGATTCTTAAATTTAAAAAATTACCCACATCATAAAAAAATTACAAAAATCACCCATATTTATAAAAATGTTTTCAATAAACTCCTAATAAATTTTAAAATTTGAAATTAAAAAAATCTCTTACAATTTAAGCTCACCCAACCCACCATCCAAAAATAATTATAACAAGTATATAAAATCTACTCCTTTAAAAATATAATATAATTATTTTAGCATTTACTCATTTAATATCTTAATATAATTACTCAAAATAATTAATTATTTATCTTAAACATAATACTTTTACAAAAATAAAATAATGTAGATTTTAATAAATAAATGCTATGAGATATGATAACCGTTTGTAATATATAAAGAGTTACATGATAAAGATATATTAAAAATAATATGGTAAAATTATTATTTTTTACCATATTATTTTTAGTATATATTTATAATATAATTATTTATTGCAAATGGTTATCATATCTTTTACCATTTATTTTTTAAATCTACTTTATTTTATTTTTGTTAAACTATTATGTTAAACGTACATTTCTTATAGAATCATTTTTTTAATACCATGGAATTTATGTGTGATACATTATAATATGTTATGTATTAGTTTTAGTATATATAACATAATATTAGCCAAAAAGACAGTATATATTGTATCAAATAATATATATGGAATATATAGATGTACAAATCAGCATGTATCGAGACAAACTTATATAAATTTAGATTTTAATTATAATTTTTTTTAGATAAATAAATAATTATTTTGTTTGATTATATTAAAATTTTAAATGAGTAGATGCTAAAGTAATTATATTATATTTTGAAGGAGTAGATTTTATATACCTATTATAATTATTTTTGGATGGTGGGTTGGATTGGCTTAAATTGTAAGTTATTTTTTTAATTTCAAAATTTAAAATTTATTAGGATTTTATTGAAAATATTTTATGAATATGGGCGATTTTTGTAATTTTTGTATGATGTGGGTAATTTTTTAAATTTAAGAATCTCATCCAGGGTGTTAAGTGCAACTAATTGTATAGGTTAAGATATTTTGTGAAATTTTACAAGGTTAGGGTATTGAAAGCAACTATCCCTAAAGGTTGGGATATTAGTTGCAATTTACCCTAGCAAAAATAAGATAGATGGGTCATTTGTGCTAAAAAATAGGTCATTTGTGCTAAAAAATAATGACTGATTTTACCTTTAAATTTAAATATAAAAATCATTAAAAGGAGAATTATGAATTAAAAGAAAAGTAAAAAAATATATAAAATAAGAAATATATTAAAATAATGTTTTTAATATTTTTTCTCAGAAATTTAAAAATAATAAAACTAGCTGGATAAAAATAATTGCCTTAGTAAGAGAATTAATAGTGACAAGAATAAAATTTATTTTTGACAGGATAGAGGTTCTTTGTGACAAAGCTGATAATTAATAATGACAGGATAGGGTCTATAATAGGGAAGAGAATAAAGATACGATTTTATCAATACCATAAATATAAATTAAAGGCATGTCCAAGATGACAAAGTTATTTATTCACAACGACAAGAGTCATGTTCATAGTGACAAGACTATAGATTTACTTTGACAGGATTGAACCTATAATCGGGGAGAGAATCACTGAAGATACGGTAAATCATATCTTCATGATTATTAACCATATTTACAAAAGGATTGTCTATGTATCTTGAAACCATAATATTATCACATTGACAGGATGAGTATTGTCATTGACAATCCCAAATATGAACATTGACAGGATATGATAAAAATTCGGCTGCAGATTGAGTAAAGATACGATTTTGACATAAATCATAACCACTACATATTGGGATTTTGTCGGCCAGGGGCTAACGGTTAGTAGTGATTGGGATTGAGATTTTTTTAATTCCGGTGTTTATTTATTTAATTATTTAATATAATTAAAAAAATATAAGAAAAATGAAAAATACCAAAAATATTTAACTTTTTTTTTTCTTCTGATTTTAGAGGGTGGTGGGTAGTTTTGATAATCAAATAAAGTATTTTTGCAAATTTCCATATAATAATGCAATTATTTTCAAACCTAAGTATTTTTGCAAACCAAATATCAAAGTGGGGTATTTACTAGTAATTCCCCATATAAAAATCATTAAAAGGATAATTATGAATTAAACGAAAAGTAAAAAAATATATATAAAATAAAAAATATATTAAAATAATGTTTTAAATATTTTTTCTCAGAAATTTAAAAATAATAAAACTAGCCGGATAAAAATAATTGCCTTAGTAAGAGAATTAATAGTGACAAGAATAAAATTTATTTTTGACAGGATAGATGTAACGGCCCAGAATTATGATTTCCGGGTTACGTTTCAAGGGATAAAACCCCTTGTTCGGATCTTGCAATCCAGGTACGGGTCGAGGTTTCAAACTCATTTTAAGATTAGTGGAAAGAGGGATTTCAAACCCTAAAAACCTCGAAGGGTCGTTGGGTACCCTTATCCTGTCCTAAGACTACGTCGCGGAATCCATTTCAAATAGAAGTGAAGCGGAAGCAAAGTAAAGGTACAAGTGCCACGGCAGAGCCGGGTCAAAACCAAATCATGAGTGGGAAATTACCATTTCACCAAGTTAGGATATTAACCAGATTCTTCGATTCGCCAAAAGGGAACCCCGTCATATAGACATCGAGCACACAAAATCTGCAGAAAATACCTTTAAAAGAAGAACGGGGAAAGGAGTCAGATCGAGCCACTCATGCGGGACCGACAGTCCTCGCTGAGGCCACATAGTATGTGCTATACCTAATAAAGATGCTCTAGTGCAGTACGAAAGTCAAGCACACTAGCATGCTCTTAGTTACAATAATGTGCAGAAATACTGTAAAGGGCCCAAGACAATGCCAAAGGGCATATCCCTCTCCTACCTCTGCACCCCTTCCCGTTAGTGTAGAGCCTGGCCAGCCGGTGCTATAGCATAGCAATTCATCGTGGTGGTGCACGGACCATGGAATAATCATCATCATAAAGTAACCAATCTTGCCCGATGGTGCTGGGCTATAGTAACAATGACTCGATTGACTCAGGGTACCCAATGAGGCTGGGCTACCCTATGACCCTATAAAAGACTCTAGGACTATCACAGATAACGGCCGTTCTGTTTCAAACGCATAAAGTAAACAGATGCTCAATGAATTGGTGCAACCTAAACAGGATACTACATGGCATGCTTTTATGCATATGCAACACCTAACATAAAATGCAACAACAGGCATGAATGTCCAACCTGAGTAAGCCCCCTAGGGAACTTACCTGAAGATGCAGAACAGCAAAATAACGCAAGCAAGGGCCCAAATGCAAGTCCAAGCAATATACACCTATCATCAAGCCATTTTCATAAGCTACCGATCCATCATTTATACACACAACTCCACGTTCTCAACATGTTCGAAATCAACCGATAGTAAAACCATTTTCCAAAACCTTTCTGATAAGATCAGTCAAAACCATTTTCTTCCAAACAAAACCATCGATAAAATCGTACCAACCATATTTTCCGAAATCAATTATTAAAACGATCCCGACATGTTTATGTATCAATAACAATAAATCATATCATAATTTCCGAAATCACAAAATAAAACACCACAAAATACATGTTCTAAATACTATTACTGTTAAAATATTTCGATAGAAATAATAATTCTCAAAAATATAATTATCATAAAATTAGGATAATAATGTAATAATAATAATCTGTCAAAAGTTACTATCATATGCGTATGAACACATACATTATATAATAAATATGTATAAGATAAGGTGAGAGCATAACAACAACAATAATACTCCAACAACCCACCAGATGCAAAGGCCCATTCCCAAATCCGGAGTCAGCCCACCCGAGAGCCTAATCGGAATGAAAGAAAGAACCGGATCTCAACAAGCTAAATGATATAACCCAGATGAGGGGTATCCGGATCCGGCCCAACAATTAGGCCTAAGGAAGAGACGCAGGTCATCTCCCTCTTCTGAACGAGCAGAGCTCGCCGGACGCTACGCAAGAGGAGAAGGGAGAAGCTCAGGCCACCGGTGTCCGTTCGGCCTGAGATTTTATCCAGATGATCGGGATGAAATTCCGACCACGACCCAACTATCAACGACAAAACGACGCAAGGGAGTAAGAGGGAGAAGGGGGAAATTACCGATCGACGAGAAGAACTCCGGCGAGGGTCTGCGACGGCTTCAAAGGCGAGGTAAAAGCTTGCTCTGAGTCTTAGAACGACGGGGAAAAGGAGTTAGAAGAGGATTTTATGCAGATTCGAGCCGAACAAGAGGAATCGGAGTTCTCACCTCTCGGATTTAAACAGGGAAGGAAGAGATGGCGAGGCGCTGGCGCTGGCTCCGTCTCGTCGGGGGCTCCGAGTAGGTCAGGAGGTGCTGCTGGGTTTGGCTCGCAGAGGAAGGAGGGGAAACGGAGATGCTGTTGCGGCTGCTCACGGAAACGAAACGGAGGGAGTGCAACAGCGGCAAGGTGAGGCGATGGTGTAGCTCGAATCGACTAACCAGAGGACACAAGGCTGATTTGCAGTGGCTTGGATTTCCGGGAGTTTCTGAGAGTTTATCTGAATCTTCCGAGAGCAAACAGAGGAGTTGGATGAGAGGTTTGTGGGGTTTTCTGCAATTGGAATCTCTATTGGGTCTTGTTTGGGATTTTCAGCAATTGAAAAGGGGAGGAAGGAGAGTAGGAAATTGGGGTTTGTTTGGAGCCTGGGAGTGAGAATGAAGGCAGAGAGAGAGAGAGGTAGACGGTGTGTTTCCTGAGCATTGTCTCCACTTTAAAGAGGTAAAGGGAGGTGTGGGTGAAGATGAAGACAACAAAATGAGCTGGCCAAGGTGAGGCAATTCACAATTGCCTCTGCAGGGAATCTCCCACCGAGAGAGAGCAAGGAAAAGAAGAAAGAAAAGGAAATAAAACTAAGGAGTGGTCCCTTAACACACTAATTTGAAATCAAACACTCAAAATCAAAAGAGATATTTTAAATCCTGACGACCAAAACTTGAAACCTGCTAGACCCGACTCTATCGAAATTTAAATCGAATTTTCAAAATCATCTCAAATCCTCAAATGATGCCGGAAGGATTTTAAAATCGAAACTTGGTGCTCGAGGACGGGTTTTTATTTCACTTATACAAATTGAATAAAATAATAATATATCTAATTAAAATAATATAAAATAAAATTTTAAATTTTCGGTCTTTACATTCATCCACCTCTAAAAACAAGTCTCGTCCCCGAGACTAAAATCATTCTAAAGCAAGGGAATGAAGTTTGAAATTTGTGAGTCCAAGGATCATGTCATTGATTCTGTAAGTATCTCATATGGGCCCGTATGAGATCCTCACAGCACCCTTGACGTGATCATAACATTCCCAATTGATCGTAGCAAGTATGTGATATGGGCCCCTATCACACCCTTGCTCCGACCTTTCGGTCACATCATAACTCAAAAGAATCATAACCCCCGACTAGGTCTTAGCAAGCAATATATAAGTGCCCCTATAAAATCCTTGTATCCACTTCGTAAGACGTCATAATGTAAGGTTCAAAAGAGTTTTACAAAGGGAAAGATTGGCCTTGAGGTCATTGAAATTTCCAATTGTGTTTATCCCTTTCAAATCCAAGCTAGCCCTTTTTCAAAACCGTTCAAAATCTTCAATTCCAACTTCCAGACAAGCAATTTCAGATCACGTGAGGTGGAATCATCCACCTCTAAAGGCTAATCCCATATTCTCTTCCTAGTTTCCAGAATCAGATCAATCCATCAGTCTCCATTCAAGCAAGATTCACAAGCCATAAGCAATGCATAACCACATGACCAATCGATCCTCAATGACTACATCATACGACAAGTCTCAACATATGCCAACACAGTGTCACAAGGTCACATCAACATCTCCACATCATACTAAAAGTCATAATATGCATCTACGCCAAAATAATAACACATATCTCGATATCACACCGAAGTCATAAAAGGTACCCCCTCATCATAGAGTCAACGAATCAAAACTCATTGTCAACATATCAACACAACAAGTCATGTTATTAAGATTCCGCAAAATGAGAGGTCAAGCAGTATACCAGTCATCGAATGTCAGCATATTCACCAAACATCATCTTAACTCATCACAATGTCATATAACGATCATTTAGAAATCTGGTATCATTATCTCATATATACAAATCATTTTCATACTCTAAGTCATATTCATCATTTAACTTCGATCCCTAATCATACTTACCAACCATATAATATAACATCATGCTTATCACCACATAATATAATGTCATGCTTTCACATAGCAACATATCATTATATATGATTCATATGACACATCATAACATGCTTCTGGAACAACATAACAGGATAGCAGTGCATCAACATATCATGATAACATTTGTCACCTACCAATTAGATTTCAGTATCACATATCAACATGTAATATCATGCCATATCAGGTTCATCATTGTCGCTATCTAACATCATGCCAACACATATTAATATATCACGTAAGCAAGAAAATCCTCACGTAATCACCACTCTCCAACTACTCCACCAATGACCTCACCCACAGGTTTAAGGAAGAAGCAATCATGAAAATCATCAAATATAAGGTCTACACCATCTCAACTAGCATTCATAAACATGACATCATGGGTTCAACAAGTCTTAGTTTACCATCATGCTCAGTAATCATTGCAAACATCATATATGAACATAACCAAGTCAAGCTAGCATGTTGTATTATAACCTTATCACACACAATTCAGGCATCTTAGCATATATAGTTCACATTTTACAGGTGAAGGAATTCAAATCATATCATCATAGACAACAGACAGTCAACAACATTTATGTGTTATGCGTATGCGAAATCATGATATAGCGTGGTGTGTGATCATGCGAGGTGCCAAGTTATACATCTATGCAAGCACGAGAGGATATCATAGAGTAAGAGGGAAACACTACTGAGCGACAACATGTAAGCATGCTAGGATTAACCATTATAGAAAGCAAGTCAATCATCGAATTCAACATCAATTAACTTGCATAAGTAAGACAGGTTATGGTAACAGAAAGAGGGAAGAACCACACTATCAAGAACCTAGCTCGAGAGAGGATCAGCAACAATGCAGGCAAGATATAATTCACACGAGTCATAACCAAGGATCCTACCTAACTCGCCACTCCAACCACCTTGGAGTCTTCCGGACCCACTGTAAAGAGCAAGCTAGTATTTTGCCTATCCATTCCCGACTACATCCAATAGGGATGGTGTTACCGCCTTTTTACCCTCTCGTTTCCCATTTGGTCGGTTTTCCTCTTTTATTACAAGTCGAGTTCATTACTTCGTCCAATTTCGGTTAGACATTTTAAGTTCATTTTGCCCTTTTAAAACACTTTCAAATCCTTTGAAATTCATGAGCGGTTTTCCAAAACATACACTCGACCCTTGTGTACCCGAATTGCACAGCCTCAGCTCTGATACAACTTTGTAACGGCCCAGAATTATGATTTCCGGGTTACGTTTCAAGGGATAAAACCCCTTGTTCGGATCTTGCAATCCAGGTACGGGTCGAGGTTTCAAACTCATTTTAAGATTAGTGGAAAGAGGGATTTCAAACCCTAAAAACCTCGAAGGGTCGTTGGGTACCCTTATCCTGTCCTAAGACTACGTCGCGGAATCCATTTCAAATAGAAGTGAAGCGGAAGCAAAGTAAAGGTACAAGTGCCACGGCAGAGCCGGGTCAAAACCAAATCATGAGTGGGAAATTACCATTTCACCAAGTTAGGATATTAACCAGATTCTTCGATTCGCCAAAAGGGAACCCCGTCATATAGACATCGAGCACACAAAATCTGCAGAAAATACCTTTAAAAGAAGAACGGGGAAAGGAGTCAGATCGAGCCACTCATGCGGGACCGACAGTCCTCGCTGAGGCCACATAGTATGTGCTATACCTAATAAAGATGCTCTAGTGCAGTACGAAAGTCAAGCACACTAGCATGCTCTTAGTTACAATAATGTGCAGAAATACTGTAAAGGGCCCAAGACAATGCCAAAGGGCATATCCCTCTCCTACCTCTGCACCCCTTCCCGTTAGTGTAGAGCCTGGCCAGCCGGTGCTATAGCATAGCAATTCATCGTGGTGGTGCACGGACCATGGAATAATCATCATCATAAAGTAACCAATCTTGCCCGATGGTGCTGGGCTATAGTAACAATGACTCGATTGACTCAGGGTACCCAATGAGGCTGGGCTACCCTATGACCCTATAAAAGACTCTAGGACTATCACAGATAACGGCCGTTCTGTTTCAAACGCATAAAGTAAACAGATGCTCAATGAATTGGTGCAACCTAAACAGGATACTACATGGCATGCTTTTATGCATATGCAACACCTAACATAAAATGCAACAACATGCATGAATGTCCAACCTGAGTAAGCCCCCTAGGGAACTTACCTGAAGATGCAGAACAGCAAAATAACGCAAGCAAGGGCCCAAATGCAAGTCCAAGCAATACACACCTATCATCAAGCCATTTTCATAAGCTACCGATCCATCATTTATACACACAACTACACGTTCTCAACATGTTCGAAATCAACCGATAGTAAAACCATTTTCCAAAACCTTTCTGATAAGATCAGCCAAAACCATTTTCTTCCAAACAAAACTATCGATAAAATCGTACCAACCATATTTTCCGAAATCAATTATTAAAACGATCCCGACATGTTTATGTATCAATAACAATAAATCATATCATAATTTCCGAAATCACAAAATAAAACACCACAAAATACATGTTCTAAATACTATTACTGTTAAAATATTTCGATAGAAATAATAATTCTCAAAAATATAATTATCATAAAATTAGGATAATAATGTAATAATAATAATCTGTCAAAAGTTACTATCATATGCGTATGAACACATACATTATATAATAAATATGTATAAGCTAAGGTGAGAGCATAACAACAACAATAATACTCCAACAACCCACCAGATGCAAAGGCCCATTCCCAAATCCGGAGTCAGCCCACCCGAGAGCCTAATCGGAATGAAAGAAAGAACCGGATCTCAACAAGCTAAATGATATAACCCAGATGAGGGGTATCCGGATCCGGCCCAACAATTAGGCCCAAGGAAGAGACGCAAGTCATCTCCCTTTTCTGAACGAGCAGAGCTCGCCGGACGCTACGCAAGAGGAGAAGGGAGAAGCTCAGGCCACCGGTGTCCGTTCGGCCTGAGATTTTATCCAGATGATCGGGATGAAATTCCGACCACGACCCAACTATCAACGACAAAACGACGCAAGGGAGTAAGAGGGAGAAGGGGGAAATTACCAATCGACGAGAAGAACTCCGGCGAGGGTCTGCGACGGCTTCAAAGGCGAGGTAAAAGCTTGCTCTGAGTCTTAGAACGACGGGGAAAAGGAGTTAGAAGAGGATTTTATGCAGATTCGAGCCGAACAAGAGGAATCGGAGTTCTCACCTCTCGGATTTAAACAGGGAAGGAAGAGATGGCGAGGCGCTGGCGCTGGCTCCGTCTCGTCGGGGGCTCCGAGTAGGTCAGGAGGTGCTGCTGGGTTTGTCTCGCAGAGGAAGGAGGGGAAACGGAGATGCTGTTGCGGCTGCTCACGGAAACGAAACGGAGGGAGTGCATCAGCGGCAAGGTGAGACGATGGTGTAACTCGAATCGACTAACCAGAGGACACAAGGCTGATTTGCAGTGGCTTGGATTTCCGGGAGTTTCTGAGAGTTTGTCTGAATCTTCCGAGAGCAAACAGAGGAGTTGGATGAGAGGTTTGTGGGGTTTTCTGCAATTGGAATCTCTATTGGGTCTTGTTTGGGATTTTCAGCAATTGAAAAGGGGAGGAAGGAGAGTAGGAAATTGGGGTTTGTTTGGAGCCTGGGAGTGAGAATGAAGGCAGAGAGAGAGAGAGGTAGACGGTGTGTTTCCTGAGCATTGTCTCCACTTTAAAGAGGTAAAGGGAGGTGTGGGTGAAGATGAAGACAACAAAATGAGCTGGCCAAGGTGAGGCAATTCACAATTGCCTCTGCAGGGAATCTCCCACCGAGAGAGAGCAAGGAAAAGAAGAAAGAAAAGGAAATAAAACTAAGGAGTGGTCCCTTAACACACTAATTTGAAATCAAACACTCAAAATCAAAAGAGATATTTTAAATCCTGACGACCAAAACTTGAAACCTGCTAGACCCGACTCTATCGAAATTTAAATCGAATTTTCAAAATCATCTCAAATCCTCAAATGATGCCGGAAGGATTTTAAAATCGAAACTTGGTGCTCGAGGACGGGTTTTTATTTCACTTATACAAATTGAATAAAATAATAATATATCTAATTAAAATAATATAAAATAAAATTTAAAATTTTCGGTCTTTACAATAGAGGTTCTTTGTGACAAAGCTGATAATTAATAATGACAGGATAGGGTCTATAATAGGGAAGAGAATACAGATACGATTTTATCAATACCATAAATATAAATTAAAGGCATGTCCAAAATGACAAAGTTATTTATTCACAACGACAGGAGTCATGTTCATAGTGACAAGACTATAGGTTTACATTGACAGGATTGAAGCTATAATCGAAGAGAGAATCACTGAAGATACGGTAAATCATATCTTCATGATTATTAACCATATTTACAAAAGGATTGTCTATATATCTTGAAACCATAATATTATCACATTGACAGGATGAGTATTGTCCTTGACAATCCCAAATATGAACATTGACGGGATATGATAAAAATTCGGCTGCAGATTGAGTAAAGATACGATTTTGACATAAATCATAACCACTACATATATATTGGGATTGCGTCGGCCAGGAGCTAACGGTTAGTAGTGATTGGAATTGAGATTTTTTTTTAATTCCAGTATTTATTTATTTAATTAGTTAATATAATTTAAAAAATTATAAGAAAAATGAAAAAATACCAAAAATATTTAACTTTTTTTTCCTGATTTTTTGAGGGTGGTGGGTAATTTTGATAATCAAATAATTAAAGTATTTTTGCAAATTTCCATATATTAATGCAATTATTTTCAAACCTAAGTATTTTTGCAAACCAAATATCAAAGTGGGGTATTTACTAGTAATTCCCCATATAAAACTGAATTTATTAAGACTTTAAATATCCAAAACCTGAACAACTTAAACTCAATTATCCAAAACCCAAAATATTCAAAGCTTGAAATAACCAAACCCAACTCGACACGGACTTCTAATCTTAAACAAAACAACCGAAATCTAAAATAATTCGAACCCAATTAACTCGACCTGGCCTCTAGATTGAGTAGATTCAACCAAAACAATGTGCCGAAAAATCAAACGACACTTATTTCCCCTACACCCTGGGATTTTCTACTACCTGGGTTTTTTAAATACTAACCAAAATACCTTAAGTTAAAATTTAAAAATTTACATATTTCCCAGGTGTCCACCCACAGCTACTAGATTGAGTAGATTCAACATTGTTTAATGTTTTTAAGATGCAATTGAACTATGAGGCACTAGCTGATATATGGGTTGATAATTGATATACATGGCTATTGATTTTCATAATTTCTAACATATTCAACATCAGAGTACTTAATTATTGGCATTGTGCATTAGAAAGTTTTAGGAACTTTAGTAGGTGATGTACTTGTTAATTAATGTCTTGAACTTCTCTTACCTTGGTGGGGTGTTTTTCATGTTTGTTCATTTTTGCAACTACCTACTTATAGGGTCCTTCATGACAAAGTTCTCCGTTGCATTGATCAGAGGAAACCATATGCTTGATCCACTAAAGAAAAACAAGAAAAGCAACAAAGAAGAAGAGAAGAAATTATGCTTGTTCCATTGGCAACAATTCGCCGTTGTCGAATTTATTCTAATTCCAAGATTTCTTATTGAATTGGAACAAACAGATATATTTTTATCGAATGGAATCAGTGTAAGAAAGGTTATATCAATTCTGATTTGAGGCATTATTTGCTTTGATTTTTCAGGTGGAAAAATTATTGAGTGCTAAGTTAATCTAGTTTGTGAATGTTGACCTGCATGATGTAGGGCACTTGAGAAATGTTAGGGTGTTATTTTGATGTTTTTGTAAACAGAAAACAAAAGTTCACTAATGCTACTTCAACATATACTAGTACATATAGACCCTTTTACGACGTTTAAAAAACGCCATACAAGACTAAAGATGGCGTTTTTCAATGCCATGTCCAAACGCCGTGGAAGCCGACGCCGTCTTTTAGTCAAACTTTTTATGGCGTTTGCCAAACACCATAGAAAATATATTCTACGGCGTTTCTTAAACGCCATTGATAACTTTTCAAAAAATTTAAAAAAAATTACTGTACAATCCATGACGTTTGTAAAACGCCATGGAATTTTATCCATTTAAAAAAAAAAATGCAATCAATATACATCCATTGCTATAATGCTATGTTGGATATCTAAAAGAACTACATTCATAACTTCAAACCACCGTACAACGTTCAACAGAACTCTATCTTCACACTTCAATTTTGATCTCTATATTCATTACAAAAGACTGAGCATGCATGCCATTATCCTCTAGAAGATAAGACAGAACACTAGCAGTTCGACAAAGAAAGTGACCGGTATCCTCCCGATGATGGATAAAACACTATATATCAACTTGACCACAAATCTGCAATCGATGGAAATCATTAAGACTTTCCTCAACACACATATTGAAATTCATTACAACTAACATTTAACATTCTTCATGCAACCAAGTAAACAAGAAATGCATGAAGATAAGAATGAAATAACTAAGTTTTTGGGTTAAAGTACCATAGCCAAAGATGCACATCCATCACACTAGAATATAATTTTATCCGATCGATTAATCCAAATAGCTTATTGAATTTCAATTATAACTTACTTCAATACATACGAAATATCTCGATTAATCCAACCATGTAATAGAATGCTGCAAAGGCAAAAAAAATCTTTTATTACAATACTAGAGCTCAAAAATAACACAAATAAGATAGAATCATACAAGTTTATGAGACCGAGACAATCACCTTGTTGTTAGACCATTATTATGACAAACATGATTGGAGGGGTAGACAAAATCAAAAGAGTTATCTTCTCAAATATTAGCCTCTTGTACTAAATCAATTCCAAATAGGAAAAAGTGAAAAACTGACCATAAAATGCCTCGGGCCTTGGTTTAATTGTTGATCTGAAAGCAACCGCTTCACATATGTATAATGGATGACCCTAGCCTTATCTTGAATAAACTCTTTCATCAAATCAAAGAAAGAACTTAAAATTGAACCATTAATTTTCAAGAAAACCAAATTAAGGAAAACTAAAATATCAATATGTAAAATTAGCTATCAAAATATATCTTCATAATACATAAGCAATTTGAGATAACTTTAGCCACGAAATGGAGTTCTGTAGATTACCTTGCTATCATCACTTGAAGTAGAATCATCATAACCAATCATAAGCTCTAAAACTCCCTGTAAAGAAAAGGGGAAAAGTGCACAAAAACATTATTCTAGTTTCAAACGAAAAACATGTTAGCAGCTTCATTAATACATTTTCCAGTCAAAGAACATGCTATAATATTTTCATAGAATAAAAGCAAGTATAATACGGACAAAACTTAGAAAGTTGATGGCCAGGAAAGTATAAATTACTTTCTATCCATCACTAAGCATATAAATTCTACCAAATGTTACTTACTCTTTCTATTAACTTTCATGGTCAACATAATATTGGTATTGGTATTGGCATTCGAACATGTCTATAAATTACACCAAATGTTTAAATCCTTACTAGAATGAGTTGAGGTAAAACCATTGAGTTCAATGCAGCTCCTATATTCAAGTGAGCTCAACGCTGCAACTCACAAGCTCCAGAGCAAAGTATCTTACCGTCCTATACAAACTTTTATATAAGTGAATCCTTCCATACTTTGAAAGTGAAACCTACCCCAATTATTCATAATTTATAAATATTCAGTTCTGCATATACAAGCAAAATAAGCATCATAGTGGTCCATATACTAATGCATCATGGACATATAGGGACAACTATTTAAATTGTTATACAATATTTCTTCTTGAACATTATAACTAACAAAACCGCATGCATAAATAAATAGAGTACAAGTTAGGAAGGAAAATATACAGCTAAATGCACAGAAGATTTTAAGAACAAGTTGTCGTTGTCAAATGCAAATTAAGAGAAAATTTTACTCTTGCAGGATCAAAGACGAGGAAGAGAATCATTTAGAACCTAATCAAAATCCAAGAAGAAGCCTGCAAACCCAGATCTGAGAAGCAAGGAAGTAATAAGATATCTCAATTACCTTTTTCTCAAGAAGAAACATCAGATTTTGCCAATGAACTTAGTTAGTAGAGATGTTATACTCACCATCGACTACAACCTCAATTGGGCATAGATGGGACTTGTTTAAACTGTCAAATGAAGAGACATCAAGTATAAAACACCCAATTTCAGAAAAGAAACAACCTATGAAGCAAATTTTCAAACGAATTTAAAGGGTTACTTAGGGATTAGGGTTTATCGCAAAAAACCCCCAAATTAAAAGTGATGATAGGTTTAATGCTTACCGGTGCCAGTAGGGGAGAGGTAGATTGTCGAGGAGCCCGTCCAGTGCAATGAAGATGAAGTCCTACATCCTAGCGGCATCGCAGCGATGGCGAGGGGAGAGCTGTTCGGATATGAATTCGTGCTCCATTGCTCCAGCTCCAGGAAGACGATGGAAGAAGACGATAGTTCAATTTCACATTTTGGGCCTATTTGTTTCATTTGTATGTTTGGCTTTAAGTTTGGGCCGTTGTATAAAAGGCTTTGTAAACATCTCTCATTCTATTCAATTGAAAGAAACCGAAAACATTCCCTCCAAATTCTCTCTTCTTCTTCGTTGAGCACAGCTCAAATCCGAATTTCGATTCTCAGATCTAGCTTCGTTTCTCAATTCGAACATGGTATCAGAGCAGATCTGACGATCTGTACTTGTTTCTCGCTTCAACTTGATCGTCTCGCTCAGTTCTGCATCTCCAGTTGCGAGAATTCCCCATGAGCGACGAGCAAGTTGCCGAATCAAGCAAATCTGATCTGAGCAAGTTGGATCCTAACGATCCGTACTTTTTACATCCAAGCGATCATCCAGGACTCGTTCTCGTTACACCTCCATTCAATGACAAAGGATTTGGATAATGGCGCCGATCGCTCCGGATGGCCTTGTCGGCGAAGAACAAGGTCGGCTTCAACGATGGAACAATTGCGCGTCCAGCTGCAGGCTCTCCGATGTTCAGACTGTGGGAGAGATGCAACGACATGGTCTTCTCATGGATAACCAACACTCTCAGTCCAAATATAAAGAGAAGTGTCATTTACAATGACACTGCCCAGGCCGTGTGGCGCCAGCTGAATTCGCGCTTCAATAAGGTCGGAGGCACACAGATGCACTCGATCTTGCAGGAGCTGGCCACAACGGTGCAAGGTACTAGCTCGTTCTCCGATTACTTTACAAAAGTGAAAATTCTCTGGGACGAATTAGACAGCATGAAGAATTTGGCTCCCTGCTCTTGTGAGGGGTGCACCTGCAATTATGTGTCAAATTTCAGTAAATACGAGGAAAACCAGAGAATTATTCACCTCATGATGGGTCTAAACCAGACCTACACCGTGGCGCGTGGTTCCATCTTGATGATGGATCCCTTGCCAGATGTGGATCGAATATATTACTTGCTTTCTCAAGAGGAGAATCAGAGAGAAAGCAAGTCTGCAGGTGGATCTGGTCAAAATGAAGGAGTTTCAATGCTTGCTAAAGCATCTAACTCCGGATCTAAGACTTTTCCTTCTGGAGGTTCTGGATCTAGCGGATCTGGATCCAATTCTGGCAATTCAGGAATGAGTGTTCCTGGAAGAGTGAGCACTGATAAAGAGAAAGGGAAATTTGATAGAAAACCGTTGTTTTGCACGAACTGTAAGAAGACAAATCACACCGTGGACAAGTGCTTTTTCATCATAGGTTTTCCTGCTGGCTATACAGAGAATAGAGACAATAGAGATCGAAAGGAGTTTGGTGATCGAAAGTTTGCTGGCACTGTGAGTCAGAATCAGAAGAGCGAGTTCACTAGTGATCAGATTGCTCATCTGGTGTCCTTGCTACAGTCCAGTGGATCATCCTCTCGAAGCAAAGAGCCTGTGGCTGATGATTTTGCAGGCTTCTCAGGTACCACCCTATCTCAACAAGTTCTTGATGGGAGAGTTTGGATCATTGATAGTGGAGCAAGTGGACATATGTGTGGTGATGAGAAATTGTTCAAGTCATCCTACACATTGGCTAGGCCATTCACTGTCACCTTGCCCACTGGAGAAACTAATCTCATTACTACTGCAGGTACAGTGGAGATTGTGCAAGGATTGACATTTCACAACACTTTGCTTGTTTCTGAATTCAAATGCAACTTGATCTCAGTGGGAAAACTGATCAAGGAGCTCAAGTGTTATGTGTTATTTACTGCCAAGGGGTGTTACTTGCAGGGTGCTTCTATGAGTAAGCCACTGAAGATTGGAGATATGGTGAAAGATCTTTTCCTGCTAGGCTACACAACCAATGTCCAAGTTGCTGCTCACTCTCAAGGAAGTTCAAATAAGCTGTCAAAAGTGGTGGATTCCTCTATTTGGCACAAGAGGTTAGGGCACCTACCTCTCAGAAGACTTAGAACTATGGCTGGCTTTGATATTTCTGATAGCAGTAATACAGACTTGTCTTCTTGTTCAGTTTGTGCTCGAGCTAGACAAGCTAGATTGCCCTTTCCTTTAAGTTCTATCAAAACTACATTTCCCTTTGAGTTGTTGCATGTAGATGTGTGGGGGCCTTACAGGGTTCCTACATATGACAATCACAGATATTTTCTGACCATGGTAGATGACTTTACTCGCACTACATGGGTTCAGCGTTTGCCAGTTAAATCTGTTGCTTTTTCTGCTATGAAACAGTTCTTTGCTTTTGTTGAAAGAAAGTTTGGTAGGCAAGTTATGGGAATTAGAAGTGACAATGCCATGGAATTAGGTGGGAGTGCTGAGCATGCACAATTTCTGCTTGATCATGGCATCACCAGACAAACCTCTTGTGCTGCTACTCCCCAGCAGAATGGAGTAGTGGAACGAAAGCATCGCCATATTTTGGAAGTGGCCAGAAGCTTGATGTTTGAATCAGGTTTGCCAAAGAGATTTTGGGGTGACAGTGTAGTGATGGTTGTCGATATCATTAATAGGTTGCCAAGCCAGCTACTTCAGAGTAAGTCTCCTTATGAGACATTATATAATCAAGCACCTTCATTTGATTATTTTAGGTGCTTTGGATGCTTATGTTATGCATCTACACTGTCTCATGGCCGAGACAAATTTGATGCCAGAGCTATTCCTTGTGTATTGTTGGGGTATCCTACAGGGAAGAAAGGGTACAAGTTATTCAGTCTAGAGTCTAAACGGATTCTCATATCTAGGGATGTTGTCTTCCATGAGCATATTTTTCCCTTCCTATCCAGTCCTTCTTCCATAGACCTTGACTCCATCTCTTACTCTTTCCCATCCCAAGACAACATCCTTACTGATGAAACAGGAGATTCTGTTACTCCCATACCCACTACAAGCTCCAAACAAATAGTACCTCCCATACCTCCAGCTGCCCCTCCTACCCAATCCATTGCTCCTAGAAGATCCACTCGTGATCATCATCCCCCTTCCTACCTATCTGAGTATGTTTGCTCTTCCTGCACCAATATTGAATTTTGTCTTCATACCATTACCTCCACATGCTACTTCCCTTCAGCCACAACTCCAAATATATCTCGGCCTGATCATGAACCTTTTACTTTTGGAGAAGCCTGTGAGTTTGAGGTGTGGCAGACAGCTATGAGTGATGAATTCAGAGCTCTTAACACCAACAGAACATGGGATATTGTTGATTTGCCTAAAGGGAAGAGGGCAATTGGTTGCAAATGGGTTTTTAAGGTCAAGAGAAAGGCAGATGGATCGATTGAATGTTACAAGGCTCGTTTGGTTATGAAAGGTTTTACACAGAAGGAGGGCATCGATTACAATGAGACCTTCTCACCTGTCATCAAAATGACTAATGTGAGAACTCTTGTCACTGTGGCTTTGCAAAGAGGGTGGACAGTAATGCAAATGGACGTCAATAATGCTTTTCTGCACGGCCATTTGGATGAAGAAGTGAATATGAAATTGCTTCCTGGCTTAGTTGTTGATGGTGCTGGCAAAGTGTGTCGCCTTAGGAAATCCCTTTATGGATTGAAACAAGCCTCTCGCCAGTGGTATGCAAGGCTTTCTGCTGCACTGAGACGTCGAGGATACACTCAGTCCCCTAGTGATTACTCCCTATTCTTTCGGAAAAACCATGGCAAGGTGTGTTTTGTGGCTGTTTATGTGGATGATATTTTGGTCACTGGGAGTGATTCTCATGAGATGCTCAGTCTCAAGGCCTTCTTAGATGCTCAATTCCGCATCAAAGATCTAGGGGATCTCCATTTTTTCTTGGGCATTGAGTTCATCAAAGTGCCTCAAGGGTTGCTGTTGAGCCAACAACGCTTTATACATGAGCTCCTTACTGATTTCCCTTGCTCTGAATCGCCAGTTGTGAGTCCATTGGAGCCTCATCTTAAGCTTTCACCTACTAATGGTGATCTTCTTAAGGATCCTACGACTTATCGTCGGCTAATTGGCAAACTCAATTTCCTTGTTCACACCCGCCCGGACTTAGCGTTTACAGTGCAATTCCTCAGCCAGTTCCTTCAGGCGCCTAGGACTGCACACATGGATGCTGCTTTCCATGTCCTTCGCTATCTTAAAGGCTCGGGCACAAAGGGTCTCCTTTTAACTAAGGATTCCAATTTGACTCTCCAGGCTTACTGTGATGCCGATTGGACGAGTTGCCCCCTTTCTCGGCGCTCCATTAGCGGCTTCGTCATTTTTCTGGGCTCGTGTCTCTTGTCCTGGAAATCCAAGAAGCAACAGAGTGTTTCTCTATCCTCCGCGGAAGCTGAATATCGGTCTCTTCGACGAGTCTGTACTGAAATTGCTTGGTTGACGAGACTCTTACATGAATTGGACGTCCCTGGTATCACTCCAGTCCCAATTCGTTGCGATAACCAAGCTGCAATATATATTGCGAAGAATCATGTTTATCACGAACGCACCAAACATATTGAACTTGATTGCCATTACGCTCGGGAAAAACTCATGGAAGGTTTGATCTCGCTGCATCATGTCGCCTCTCGTGATCAGTTAGCAGATTTCTTGACAAAGAATGTCTCGGGTTGTCATCTAGTTCCTTTACTTGGCAAGATCGGAGTTGTGCCTTACCCACCTCCGTCTTGAGGGGGGGTGTTCGGATATGAATTCGTGCTCCATTGCTCCAGCTCCAGGAAGACGATGGAAGAAGACGATAGTTCAATTTCACATTTTGGGCCTATTTGTTTCATTTGTATGTTTGGGCTTTAAGTTTGGGCCGTTGTATAAAAGGCTTTGTAAACATCTGTCATTCTATTCAATTGAAAGAAACCGAAAACATTCCCTCCAAATTCTCTCTTCTTCTTCGTTGAGCACAGCTCAAATCCGAATTTCGATTCACAGATCTAGCTTCGTTTCTCAATTCGAACAAGAGCTTGGGTTCAGTGAGGTGACGGAAGAGCCATGGCGATATAGGAAAAGGGAATGCAGAGAGAGAGGAAGAAGAAAAGAGAAGAGGATGAGGAGTGGAGGAGAGAATGAGTCGGTGAGGGGTTCTGGCTTTGGAACTCCATGGAAAGGAGAGGGTTTCAATGGAACTGGAGGCACCAACCAGAAAGAGACGCTCTTCGAGTGAAAGAGATGAAATAGCAAAAGTGAGAGGGATCCGGTAGATTTAGGGTTATAATTAGGCAAAATTACCAAAACAACCTATAATTTATAAATTTATAAAACTCTATGGCGTTTTACAAACGCCATAAAATATGCTTTGTATTATTTGCATTTAATACTACAGCGTTTTACAAACGTCATAAAATTTACGGCGTTTGTAAAACGCCATAGATAAATTGCACTTTCTAAATTTATGGCTTTTGTGTATATAAACGCCATAAAATAGATTTTTAATGACATTTAATAGAAAACGCCATTTTTTAAATGCCATTAATAACCGTATATGTAGTATATACTTCCCATGACACATATCCCCCTTGGATTACATGATTTTTATATATATGATGAGAATTTGGGTGGGTTTAAACTCTATTATATCACCACTCAAGTGCATCCTTATGGATGAAAAATACAAAGTTCTAGTCAAAGAGAAGATCATGCGGGGCCACAAAATGGAGAAGGTCAGCAATCCTGTCCATGAAGGATATATATGACAATGGGTCGGGTTGTGAGCAGATATTCTTATTTTATCCAATCCATCATGGGTGGATTATCACGTACCCCATCTGATCCATCACTTATATCCATTTCACTTATTCACTTCACCCACCACTCAACGGGCGAGCGAATGAAATATGTGAAATATTGTTTTTTTTTTAATTCTACAAGAAGATGACGTTGTCACTTTATCTTGTAATTTTGGCTCTTCTCTTTGCTTTTAATTTGTCTTTAGTTTACTCTCTTCATTCACCAAAATATATCATTCTCTCCGTTCGTCAAAACATATCATTCTACCTCCATGAACAATTTTAAGAAAATTAACAAATATACTATTTTACCATAATTTATTACACTACCTCTTTATTTAATCGAAAACTATAACTAATAATTCTCTAATCATTATAGAATATTTTTGTAAAGGAAAATCCAAAATACCTATATATAATGACATACTACCTCCGTCCAAAAATAATAAGTTTGTAATTATTAAAAAAATTAATAAAAAAGTTAATATTTTATATAGTTTTTACCTTCTTAAAAAAACGTGCGTGAATAGTAAAGACAATGTATTTTTGAACGGAGGTAGTATTTTCTAAATAAAACTAACCTCTAAGATTACATGTTTTCCCGAACAAAGGGTAAGTGTTTAGATTATTTAATTTCAAATGATAAGGATTGATTTAGCTCCGCTTGATTACTACATATCCCAAAAGTGTCGTCTCTCTTTCAACCCCAAAAAAGACACAAAACAAGGATTTCTTTCACTTCGTCCCTCTTTCTAGTTTCCATTTGATCATGAACTCTTTCTCTATAGTTTCCCTTATTGGATTTGGGAATGGAAAAACAATTATATACGTATTTAATTGAGTTAAACGCGTTATTCATTGACATTGTGTATCCAAGCTTCGTCGTTTATTTAATCACATTATAATGAAAACATTGTTTTGAAATTTAATAACATACCTTTCAGATTGTAACAGCAAAGACTCCGTGGCCCAATGGATAAGGCGCTGGTCTACGAAACCAGAGATTCTGGGTTCGATCCCCAGCGGAGTCGTTTTATATATTTAATTTTTTTTTTAGGTAAATAAGTGAATTGTACTGTTAATCCTCAGCGGATTGGGTGCAATGGGGGCTGATTATTTATGTAACAAGGGGCTGTGGCCTGTGGTTGAAAAATTGATTACATTGCTAGTTGCATAATCTTTTCAAAGCAACTGAATTAGGTTTATGTACGGGTGATTTTGAATAGGAATTGCAAGCCAAAGTTGCTTGCATACATTGATTCTTCCTGATCAGTATTATGAGATCAAACTTTGGGCTGAATGAAAAGCTGTATAATGTATATCCATCCTAGCAAAAAAACTTGAGACTGAATCATTCAAATTGACTAAAAATGAAAAACCCAAGCAATGCTGGTAAAAAAAAAAACTGAACCTACAAGATGTTTGAGGTGTTTTGTGACAGCAAGATTGGGACTGGAAAATAGAACATCAGTGCAACTAGAAATTTTGCAAAATTCAACCATAAACAGCATCCGAATTCGATCATCTGGTGTCGGTAAGTAGCAAGAGTAAAAAGAAATGAAATTAAGATAATTAACAACCATGCCAAGTTACAAGTAGTGAAAGTAAGTGAAAAAAGCCTAACAAGATCCAAAATTAGCTAATCACAAAAACCTAGCAAAATGAAGGCAATGTTACAAATAACTAGAGTCCAACTTCAAAAGTGGTGATAATTGGGACACACTCTATAATCCAAATAAGACTCATAATTGAGGGTCGTGTGCATGAACACATTTGCCTAGTTAAGTCTCATCCTATAACCAATTGATAATAGTAAGAGTACCCACAACAACGTTATAGGATAAGCTTGACCTACTTGTATAATCAATATAGGATGAGAATCACATGATTCACATCACAACACCATTATCTCAACACACTCTCACGGTCATCAACAAACGGGTGTGCTTGCACAATTTGTAGACCAATTATGAACAACACAAGGATTCATTAGGTTATGTTGCTAGGTGTTGCGGAATGGTTTTCTTTATTTATGATTTCGTAATGATTTGAAGTTTGCGACATTTACTTTGATGCTAGCTAAGAAGAACAGAGCGTGTTCTTATATATGTTTTCTCAAATATACCAAACAAATTGTTGATGTTATGAATTTGATCTAGACCACGTTATCGAGTTCAGCTGATTTATCGATTTGGTCATTCATTTACGCAGATGCCCGAAATTGCACCAGGATCCGTTCTACTTTACTTATCATATCTAACTAAAATGATCACCATTTCGTACTAAATTGACTCGATGATTCAGTTTTTAAGTATGCGGGATTCCATCTTCTCATTATGGTCCTAGGCTTATGATCTAAGTATTGTATTACTGTATTAAAAGATCTAATATTATTACCAACAGGCATGTATCTTTGAAGATCCACCACAAGCAAAAGAGTCTTCTAGTGAAATAAAAGGAAAAAAAAGGTGAAGTTTTTACCAACACAAATGATTTTTTTTTTATACCAAAAACTCCATATAGATCACGGACCATTTCGGAATGGTTCATCTGAAAAGAAATAGTTGCTCTCTATTTACCAAAAATCAAGCACTTATAGATCATCTATCAACACTGTCATGTTCATTAATGTCCGATCAGAAAGCCCAACATATAAGCCGGACCGGGGCAATTGGTTTAGGTGGAGTAGCCCATCCACTTATATGTTAGATTCGGAATCTTCCCACTTCCGATGTGGGATTCACAATTGTCCCAACAAATCCCCCTCTCACTTGTGAATTCATCACAAGTCTAGTCCGGTTGGAATCGAGACCTCCACGCAGCGGGTTCGACTAACCCGTCATCGATACAGTTGTGGAGACCATCTCAATCATGGGTATAATTGCCTTTTCCTATTAACTTAAGTGAGGTTTAACAAGAGAAAGTGTGTATGGATAGTTAGTTGCAACCAATTTATATATAATGAGTGGTTAGTTGTATTTTTTTTTTAATAAAGCATGGTTATTTGCAAATAACCCTAAATAAAGGGTGATTTTATACATTTCCGTCTAATTTTTTTTAGTATTATGACCAGTGGCGGAGCCAGAACTCGAAGAGGGTGGGGGCACACCGATGATAAACAACAATGAAAAACACGTACGAAGTCGTACAACACATAACGTCTTCAACACTACAAAGTAGCGATAAAAATAACAGTTCACTAGTACAAAAAATTCTTCATTATATTGTTAATTAGAGTTTTATAATGAAATAGTTCAACTCGACACGGGGTAAATCCACTTTACGGGTTTTCATACCCTAAAATGTTGAATGATAACATCATTATCAATGCGGTTGAAAACACTTTTTTCAACCTAGCTGACAAAACTCTTAGAGAGAAAATCTTCTCTTTTGTTGTTGTGTAAATATGGCTTGATAATAGCCATAGGAGAGAACTTCTTCCACTTTAATTAGTTTTTGCAACTAGTAACACTAAAAACAACTTTATGAGATGATATACCAAATCAAACACTTTGTGAATTCCTACCTCGATATCTTTTTAGAAATATCACTAATATTTTGCAAAGTAGAAAATCTGACATTTTTCTTCATTAAAATTTCGTAATTTCTTACCTAATTTTCAAAATGAGTAATATAACCTCTCATTTCAATGATCTCAAGATAAATTATATTATAGGAATGTCAATCTAAATAAACTATAAAAGCATTATGGGTTATTTAAATAAGATTTGAAGTGATTAATATACCTTCAATTTTCAAACATCCATAACTTTTTACTCGGATATCGGATTAATGCGTACTATATATCAAAACGAAGCTATCGATGAGAATAATACATATATGGGATTCATCGGATGAGGGTGGGGGCACGTGCCCCCACATGCCCCCGTTTGGATCCGCCTCTGATTATGACCAATCTGGGAAAAAAAATCTCACTTACCTTTATATAGTAATAAAAATAAAAATACCCAATATGTGGAGCTTGTAGGAGATTCCTTAATAATCATAAATCCCCTTAAAAAGCTAACCACATGTCCTTGAAACATCGAAATGACTATGTCAGATATTAAAATATTTATGTCAAGGGTGAGAAATGTATCTTTCTCGTCATAATATGCATTAGGAAAAACAGCGTAAAAAATAGCAAATTCCGATCAAGACTAGACTAGCAAAGAGGAATCGATCTCCTGACTTGACTAGATATACATTGTGTAATCAGACAGATCAAACCCCTATGTCGTTTTAGGAAGGAAATCTTGTTAAGAAAAACTTGTCATTTTAGGTATTCTGACATTTATAATTGTCTTTGTAATGATTAGAAGGTTGGTAGTAGTAGTTTTTAATAAAGTAAAAAAGTAGAGTAATAATTAGCGCTATAAGTGTGTTTTTGTTTTTTTTTCTTAATAAGTTTGTAAATTTTTAAAATGATAAGTTTTAATTAACAGAAGAGTATAAGATTTAAATAAATGAAAAGAAAGAAGAAGGAGGAATGAAGACGTACAAGGTAAAAGTCGAGACCATGGGCACTGCACTAGTTCACACGTGGTGCAATATTTTACAAAGACTCTGCTTCTAAAATTATAAGTATAAGGGGTGGATATGTACCATTAACCTAAGTTTGGAAAGTGATTTAATTCTGGAAATAAGGAGTACGGAAATTTTAACCTATTCGGTCTCATTCATTTCTGATTTTCCTCTTAAAACTCCTCTCCTCCCCACTGTCACTGAACTCCGTCACTCACCAAATCTCCAATAGTTCTCCATCTCCAAACACTCACAGCTCTGTGACGCTGCCTCCCTCCCAGCTTCCGATTTCAATTTCGGTCGACTTTGCCGTCAGACCGCTGCTCGTATCTTTCTCTGTTGTGACGCTGCCTCCCTCCTAGCTTCTAATTTCAATTTCGGTCGCCGTCAGACCGCTGCTCGTATCTTTCTCTGTTTTGTCAAGGTAATAGTTTGATCTGCGTTTTTGTTTCATGTCACTCACCTATGTATATGTAGGAGTTGAATCATCCTCCATCTCTGCCTCTTAAGTCCTAAACCTGGCTTCCCTGAATCAATCCTCTTAAAGGATCTTTAAGCCGCCCACCTGTCGAACCCGGCTCTGTCTGATACCAGTTTGTTAGGGGGAAATCTTGTTGGGCCCGACCAGAAAGCCCAACATATAAGCCGGATCGGGACACCATCCCAAAACCAATTGGCATTAGGTGAAGTAGCTCATCCACTTATATATTAGGTTCAGAATCCTCCCACTTTCGATGTGGGATTCACAAGTGTCCCAACAATTAACAAAGGAAATCGAACACCCAACCTTACCAACTGAGCCAACAAGTATATCGTACATTTGTATTAAATTGATATAGACATCTTTTCAAGTTTTTTTAATTCTCTGATGGCAAATTCTAGTTTTATTAATGAGAAACTTTTATGTGTCTCCTTCAAGGATAAATACAACTAATAAATGAGAACAAAAACTGTATCTAGAATTTCATATAATATGCATCTATATAAACTCTTAATTTAAAAGAGTTTAGCATGATGTGTCAAGCTTAGAAGAATTTTAGGAGTCTTACCAATCTTCTTTTTTTTTGCCATTTTTCTTTGATTTTCTTTAATTCTAATTATTTTCTTCTTTTTCCTTTAATTCTCTTTTTGATTTAATTTTACTAACTATTTATATAAACTCTTAATTTAGAAGAGTTTAGTATGATGTGTCAAGCTTAGAAGAATTTTAGGAGTCTTGACCAATCATTTTTTTTTGCCATTTTTCTTTGATTTTCTTTAATTCTAATTATTTTCTTCTTTTTCCTTTAATTCTCTTTTTGATTTAATTTTACTAACTATTGGGCTTAATTCAAAACATTGATGTTGGCCGAAATTATAATTTTAGAAGTTTTTTTCTAAAAAAACAATCTATATCTATATCTATATAATAACTTAATTCAGAATACTTTTAGCTGACGTGGCAGCCTCTCCTCAATTCACTCTTTTTCGTCCAATCCAATTTTTTCATTTTTTTTCTTTTTTTTTCACTCACATTTTGGAAAGAATCTTATTAGGGTTTCTTTCACGCCCGCTTTCTTCGTGCCTCTGTCAGTCAGTTGCCTCTCCCGATTTACGTCTCTAATTATTCTTCATCCAGAGGCTTCCTTCATCTCTCCCATCCTTAATTCTTTCTCCTTCCTCCAAGATAATTACTCTTTTTAGTGATTTCATCCCATGTACTATCCTCCTCCAGCGAACCTTGCGCCGTCATCTTCTCGCAGCGGCCCTGCAACTCCCACTCGGGCTCCAAGATCGTCACCCTCGATGGCCAAGCCGACAATTGGAGGTCGATTGACGGCCTCGAATTCCCTGCCCTTCCTGATCTTAACCCTCGGCGATTGTAAGCCACATAGCTTTCTTTTGATTTTCATCCTTTCTGGTATGTTTTTTTTTAATTAATTTTTAGATCAAATACCTATTTTTTCTAGGGTTTCTAAAGCTTGCATATTGGGATTTTACCGATTCGGTTCATCCAATGTCTGAATATGATTCCAAATTTCCAATCTGTGCGACTCATTCTAGGGTTTCTTCTGTTTCCTGATCAATCCGTTTATGTGAAATCTTGTGCCTTCTTTGTAATTTGATTAATGTTTTTGGTAATTGATGTGGGGAATTGAGCATTTTGCCCGAGAATTTGTCTTGATCCATTGTTTTTAGGAGGATTGTAGAGGGCTAATTGAATTGGGGTTGTTTCATCTTTTATGTTAGGTCGCATTGATTTGGCCAATAGTTGCAATTCAAACTACACAAAAGGGTTCAGCTGATGGGGGATTCCAGTTCGGATTTGCCGATTCACCAAAAGGTTCCTCTTCCGCCTCTACCTGTGATCGATTTCAAATCTTCGTTGCCTGCTTAAGGTTGATTCGATCCCTTCTCCCTTTTTTAATCTAATTTTGAATTTTTCATTCTTTTTATGGATCTAAAGAATAAGTAGGTACGAGTGAGAATACTTATAATAAATTTTTTGAAGTACATGAGTATTATGACGTTGATCTTCTAGACTTCTCAAAGTTGAAGGAATCTGTTTATAGCTGATACATTAGTTTTGTAACATGCCTCATAATCTTGATAGGATATTCAACTTCAAAGTTTAATAGGATTTTCTTAGCATTGAGAAAATTTATACTTATGATTATGATTAGAATTTTCATTTGCCATTGCAATCCCTCATGCTTTAGATTTGTTTAGTCAAAGGGTTTTTTAATCAAATTAAAATTGAAGGTTTTTTTTTTATTAAAACAAATAAGTCTTATCCTTGCCCTTTGTCCTTTTTACTATATAGCAACATCAAGTGGAATACTCCTCATGTCAAAATGTATTCTCACACACGACTCAAACTTTTGAGAAGAAAATTGCAGAGTTATTGAATAGAATAGAAGAAGATGCTTATTGTCAATGTGTTGAGGAAATTTTTTTATCACTAAGGAAACTCCTAGGTGATCAAAATTCAATTCAGCATTATAGATGTTGTTCTTCAAATATGTTTATGAATTTTTTCTTTAATTTTGTTTCTTTTTTTTGGTAAACATCATTGCATTTTTTTTTGGTTTTGTCTTCTTATTGACCATCACATTATATTTAATCCATTTTTAGTTCATTGACCAATTTGTAAACTGACTCAAAACTCCAAATAAAGCTGGAGGGAAGTTGTCTGTCTTTTTGGTGTGTGGAAGATAAACTAGAACCCTCCCCATTAGTATAAAGAACTTACGAGACAGTAAGACACTGTTGTCCAGAACATCTGCTAAGACTCCAGCTTGTATTTATGAGTAGCATTTTTTTTAGTGATGATAATATGAAGCTTTTGCTTGAAATTACTAAATAATTGTTTTATTTTTGCTGCAATCATGTGACCTTGAAGTTGAAATCATCTCATAAATCGCGAATTTGTCATAGTCTAATTTTCTCTGTAAACCAATAAAAGTGTAATTTTGTTTAAAAATCAAGTTCTGTAATTCAGTTTTTTCCTTCAGCATCTATATATAATCCCGTTCTTCAAATCTGTTTATCAAATTTCGCGTTACATTTGTTCACAGCTATGGCACGAGACTTGTGTGTTTGATTTATAAGACACCTTTCATATTCTTTTGTGTGTTTGATTCTTTGTGATCGTTCTCTTATAATATAGTTGATCTTTGGATGTGCATTCTTTAATAGAATGCTTTTTTTTAATTCAATTTTTTTTCTTTAGAATCTAAATTTCTGTTCTTCAAATCTTCTTTTTTTTTAATCAAATTTCACTTTAATTTTGTTCTAAAATTCAGCTTAGCTAATTCAGTTTCAAATTCGAATTTAACCTCTTATTTGGTGTATCAAAATTGCAAATTATGGTTATATCTTCTAACTCAATATTTTTTCATTTGTGTTTGAGCTGCAGCTTTTATCCAATATATGTATTTTCTTATTCGCCTTGCGGATCCGCTGCTACCTTGAGGAATGCTTCAAATATGCGGTGATCGAATCACTCACGCTGCAGCTTTTATCCAATATATGTATTTTCTTATTCGCCTTGCGGATCCGCTGCTACCTTGAGGAATGCTTCAAATATGCGGTGATCGAATCACTCACGCTACAACAAGGTTTGTTCATCTACGTCGTTATCTCTTCACTTTTAACCTATTTATTTGTTATCACAAATTTGAATTTTCCCTTTTAATTGATGTTGAATTTACCCTTCTTGATTTGTTATTATTATTTTTCTTAAAAACCCACTTATTTCTTAGATTTATTACTTATTTTGGGGGGGAAAGAGTTCCTTGGTGATTTCTTTGGTAGGCAAAAATATACCTGAGGTTAGGCTAAAAGAAAAATGAATCATGTACATGAGGTCAGGCTAAATAACTCAAAACCTTTTTATTTTCAAGTTGTGCTTGTCCTATATTAAGTGATTTTTAGCCAATAATATTTTCCTATTAGGATCACTTGAGTTGGAATACTAGGCTTTGCTGATATAATGATTTCACTTAATGACTCATGCAATACTTTATGGAAATTTTGTAGCTGGAGGGTAGTTTAAGGTCATAATTGTGGTTGGAGAGACGGAAACAGTTGGACATATGACCATATAAGTTGGAACAAAGTAAGGAAGTGCTCTTGATTTAATATTTGCCTTTTCATGCCCAGAAGCATAATACTTCCCCTCTTGTGTGAATTTTCTTGCAATTTGCTCAAATTCTGCAGTCTGCACATTATAAAAACATTGAATTTGAGGATGGGTAGTCCTACTTGAATCCAAAAATCCTTTGCTCAAAATTATGTAACATACTTGTGCCCACTGGAATACGATTTTGATTAAAAAGGAAAGGCGAGTAGGTTATGTTCAAATTTGATGTTGCGCCAAGGGATTTATAGAAATGAAACATCTTGTGAGTTTGTAGATTGCTATTGTTTTGATATCTTTTGCTGAAATTTTTTGTTTAGATAACAGCTTGAAACAATCTAATCAACGTTTGGGTTCTGGTATCTTAGTTTCTCGCTTTCATAAGGCTTGGAGCCTATCCATTGCTATATATTGTCCTTAAGGGTTCTAACTATGGCTGCTGAAATTGTTTTGTTTAAGGCATATTTTAGTCGCTGAGGCTTTCAATTGCTCATTTGTTTTCATTAATGCAGATTGTCCTTTGGGCCTGAGTGGGTCCATCTTCACTCTTGCAGTTGCATTGTGTTCAAGTCCAACTGAGCGAGGAAAGTGTTTCCTTTACATTAATGCTTTTGTAGCAGTTGTTGTCGCATGATATTCCAATGCAACTCGTGACCTGGGGGTTGCTTCAGATTCGATGATGCCTGTCTCATCTCGATATCACCAACCTAGGCGGTCAATGGTGTGCCCCTTGATTCCACCAAGTTCTACGGATTTGGAACCAAAGTTGTTGTTACCTATGAATGAAAAGGAAAAAATGCCAGCATTAATATGCATCAAATAAGTGGGGCTGACTATAATCTCCCTCTGCATAGTTGCTGAGATGCTACCTAAGCGGCCCTTGCATGCCAGGTTGATAATGCTTCAACTGATGGGTTTACCCGCTGACCATGTATTTAGTCAAATATGCGAATGGGAGAGGAACATCTTTAAGGGTATCTGTAACTCAATTCTTTTGAACACTCAGTGAAGTGTTCTCTCTTGATGTTATTCACGTGTATTTTTTTAAAGTTTCGTATGACGAAGTCTAAGTCATAACTCTGCCTCTTTTTTGAACACCTATGTCAACCTGAAGAGTATTATTTTATTTAGCTTTCCTGTCATTTTTATTTAGAGTACTACTTTTTTATTCTTTATAGTAAATATTTTATTTTCTATTTTTATTCCCGTAATAAATATTTTATTTTTTATTTTTCTATTTTTATTCCCGCCATCGCGCCATGGCGCGTGAATTCTACTAGTAAACTCTTAATTTAGAAGAGTTTAGTATGATGTGTCAAGCTTAGAAGAATTTTAGGAGTCTTGACCAATCTTTTTTTTTTTTTGCCATTTTTCTTTGATTTTCTTTAATTCTAATTATTTTCTTCTTTTTCCTTTAATTGTCTTTTTGATTTAATTTTACTAACTATCTATATAAACTCTTAATTTATAAGAGTTTAGTATGATGTGTCAAGCTTAGAAGAATTTTAGGAGTCTTGACCAATCATTTTTTTTGCCATTTTTCTTTGATTTTCTTTAATTCTAATTATTTTCTTCTTTTTCCTTTAATTCTCTTTTTGATTTAATTTTACTAACTATTGGGCTTAATTCAAAACATTGATGTTGGCCTAAATTATAATTTTAGAAGTTTTTTTCTAAAAAAACAATGGGATTAATTTAAAACATAAAATTATAATAAGAAAACATAAAATTAATATTAGTAATCTATATCTATATCTATATCTATATATTTATATATACTACTTTAATCGTTTTCTCAACCCATGAGTTTAATTCAAAATATTTAATTATCTGAACTTTGACAATTATGTTATAATATTAATTTAATATATTAGTAAAATTTTATTTATAAAAAATCGCGCCATGGCGCGGGGAGCATACTAGTTAAAAATTAATTTTTGTGAGGAAAACATTAAAAAATTCATTTACTTTGCATTGACCCAAATGGGAGTTGCAAATATAAGATTTTTAAAAAATGGATTACGCCCAAACCCAACCCGCGAAGACGCGTAACAACGGAGGATACAATTGGGAATAGAAGCTCAAAGAGGGGCAAAACGGGAATAAGTTTGGCAAATTTTGCTTCCCAATTTGACTTTAAAGGTGTCTCAGCCGTCTGGGTTCGTCTAGTTGGCGGTTTCTTCTTCCTTAATAAACCCTTTATATGAACTCGACTCGATCCAACCCCCCTCTCTCTCTCATTGTTTTCAAGAAAACCAATAAAGATTCAGATCTTCGTCTCTCTCACCCCTCCCCTCCGTGATTCGATCATCACGAGCTAGAGAGAAGCTTCGAATCGAATTGAACTCCATCTTCTATGGCGGTCGTATCACCTCTATCGAAATACAAGCTCGTCTTTATAGGCGATCAATCTGTCGGCAAGACCAGCATTATCACTCGATTCATGTACGACAAGTTCGATTCCAGTTACCAGGTCAATATCTTCCCCTTGATCTTAGATTTTCAGCTCGTTTTGAATTAGGATTTCAATTTTGCGCAGCTGTTTGATCAGATTCCCTGTTTCCTATGGTCAAGTGTTTTTTTTTTTTAATTTTGTTTGATGATGCATCAATTTTCGCTCTGGACTTCAATCATCCATCTAAAGCGCATGATCGTGCTCACGATCGGCTGAATTCCAACTAGTTTAGGTTCCTGAGACCTTAATTGTTCAGTTTCTGCATTATTTTGATAGTCGTACTTCATTTTTTTTTAATTTATCTCCATAGTCGTGGTTCGCACGTTTCTCAGGTTTCTCTTCAATCTTCTTGCTGTGTTATAGACTTATAGGACTAATATCTAATTTTCTCCGTTTTAACTTGAGATGCTGAACCTATCTAATGTAAAGTCCTTGATTCTGAAATGGCTTCTACATAGTTTGTGGAAATTCAGCGGCGCAGCTTCAAGAAAACTCTTGAAATACTGATGGTTCTAGAGAGAAGTGTGACTGAAACTGTTTACATATTTTTTTTACCACATATTTGTATCTTGTCCCCTTCTATATGAGGTTCATGTACTGCAGTGTGAAAATACGAAGTTCTTGAAGTAGTGAGTATTGTATGCTCAGAGATTTTGGTTGAGTGGATTAAATGGATACATCTGTTCTTGAATGAATTGCAGCCTACAATTGGCATTGATTAATAGTGAGTATTGTATGCTTAGATAGAGATTTGGTTAAGTGGATTAATTGAATGCTTCTGTTCTTGTTGAATTGCAGCCTACAATTGGCATTGATTTTTTGTCAAAGACGATGTATCTTGAAGATCGAACAGTGCGTTTGCAGCTATGGTAAGGGCCTCTTGAACCGTAACTTCACAGTCTCCAAAAGTTATATTCGAGCTATTTGTTTATGTGCGCTGAAGCTTGATCTTTGAATGAGAGCATCTTATTGATCTTTGAACGCTACTACTGCTTTGTTACTCTGACAAATTGCATTGTTGCTACTTTCTTATTTTCACAAGACTTGAATATGCATGTGTAGGGATACTGCTGGACAAGAAAGGTTCCGTAGTCTTATTCCCAGCTACATCAGAGATTCTTCTGTCGCAATTGTTGTCTATGATATAGCGAGTGAGTTCTGATACATTTTCTTGTTTCTTAACAGCTTATAAGTGATTTGCCATCTTGTTTAGCTTACAGAAACTGTGCAGTATCGAGTAGAGTTTTCATTAAGATAATACTTCGCAAGTATGCAGGGTGACTTGATAGTCCTGTTATAGTTGTATAAAATGATCTGCTGTTGATAAGCATTGGATGAATTTTTAACTAGTCATCACATCTGCTATTGATAAGCAATGGATGAATTTATAACTAGTCATCACATTTTATCTTGCAGGTCGACAATCATTCTTGAACACTACCAAATGGATGGAGGAAGTTCGTGCACAAGGAGGTAGCCATGTCATAATTGTACTTGTTGGAAATAAAACCGATCTCGTTGATAAGAGGTAAGGGAAATCTTCTCATCAAGTTCTCTGAACGTTCCGTTGCGAATTTCCTCAAGAGAACCAATAACACTAAGCTCATGATATCAAAAATATTATCTTCTATTTGGCTATTAGTTTAAGCACCATGAATCTCTTCCTGAATCCTGACAGTAGATAGATATTACCCTTGATACATTTAAAAATGGTATCTGTTCTTGAAGAAAGTCCGTATGCTTGTTCCATCATCCATCAAAATACCAAAAATAGCCAGTAATCTTTCATGAAAATTGGGTCACAAGAGTATTTGTAAACTCTGTTTCCTTCCTGCATTAGGTCAGATTTCAGGTTTTTTAATCTTTTTTTTAAACAAAAACACTTTGTTTATACAAACAGGCAAGTCTCAATAGAGGAAGGAGAGTCAAAGGCTCGTGATGCTGGGATCATGTTCATGGAAACAAGTGCTAAAGCGGGATTTAATATCAAGGTAACATGGCCTTTACTTGCACCTCCTTTCCTTCAGCCTTAAACAAGTGAGTGTATAAATAATATGTCAACCAATACAGCAGAAAACAAAGTGACAAATCTTGCAAAATTACCTATCAAATGCCGAAAGAGAGGGAGAGTTTTGACGAGGAAGGAATTCCACGGGTCTTTTTTCTAGTGGAGTTGTAAAATACATTACCCATAGAGTTTCTTAAATTCGGTAAATGAAAGTAAATTTGTTTTTATGGCTGAGTTTCCAGATTAAGGAAAACACTATGTCTAGAAAATTATGCAAGAAACATATAGCCTAAATCATAAAATTGACCTAATTGCTTATAAAAATTTACAAACCAACCACATTTTCATATTAGAGGGTTTACATTTAGATGATTAGATCCATGAACTTGAAATTGCAGCCTCTGTTCCGAAAAATTGCTTCTTCCTTGCCGGGGATGGACGCACTTTCATCCACGAAACAAGATGATATGGTTGACGTTAACCTCAAATCTGCGAGCAATCCATCACAGAACAACCAGCAAGGAGGAGGAGGAGGAGGAGGTGGTGGTTGTATGTGTTAAGAAAGATGATGATAGGGAAGTCAATTTCTTTAGAGTTTTTGCGACAGTGCGACACTAAACACCAGAGGAAAAATCACCAAGAGACTAAGCACGTATACAAAAATGATCAAGACCTGGCCTGAGTTGTTTAAACACTACATTTCAGGTATCAAAAGCAGCCTTCTTATACAGTTTGTAACCTTCTGATGTATTCTCCTTGGTTGTCACTCGGTTTGTTACTTCTCTATATCCTTTGTTGATGAATTGTTTATATTTTCATTAGTTCCTCAATTTGTTATACTCTTTATTTTACATATGTATTTTAACATTTCGATGGATCACAATTCTTTTTTGAAATGGCGAACATCATCCACTATCCAGAAAATATATCTGTCGAATACTTTATATCTTACATAATTATATACACATTTATTCAATACTGTAACACAATATTTTCATTAAAGAGTTAGAAAAAGGTAAGAACTCTGAATAAAGTTTGTACAAATCAAAGATTCAAAGCAGCATGTTTAAAAAGAGGGATGGCAATGGGATGGAGAATTTACATGAAATTGGGATAAAAAAAAAATTCAATATTTTGAGTGGTTATATGGCCAATGGGATGGAGTATCTGTCATTATTTCGTAACGCACAAGGGGGCACAGTTTTAGCAGAAAAGGAAGAAAGTGCAATTTTATGTACAGACAATCTGAGACCAAAAACAAAAATGCACCAGAAATTTTATACAACCTCCAGAAGTATTCCTCAAGGGAAACCCGATTTGCAACTGATATCCGGTCATGTTAGGGCAAGGCCTTCCCCAGCTTGCCTAACTCGCAACGTTAAATATATCAGAACTATTGTTCCCATACTTGACCTGGAAAGGCAAAATTTGATTCAGCTATGAAATCACATATTACAGTGTAAATGCTAGCAGATGTCTTTACAATGGTATGATAACAATGTTTTCAGAGCTACGTCATCAATTCTCAATTAAGGTTGTTCATATGGCTTGCAAGTAGATTATGAATGACACCGAAGTTCAAAGACCACTGTATTTGGCATGGACAAAATGCTACACCGAAACTTATAATCAGCATGTTTTTATTTTATGGAGTATTAATTAACTTTTTCTGGGTTCTGTTAAACAAAATGTACCATATCACCTTGGCATGCCAAACACGCCAAATATTAGCTAATATGCCAAGGTCATATGTGACAAAGTAGGAGTTGTGGTTTGGAGAAATTTGATAGGTAAAGATATGAAGGAATAATTAGCTGCAAGTTGGTTCTCAAACCATTAAGGGCAATGGTACCAGCTAACATTATCCAGACTAGATAGGTTGAAGTCCAGATGTATTATTATATTATCAGTTCATGCATACACTACACTGGTGTATATCTAAGTTAGATGATCTTTTCACCTATTGAACTAGTGGTAATAAGGCAATTTGTCGATGAAACTGATCATTCTGGATAATGGGTGCTTTCAAGTTTCAACACAACATTTATATTTGCAGTGCAGCCTTCCTCTCCGCATCCTATCCAATTTAATAGAACTATAAATTTACCTAAGATTCTTTTTCGATACAACACCTCACCCACAAATTAACAAGCAATGTATGCAGTATAGATATAAAGGTGTAGTAAGGTCCAGAGCTTACATGATCGAGAACAGGAGAACAATCTGTCTCGAATCAAATACAGATGGACGCTTGTATTTCCTGCATCTGGTGTTTGGAGCATCATGAGCTCTTTCCATTGCTTGTTTATCTGAACAAATGCCGACATACGGGGAATAAATCAGATCAAGTATTACTGTTATGCTGAATATATGCAGTAGTGCCAAAAAGGTCCAATGAAATAAAGAAAACACTGATTAATTTCAGTTAAGGACAATGATACAACGATCTAGCACAAGATTCTCAACTACTGTTAAATTGGAGAAAACGAACACAAAAGAGGCACAATTGAACATGAAAATCAAGATATTTTAAAGCATATCGCTACCTTTTGAATCAAGGTTCAGTAGCATTAGGATGTGATTCATAACAGGTTGTATAGACTCTCCTGCAGGTTGTAAGCTGTTTTGTCTCCTCAAGGCCTTCTACAAAAAGAAAAATGCGGGATAAGCAATCAAGGAGCAATAGGATCATAGAACCAATAAGAGTATAAGACAGACACAATGGACATATTGTGCATAATTGATCAAAGATGATCAATGCGAAGCATACTTACTGTCAATGTAATATCAGTTTGTATGCCCCCGCCGATTTCATCCTTGACTATCACCTTATCAAGATTGCCTTTCTCAATGTCCATATTCGCTGCAGATGGACAGTAGGCGCTTGCACTGTGTTTGCATACATCAGGCGTGTTTTGGCTGGCAACTGAAGCATCTGATCGCATCTGGCTTCCGTCAACTGCTATGTAGGTGGACAGGGCTAGTTGTGACTCACAGTGAACACTCCCCATATCTTCGTCAGTCAATACTAAAACACTGCAGAAATCTCGGACCTGCATAAATGGCTTAAAAGCAAAATTGATAAGTAACTACTCCAGGTGATTGCAGATCAGCTGTAGTCTATAGAACACCTGCTATAAATCGAAAATCAATTATATCAACTAACCAAACTTCTATGAACAAAAATCACTTCTATAAATCCACATTGAATTGGAAAACTAAGTTGCTCTTAAAAAATATAACACCAGTTGACCGTCATTGACCTTGTGAGAAGCTTAATAGTAGTTTCTCTCTCAGACGAAAGAGGAAGATAAGTGTTGTTGACAGAGCTTTCCCGAGACATTGAACTTTCTAGCTGATTCTTCGGTCATCACCGAAAGTAACAAGAGAAAGAGGGAAATAAGTGCAATGAACGACCTAGAAGAGGAACATATTTTGGTAGGTCAAGTCAATCAACCTGACAAGAACAACTCAACTTGCCTCCGAGGAGAAAGTATACACAAAATTGAATCCAATTTTTTTTTTTAAAAAAAGTCACATCCTCACATGATAACAGTTCAAGAATGAATGCTATTGACCGCTAGCTGGCCAGGAATCATACAATTAAATCGAGCAACTCATCGCTTACAAGTCAAACTCAAAATGCACATTGAAATTCCACAAAATGGGATCTAATTTTATAATTTCGTCAAAAGATTTGCGCTATGCGTTCGTTTCACTCCCCGGCGAAGTGCCGAAAAACACGATGAGAACTCTCAGTTGAACAAGCAAAAATCACGAACTGAATCTCATACGAAAGAGAGCGCAATTAAACCAAATAATTCAATGCTTAAAAAATCAAAATGTGCATTGAAATTCCACGCAATGAGCTTCAATTTAAGACTTTCGCCAAAGATTAACACAATGCGTTCGTTTCACTCGCCGCCGAATTAAGCGCCGAAAACACGATGAGAACTCACAGTTGACCAAAATAGCTTATACATCCAAATTCTCCATTCATTTAAACAAGAAAAAGCAGAAAATCTCCTACCGCGCAACCGAATCTCAGACTCGGTCATGCAAGAGACAGGAATCACAGCAAAAACTAAGTACCGAAACTCAGATTTGATGAACAAACAACTCTCGGCTACTTACTGACTCCTAAAGTAGACGCAGATATGAGAAATCGTTGGGTACCTGCTCCGACGAATCGACCGCCATTGTAGAGAGATGGAGTGCGAAGGTTTAGAGAATCAGACAGTGGGAAGCAGTAACGGGGGGAGAGGGAGAGAGAGAGAGAGCGTGCGAGGTGTCCCTTGTTTTTAAATACTCCGACTAAAATGTTACTTACTGCCCTCCTCTCCATCTCATAATTTAGGTTGTGTTTGACCGTAGGTGGTAAAAAGTAGATTTTGTCTAAATTATGTAGATTTTGTAGGTTATGGGTATTTTTTGTAGATTATGGAGATTTCAAAGATTATGTTTTTTGGGGAACGAAAATCTCATTAAAAGCTAGAAAGGTGTTTGGTGAGTGTAAGATTTTGTAGGGTTTTTTTGAAGCAAATTGTCGAAAATACCCTTAAAAGTACTATCATCCCACTACCCCTCGTCCAAAGGCAAAAAACACAACTCCCTCACCATTTGCACCGACGGTAGTGCGAGCGCTTCTCCTTCGCACTCTTCTCCTGCTCGGGGCAATCGGAAGCGCTCTTCCCTTTCCGGTCAGTACACGGCGACGACTTGCGCCAGCTCCATCGACGTCGGCCGTCAATCAAGCCGCGGTCTGTTGAAGTCTTTGCTGGCCGTCGGCCCTTCGACAGAGACGGAAATTGGTACGTCTCTCTCCATCCTCCTCTTCCTTTGTTCGACGATTGACCTATAGGTTCGATTGTGCTTGATTTGTCGATGGATTTGTTCTTTGATTGAGTTTAATCGAATTTTGTTAGGGTATGTTCCCGATTGAATTTGGTTAGGGTTATAATGGTTCCCGAATTACTGTAATTGAAATTGGGTAGGTCGGATTGACTTGGGTTAGGGTTTGATTGACTGTATGGACATGTGGTAACCCAATTGTGATTCATTTGGTTCGATGAAACCCCACTTCAATTGATGTCGTTGAGCCTTCGTGATAGGTTCCACTTTGATAGAATAGAGTTAGGGTAAATGCTGTGACCTTGTTGCAAACGCATCATTCGGCGATTAGGTAGTCCCGCTGTGATGGAATTGGGGATTGTTTTGATGGTCTATTGTCTAGTTGTAACTGAATTGTGCTTGTGTGATTTCACTCCCATTTCATGAGCACTTATGCATATTAAACGACCTCAAATTGAGGTTGTGCTTTGAAAAGAAAGTTATTCGCCATTTAGGGTTGTTGGTTGTGTCTTTGGCGTGAATATGTGTCGATTGCAGCTTAGGGTAATACGATAACCATGTCGTCATCTACCACTCCTGCTCCACCTCCTCCGAGTGAAAAGTCTACGACTGAAAAGGGTAAGAAGGCAAAGAAAGACAAGGCTTCGAAGGACAAGGCTGCAAAGGAAAAGGCTGGGAAGGACAAAGCATACCCCTGGACCCCGAAATTGATTACTCAATTCCTCGACCTCCTCATTGCCTATCAGCGTAAGTACGGGCGCGAACAAGCATTCAGTTGGGTTGAGCTTACGGCCCAGTTTGAGGAGGTCACTGGTACGAAGTGTGGGAAGGACACTCTAAAGAACAAGCACGGCACAATGAAAGACAGATGGAGGGAATGGAAAGACTTGAAACACGGGGAAACTGGTCTCGGATGGGATTGCATCAAGGGGACCATCAACGCAACAAAGGAATGGTGGGATAAGAAAATCCAGGTAGGCGACCCATTTTCTTTCATATCCAAGTTCGAACTACCCATGTCCATGACAGCTCAAACCTGATTTGGACCTAAATGGATTACTTTTTTTTCTGATGCAGGAGAACGGGAACTTCAGGAGATTCCGAAAGAAAGGCATCCCACCTTAAGTGGAAGACGCTTGGGACCAGATATACGGCGGGACGGTTGCAACTGGCCAGCATTGCGTTGCACCGTCTATGGATCCAGTTGAGCCTCCCCACCCCATGTCCACTGCCTGTGAGGACGCAGATGGGACGCAAATTCCTAACCGTCCTGCACGAGATTTTGACATAGACATTGACATCGACTTCGAGAACCTTGGGGCAGAGCTGGGTGGGGGCACCTTCGAGGAGATGGTGCGCGGGATCAGCACCTCTGGTCCCCTGCCGACTGGCCAGCCCACACTCGGCACAACTGCCGGGTGTAGCTCGCAGGCACAGCAGGGTTCAAAAAGGCCAGCAGTGGAGGGCAACGACCAGCGCGAGAAGCGAAAGAGTTCAAGGCAGTCGACTGGGTCGTCATTGTTCGATCGGCAGGTTGAGGTGGTCCATGAGACAAGCAGGGAGGTGATAGCAGCTATACATGCAGAAACCCAGGCGTCACAGTCTCAGAAAGACGTCGTTGTCGACGTCATGGCAGTTCTAGATCAGATGGTGGAGGAGGGGCTAATTGAGGATGCCAGCCCGTTATGGTGCTTTGCTTTTGGGTCGCTGATTAACCCAGACACAGCCAAACTGTTTTTGGCTTGCAAGCGCAATTCCTCAAGGCTGGCTTGGTTGGAATTTCACTTTCGCAACACCGGTGGTTGTGTGTAGACATCGTCGTCACTGTTCCTCTGACACTTTGTTACGTGTTTTCCATGAGTTTGGTTGAAACTATTTCGAGATTGACGTTCCTGTATTTTATGTTTTCGGCTTGATTGTGTTCAGTTGAGTGTGTGCTATATGACATTTGGTTGAGTTTGTGTTTATATGACAATAGATTGTGTTATTTGTAATGTTTGTGTATACATGTTTGCGTTGTTATGTTCTTCACGCATGATATTAATCTTCTTTGCGTGGCATGTCGGTTCCTGAACATGGTACTCTCCTGTGTGCAGGAAGTACGCCATGAGGAACCCCACAGCTGCTGTAGCTGGTCGACGGCGCTGGAGACGAGCTGTGCTACTATGGCTGCTCATGATGCTCCAGCACTTGTTGATGGCACGTCACTACTACAAGCATGTGTTCAAGGTACCCTGTTATATTTCAGCGTACACAGGGGACAAATGGGTAAACGATATTCTTTCCCACCAGTCTGATCTTCGCTCAATCCAAGTGTTTCGAATGCCTAAGTATGTCTTCAATCGTCTGTGCTCGGTGCTCCAACATCGATTCGGCCTCCGAGGGTCCATCAACATGTCCGTTCGAGAGAAAGTGGCAATCTTCGTTAACACTATGGCATGGGGAGAATCACAACGGAACACGTGCGAGCACTTCCAACGATCTACGAGCACGATTAGCGATTCCATCAGCGATGTTCTGGAGGCGTTGGTGGGTCGCAGCAGAGGATGGAACGGACTAGCTCGCGAGGTTCTGAAGCCCGTCGACCCTGAGTTCAAGGATGTGCCTCCGCACATTGCAAACGAGCAGCGCTACAGCCGATATTTCAAGGTACGAAATCTCATCGACATACGCATACTCATTGCACGCAGACACCTGACTACCGTCCCCATGTCCACGCAGGGCTGCATAGGCGCAATCGATGGCACTCACATTCAAGCATGCATCCCTCGCGAGCAACAGGTACCATACCGGGGGCGCAAGGGAATCACAACCTTCAACGTCATGGCGGCGTGTGACTTCGACCTGAATTTCACATTCATTTCTGCCGGTTGGGAGGGTAGCGCGCACGACGCTCGTGTCTTCGATCACGCCATTAGCACACCGGCCATGCATTTCCCGCACCCTCCGGCAGGGCGATACTACGTGTGCGACAAGGGCTATCCCGATCGTCAGGGCTACCTTGTACCGTACTCGAAGGTGAAGTACCATCGACAGGCTTTCACTTCAGAGTCAGCATCAAACGAGCAGGAGGGATTCAACTCGCGCCACTCGTCGTTACGCGGTGCAATTGAACGCTCATTTGGGATTTATAAGAGCCAGTGGAAGATTAGCAGAACGATGACTAAGTACCCTGTCGGAAAGCAGGTGGACATCATCATTTCTTGCTTCGCCTTGCATAACTTCGTGCGTCGCACCGTGGCAGAGGAGGATTGCGACATGCAGCCCGTAGAGGAGGATGACGTAGCTGCGGCCGTTGAGGAGGACCAGGAGGAAGAGTTTCTGGATGACTCTTCCTCGAGCGACGACGAAGACGTTGAGCCCGTTGGCATGAGGGCCGTAAGGGATGAAATTGCACGAGCAATATGGAATGACCGTCGGAGACGCCGGTAGGCGTATATGTGCAGACACAGGGGAGGCTTTCGTTTGAAGTTATTAGGAACAACAACCTTTTGTCCGTCGTTTTGGAACAACGTTGGAATTATCGGGTAATGATGGTGTGGCTAAGAACATGTGTGTGTATGGCGTTAAAGTCGGGCCTTTTGTATAGCACTCCCAAACAATGGCGGGATAGTCGTAGTGCAGGCAATGGTAAACAAGTGTTTGCTTATAAGTATATGTTTTGTAATTCCCCCGGTTTCCATATCATGATAGTCGAACACCAAAATGGGACCATCATTCGAACAACCATTACATAAAAATATTTACATACATTCTCCGATTCCATTACGGACTGACAAACTAGTTTTCATCCAAGGTACCCCACACGGTGCAAGAAGTTTGTGCTTCATAACAACCATTAGTTACAAAATAAACGACGACCTAGTGTAAGGGGTATCAGTTACAACCGTAGTGTAGGCCGATTTCATACAAAATACTACGGCATCATTCACAAGCATCCCCAGTTCATTCGCAGCGTAGTGCGGTTGCCGACGCCTCCTACTTCCTCATAACAGCAGCCAGGGCGATCACCCCCATCACAATGCACATCCACTTGTTCATCTTCTCCCGGTTCCTTGAACCAACAAGAGTGGCCCACAGCAGCGTGTAGGAAGATGAAAGTTCGGCAATCTCCCCAATGAGGTTGTCGTTGAAGTTGTTGACCCTGTTGAGCTCTACCTCGTGGCGCTGCTCACGAGCCTCCACGTCGAACAGCCGTGCAGTCAGGTCTAGAATCAGCCGTTCCATCTCCACCATACGTGGGTTGTCACCGGCAGGAGTGGCTTGCACTGGCTGCCTAACCTCCGCGAGTGCCTGGCGAGCAGGAGCAATGTTTTCTTCGTTACCTACGTTGAGGGTGGATTGCACCTCCGGCTGTGCACTCGTCTCCCCCACCTCCTCGTGCTGCCATATGCGAAAGCGTCACAAACTTTGTCCATAAACGAACATCAATAATGGAAACATGGGACGAGGTGGTATATGAGGTAAGAGGTATCACCTGAGCGTAGTGTGCATACCATGGCTCCACAGGTTCGTCACCTCCTATCCACCAATACCTTTCTGGACACCCACTTGGCCAACTTACGTCGGAGTCTCCCATGTTTGGAAATGGACAAATGAATGAATCTAAAACAACACCAACAAGCATTATGATATAGGGTAAAGAGAGCATTTGCATAATATAAAACACCAAATTCCAAATCTGTATGCCAATCATAAGGTCGTGTTCATCAAGAGTTTGGATGAATAAGAAAACTAACGCCAAAATCGGAATGCCATTCACTGATTGCCTTTGAAACAATGACAAATGCCAAATCTGTGTGTTCATTTTATTCATGGAAACATCTCATACCGATCTGTTATTGTTGGTATTCAGCAACCTATAAGTGTAAAGTTTGTTTTCCTACAATTTGATGCAGCTTATGATTAATAACATTGCTGCACAACAACTAGAGTTGTCGTATAGGTAAATAGTTGGTACACAACAATTACAGCTACTGCGGAGTTCAACAGAGACATCATAACATATAGGTAAATATATGAAGTGAAACTACAGTTGCATTTTATGTAATGATAATTGTCAGTACATTGGTTCAGTGTTTCTATCTATTTGACCCCCTCGTGCTAATGATCAAGAAGCTTATATCTATGGGATATTTGGTATCACTGCAGCCTGTATTTAAGGGTTGTTTGGTGTCACTGCAATCTGACAATTTCTTGTTTTGAAGCACTTTAATTTTCCTATAAATATCATTACTGAAAAAAATTATTTTAGAACTTGTTATATCTCAGTTATTAGTTAGCTTAACTTCCAAAGTCGACAACTAAACGGGGAAAAATGAAATCTGAACCAATTAACTGAAATATGAATTTCCACCTTCACCGATAGCTTTGCTACTGCAGCTTCAAACTTCAAACGATTGATTTACCAAACGGGAATTCTAAATTGTTCCTTTCAGACAGATCAGAACTAAAATTCCAGTTGGGGTTTTCGATTATATCCAATTACTTGAAACAGGATAATTCATCAGCAAAATATCAGCATGGCCTGATGAATGTAATCCAAAGTCCAAACTTTAACAAAACAAAGCACCAAGCGCAAACATACAACACAGACACAACTAACTGAATTTACAGTTAATGAAGAAGCTGCATCCAAGCTGTCCCCCGGGCAGCAAACATCAACAAGCAATAGTTCTTATCTAATACTATAGACATAAAACCGTTGATTTCCTTCGACCAATTCACCTAGCTAGTTTAAATTGATAACTCTGAGACTATCAGTGCCCTAACAATCGGTGAAAGCGAATTCAATCGAATCATAAACTGTGGGAACAAATAAACAAAAACCCCCAAATTTCTTCCACCAAAACCCTACAAATCGGTGGGAACAAAAAAACCCCAAATCGGTGGAAACCTATATTTCTTCCACCGAAACCCTAGAAACAAAGCACCCAAATTGAAACCATAGTCACCCCCATTCCCACCGAAACCCTAGAAATCTCGTCGTCGTCGAATAACCGGCCGACGTAGGGGGGTTTCGAGTGTAATGGGACCGCCGGTGAACCACATTGAAAGGAGAGGAGAGCAGTGACATACCTTTCGCGACGAGGAGGAGAAGTGTGAGCAGAGGCGGCGATGTGCGACAACTTTGGAAGGAGAGAGGCGAGACGAGGGCAAAAATGGATTGAGAAATCGGAAATCTCCTCATAATCTCCGAAATCTTGGGTACCCAAGATTTCATTTTGGCCGATTTCAAAGCTACCATAATCTCCCCAAAAGCTTCATAATCTTCCTCCAGATCTTCCGCCAAACACCATCGAAGAGATTTCGTTTTTTTTAAAAGCTGGAAAATCTCCCTAAGCTCCCGCCAAACACAGCCTTATACTCCTGTTTTTTTTTTCGATTAGTTAAGAATTCGACGTACCGGACAGGCCCGGTGTGTCGAAAGACCGAAGAAATCGGCGACGGACAAACCGTCAAATAAGTTACGGACATAAAACCATAACGAGGCAAAATCACCAAATTACAAAGGTACAATTAAAGGCGATGACTAGCATAAATGATGAAAGAGCATGAGCAGTGGGCAACAACTCATCCGCCGGTTGGTAGAGGCAATGCAGGGATTCCCTGGGGAACTAAAGTGGAAACCTCATATTTGGACTAACGAGCCTTCAGGTTTCGATCACGTCAACGACCTCTCGCGCGTCGAAAAATAAGAAGAATCACCGCATTAAATACTGCTAGACCTCAAAACCAAACAACCATACCACCAAGCAACTCGGCAATAAGCCCGAAAATAGGATCCAATCCCGATTTTCTCCTTTTTCTTTTTCCCTTCTTTTTTTTTGTCTCCTTTACTTTGGGCCCAAGACAAAAGAACTTGAGGCCAAAGGACCCGAAGCTTGGACTCGAAGGACCCGAAGCTTGGGCCCAAGGGAATTGAAACCGGGCCGAAGTTGGGTCACCACTAGGCTTAGGAACGAAAGGGGAAAACACCGTAGACCGTCAGGCAGAAAGACACCACAGAGAGCGCCCGCCACCGAACAACAACCCATCGGACCAGGTCGGCACTGTCGAGGACAGCCGGACGGAGATCCACCCAACCGAAACCAACCCACCACATAGACAACCTTCACCGACAGAACAGAGGGAAGCAACGAGTTGGCGGGGGATGCAGTAGTCAGCACGCCGTAGGAGGAGGCGCCCACCACAACCCAACCTAAGGAGACCAACCAGCTAAAGCTAGGGCCAGGGCCCCAGGGGACACGAAGCCGGAACCCGAGAGGGAAGGAGGCGACAGAGCCAAACGGCGCGGGACTGGTATGGCAAGGAAGATGATAGAAGAAAGACCATCAGATCGGGTAATTAATTAGAGATGCACAACTCCAAAAGATAAAAGGAGACTTGGGTTGAACAAATTCCACATAAATTTTGTGGCAAAATTTCAAGGTAGAAATTGGGGTTTTGGGCAAAATTCTACAGAGAGGGCAGCCCTTCTTTCTAGAATTGGGGTTTCTGATACTCCTGTTACTCCTGTATAATCTCTGTGTGTGTTTGGATTTTAAATACATTATCTGTATAGTCTGTGGGTGTGTTTGGTTAATATAATTTTTAAGGTGTTTAAATTATGATGTTTTTGAATTCCACGATGTATTAATTATAACACAATTATTTTATCTCGATTTATATGATTATTTTGTTAAATTACGGTTTTACCTCGATTTTTACGAGATTTTAATTCTTACAACCAAACGCTCACATAAAAAAGGTAAAATAATTTATTATAATTAAAATACAATGGAATCCAAACACGTGTACGGTGTATCGTTATTCATTTGATTTCTTTTACACAATTTTTAATAAATTAAATATTTTATAAAATACAGTATTAATTTTTATTAAACTTATTTACTAATAAACATTAAATTAATTAAAAACTTAATATTTTATATGAAAAAATATTCTTGTAAAATAATAAGAGATTTAAATTTTGAAACAAATGGAGTAGATACGTATTTTTAGGAGTTATACTACGAAGTATATAAAATATCAATTTAACATTTATTTGGAAATAGTATTGTGTATTGACCTGATTATAGCATGGGGTTCAATCTTAAATTCTTAATTAGTCCCCTTACCCACCCCCTAAAAAAACTATTTATATTTTTGTTTTCCACAAAGCTATTTTTTAAAATAATTCTATTTCATATTTTACTGATAATTTAGGTTTATTTATCCTTATTACATACGACGGTCATACGGAGTACGACTTAAAAATCAGGGGCGAATTTATGGATGAGTTGAGATTTGTTGCATGCTTGTAGTGTAAATAGGGATGGCAATGGGGCGGGGACTTCCCGATCCCCACGGGGAATCCCCGTTGTGGGGACGGAGATGGGGAAATTAAATGGGGACGGGGACGGTGAAGGGGGCCAAAATGATTTCCCGCGCAGGGACGGGGATGGAGACGGGGACACTAGTCCCCACCCCGATTCCCGTCCCGCCCCCGTTGGGGAGTATGAAATCCCCGTTTTGCTTAGATCTTCCAAACATTTTAATAATTTTTCTTTTATTTTTAAACTTCTATCTTACAATTTACATTTATAAGATATTATATGTAATATTCATATCATATTTTTTTACATAAATTTAATAATATCTTATGGTTTTCTATTAAATAGGGGGAAACAATGAGTTTTAAATGGGAAACCCACGGGGAACGCAAACGGGGAAAATTAAGCGGGGATGGGGATTTCCCGATGGGGACGGGGGACATTTTTTATTCCGAACAGGGACGGGGACGGGGGTACTTTTTAGCCGGTTTGGGTTCTGTTCGGTTTGATTATTCTGAACCTAAGTGAACCGAACTTCATTGAATTTGTGCAAACCAACCCGAATTTCATTGAGCTTGTCCAACAAGAGAAAGGAAAGTGAAATTTTGAGATAATATACATTTTTCAGGTTTTTTTGGTTAACTGTACCATTTCATTTTTCTTTTTAGTAATTATACATTTTTAGGATGGATTTTACCTATATACCTTTAAAGTGGAATTTTTATCTTTTAAATTTTTTTTCTAAGCAGATAGTTTGTATTATTTCCAAAAAAAAAAATATTTGTCTTATTTTTAGTTTAATTCTTATAGTTTATATTATTTTAAGTCATTTTTTTTGTCTTGAAATAAATGGATCTAAAAATTTTCTAAGACAAACAAATCCAAGATCCATTCATTATACAATTCAAACACTTTAAAGTGTTTTTTTATATAAAAAAAAACAGATTCGCCCACATACTTCTTTTATAAAAAAAACATACAACAATTAGGGCTCGTTTGGTTGAATGTGGGAAGTATAATTCCCGGGATTTTACTTCACATGAATTAACGTCCCATGAAATGTACTTCCCCTGAATTGAAAAAAGTTGTTTGGTTGAATTTTAGTTTTTAGAAATACGTACAAATAGGAAAATAAAGAAAATTACATTAAAGAAATGGTGAAAGTTGAACTTACATAGTCCCTCTAGGTCAGTAAACTTCCTACAATTTGGAGGAATTGAAATTCCTGGGAAGTTGAATTCCTGTTTAGTTTCACTACAAAAAATAATTAAATTCGTCACGCCAGCTAGTTTCGGCAGGTGTTTGCCGTAGCAAATGGTATCCTTTTGCCACGGCATTAGCCACGGCAAGCGTTGCATCTGTAAAATTACACAAATTAGCGACGCCTAATAGCTTCGGCAAGTATTTACCGTGGCTATTGGGTAGAAAAAAAACCTCTATTACCCATCAGTCTCTCTCTCTCTCCCCGACGTCCCTGTTCCTCCCCTTCCGCCTCCCAAAGAACGCAGATCTCCATCATCTCCTTCCTTTGCTCTCTCAAATTCTCAACCCCCCTCTCCCGGATCTCGTTCTCCCTTCTTTATCCTTATGTCTCTCCTCTTCATCTCGAGATCTCTCTCTTAATCTCCTCTTCATCTCGGAATTAGGGTTTTGCTGCTCCTTCAATCGAATCGAAGAAGATGGTGTCGAAAACCACCGCCGCCGTCCCCCATCGCCAGACCCAGCCAGATGCCAAGCCCGCCTTGAGAAAGCCTTCTTTCATCACCGTCGACCAGATCTAGCTTGGCTCCTGCGCTCGTTCACCGCCTCACATCTTCTCTCCGCTCTTTTCCTCAGTTCCATGAAATCGAAAGAAACAAACTCTTGAAATCGAACGTCGGCTAAGCAATTGATCCTTCTTCCCCCTTGTTTGTGCGATGCAGATCATGTACGCTTTACTTTTCCCCCCTGGTTTATGTTCTTTTCATTTTCTCCTCTTCGTTTGGGTTTTCTAGATTTCTTTGATTTTATTCGAACTTATAGGGCAACTTTTGTCTCTCAAAGGGATGTTCGTGAGTTAGGAGATGGTGGTTGCAATTATGGATCGTTTTGCCCCTTGCAATGCTGGATCTGACTAAATCTCGAAGTATTGTGTTCGACCTGTTCGTTCTCTTCCCCTTCACTTGCAAACTAGGGCTTCTTCCGGGATTCAATGTAAGTGTGTTGATTAAACTGGCTTACAAGTTACAAGTTGTAGATCTGGTGCTTCTCTTGTGATTTTGTTAGATTTAGTGCTTCTCTCAATCGTTGAAACCCTAGATCTGCAAAGAACTCAACTTTTCATAATGATTAATAAGGTTGAATGTTTAGAGATTGTGAATTGGTCCTTGTGAAATTCACTAACGTTTGACACATTCGAACAGATGGAAAAAAGAAAGAAAGAAGAGAGGTTGTCTAATATATCAAAAACAATTAAATTAGATGTAGATTTGGATGAGGCTGATGTTCTTGTAGAAGTCATTAAAGATATACCTTGCAAGGTACAAGCATTTTATGGATTCTTTTCCCTCAACATTTTAACATTCTTCTTTGCAATTTGTGGCCTCATTTTCGGCAAAGCAATGGTTTGGAATCAGAAGAAAAACACATAAGTTAATCATGGAATTTGAATGGATATCTAGATTAGTTAGAACTTAGAAGCACAAAAGTACGAATTGTGTGTATATACTTATCCTAATCTTACAAAAACTAAGCTTAACATGCCATACACATCTGTTCTTTTCTTACTACTTTGTTCGTTGTCATTTCTTCTTGCTAAGATGATAGCGGGCGGTTTGGTTAAATACGACCAAGATGGAAAACTTAGGATCCATACAGATGGTGAGGAGGGCTTTATCAGTGAGTTGCTCTAAGTTGTCCACAAAATATTCTCAAGGGGATTTTGCAGATAATGAACTCTTGGAGGTTTGCTTTCCATCGTTGTCCATTAAATAGCTTGCTAGATTATTTGCAAACAAACCCGTATGTTAACAAGGTGTTAAATGAAATTTCTATTGTTATGGATGGTTTTGTGTGAATGCTCCTATTTGTTGAATACAATGCACTCTTGAAGATTTTGAGATGTATTTTCTTTTTTTATTCTTATGGTCAGGAATTCTTTGAAACATATCCAGCATTATCTCACGAGATTGCTGCATTATAAAGAATCTTAAACCCAATTTTGTCTGAAATTTTATTCTTTCAAATCCTGATTTTACCCTGTTCTAGCCATTGCTGATCCAGTTCCACATGTTCTACAAAGGGTGTGCTGTTAAAGGAACTGTGTTAGTGAATAATAAAAAGCTATGCTTGTTTTCAAAAATAAAATAAAATGTACATTCTTGTCATTTGCCAAAGTATATATTTTGCTTTCAGTTTGTCTAGATGTTTTGGACTGGAAAATTCCCAATGTTAATCCTTTGTTATATAGTGTTCAGGGACATTTGCCTATTCCCCTCCACCAATCCCACTGTTAGTTTTCAGCCTCTTTAATTATGAGTTTGGAGTATCATGAGAGGTCCCATTATAAGTTTTTGCTCTTTTTTATCCCTGCAGATTTCCAATCTCAACCTAGCAGATGTTGCACTGCTCACTAGTAGATTGCCAATCATTGAGTGAATGAGGTGATAAAGCCATTTCTTTGTTGTAATGATTTTACTAACTTCCCTTCTAGAATATGGATTAAAATAGCTTCTAATTATGGATTTTACAGTCAGCCATGCTCAAAGCTGAAGCAGCTGGCACCGATGATTGCCTAGTCAAAATTAAGCTTGTTGCTCCACCTCTCTATGTACTTACCACTCAGACCCTCGATAAGGTAAGGTTTCTCCTACGCATAACTCTCTTATTCATCTTTTTTTGGATCCCACATGCTCTCTATCTTTAATTGTCCTGTGCTTGTTCTGTTATCTCTCTTTGTTCCTATTGCGGGCCCTTGTGGCATGGTAAAGGCGTGATTTTCATTGGAGTACATCAAGAAACCATTTCCTTCTCTTTTATTCAACTGGTTATGATTTAGTTTGATTTCTCTATTATTTTCTTTATATTCATGGTAAAGGCGTGATTTAGTTTGATTTAGTTTCTGAAAGATTATGTGTTATGCTTGTCTGAGATGGAAAAGTTGCAATTGATTTCTCAAATGGAGAAGAAGATTAGGTTGTTGTGGGTAGCATTTTGACGCTTTCTAGTAGTTCCTCATTATGATTATGTATCAACAAAGTTAGTCCTTTGTTAATTGTGCATAACTTAATTTCTTGAAATTTTTATCTCCTATGTGAGTTAGATTGAACATATATTAGTTTTTAGTTTCCATGGTATAGATTTCATTAAAAATTAACTTAACTGCTTGCTTTTCATCAGGTGTGATGACAGAATTAATGTTAACAAAATGCCTAACGGTGGATTTTCCAACTGCTGTGCATTTCTGCTTTTTATTATGAGATTGATTTCTTTCTTTCTTTATTAGCTTGTCCAACTTGATGTAAATTATATAGTTTTAAACAATTTTTTGGGTTAAAATATAGTTTTGGACATTTTATTGTATATGTAAATTTTATAATTATGTATATAAATTTGTATTTTTTTACATGTAAATTTTGTATAATTAATGAAAAGTTATTAAATGTAAATTCTGTATTATTTTTTTTATATTAAAAATATGACTTTTTAGCCCGGGTATGAAGAAACTGGGCTAAAAAGCATTAGCTACGGCAGCTTGCCGTAACAAATATGTAGCGTCTTTCATAGGGTTCCTTAGCCGTAGCGAAGCCGTAGCAAATAACTTTGCTACGGCTACTTGCCGAAGCTACCAACTTTTGCGACCCCAAGGTTCGCAACCCCCCCCCCCCCCCCATTTCCCGTAGCAATGCCGTAGCTAATGGCCTTTTGCCACGCCTGGACAGCCTTTTGCTACGGTTTTTTGCCGAAGCTAAATTAATTATTTTTTGTAGTGTTTCTTTCTGTCAACCAAACACAAGAATATATCCTAACTTTCAAGGTTTTTAAACGTCATGTGTTTTTAACTGACTAACTAATGCGGATCAAAATGGCCTTCTGTGGGTCAAATAATGATCTTGATCCAGGCAACCTCTCAAGATCGATTCGATGGCTATTGATGGCCAAGAATGTTGTCCTCAAGAGGAAGAAGAAAGCGCCACCATGACTTGAAGAAAAGAAGACATTGTTATTTAATGATTATTATTATTATTAGGTTTTAGTTATTTCCATATTTAGTAACTCCAATGTTAGTTGGAACTATTTATGGAATGTCCTATTTTGAGTAATACTTAGTTAGGTGAATAAAAGTGGAAAAGGAAAGTCTATCTCTTTAAGATATTTTTCTTGACCACTAAGTAGGAATATTTATATAGGATTTTATTTAATTTATTATATCTAGGTTTTTTTTAGAATTAGGAGTCTATTTAAAGACATTCTCTATATTGAATAGAAATTAGATTGAAAATTATATTGAAGAAACCTTTTTTGACTAAAAAGGTTCTTTAATCCTTCAATCCAAGGCTTTTGCATTCAAGTGATTGTTCTTGTTGACTCATCCATCAAAGATCCCAACCCTAAATTCCTTGGATTGGTAAATAAAGAGCGATCATCCGGGGTTCGAACCGGGGACCTATGAGTACTACCTCCAAGTCATTTTCGGTGAGCCATTAAACACAAAGTAGAAAAATCTAGAAAACCTGTCACTAAACAGAAGCAGGAGAACGTCGTTGCACAGACCAACGAAACCATCGCTGTTCACCAGGCACTCAGGCAACGGTCGTTGCCCTAGCCGCTGCGACCGCAACATCCGTTGTCGTCGCTGCTTTCCGTCGCTGTTGTCTTTTTGCCTTAGTTATTTGTTTGTTTAGTTTATGTCGCGATGACGAGAGAAAGAGGTCCAACTTCAAGCCGACCTTTCTGCCATTTTCGCCGAATCGAGGGCCGAGTTCCTGAAGGGCTTCAAAGAGGACCTTTTGGATGACTTTCGTCAAGATTTTGCTATGGCCTTCACCCCTACTCAAGCGACTATAGTTGTCTCAACCGAAGACGAGGTAATTGAGCCTGAGGAGCCTAGTGTTGAATTCGTTGCACAGGAATCGGCAGAGTGCGCGCCAATTTGGTTTCGCAGATTCCCATTGACTCCGACCTCGAAATTGAGTCAACTCAGTCTTGTTGCAAAGCTGACCCGACAAGCTTTTCCAACGGTGGGTCACACGCTTCAAGACTTCGCCAGGAAGGCATCCGAAACTGCTCTGCAAGTGGACTGCAATGATGCACCAGATGTTTTGGTCGCTTTTGACGACAACAATGAGAACGTTGGGGACACTTCTCTCGAGTTAACTATTGTACCTCGTGAGATTGTTCCTAATGTTGAGGATTTTGTAGTTCATAGGGTTATTGAGCCTATTGATATTGTTCCTTTTGCTTGTTCAATAACCTCTATGACAAGTGTTGTTTTTGAGGTTTCTATGCCTCGAATTCTGCTGGTGTCGTCTTAAGTTGACTCTTAGGAAAGTTACTTTTTTATTGCTACTCCTTCCCCACTGCTCTTCAATGACTCGATTCGAGGACGGATCGAAGCTAAGAGGGGGAGAATGATGCGGATCAAGATGGCCTTCTGTGAGTCAAATAATGAACTTAATCCAAGCAAGCTCTCAAGATCGATTTGAGGGCTATTGATGGACAAGAGTGTTGTCCTCAAAAGGAAGAAGAAGGCGCCACCATGGCTTGAAGAAAAGAAGACATTGTTATTTAATTATTATTATTATTACTACTATTATTATTATTATTATTATTATTATTATTATTATTATTATTATTATTATTATTATTAGGTTTTAGGTTCTTTCCGTATTTAGTAACCCATATATTAGTTGGAGCTATTCATGTAATGTCTTATTTTTAGTAATACTTAGTTAGGTGAATAAAAGTGGAAAAGGAAAGTCTATCTCTTTAAGATATTTTCCTTGACCACTAAGTATGAATATTTATCTAGGATTTTATTTAATTTATTCTATCTAGGGTTATTTAGAATTAGGAGTCTATTTAAAGACAATCTCTACATTGAATAAAAAATAGATTGGAAATTAAATTGAAGAAACCTTTTTGGCTAAAAAGGTTCCTCAATCCTCCAATCCAAGACTTTTGCATTCAAGTGATTGTTCTTGTTGACTCATCCATCAAAGATCCCAACCCTAAATTCCAAATCCAAACAAAAAACAAATAGTAGAAAAATCCAGAAAAAACGCCGCTAAACAGAAGCAGGAGAACATCGTTGCACAGACGAGCGAGACTGTCGTTGTTCACCAGGTAGTGGCCGCTGCCCTAGCTGCTGTGGCCGCAACATTCGTTGTCGCCACTGCGTTCAGTCGTTGTTGTCTTTTGCCTTAGTTGTTATTTGTTTGTTTAGTTTTTGTCGCATTAGTTGAGAAAAGTGTAATTGTAATTGCTTGTAAACATCGAAAATATCAAGGATAATTGCAAGATTGGGACAAATATACAGAGTTGTTCTTGATTCCGAGCCCACAAGCGAAGGATCGGGATTCGCAGCGTATCACTAACCAATGGGCCGATCCATTCCATTTTTTTTTAAAGAATTTAGTGTCTTTGAATTTATGATCTAAACGAATTGTGAATCCGTTTGTCCAAACGAATTTACAATCCATCTGCATCTGTTTTCAATAACTCACCACAATTATAGAATATGTGTGAGTTGAAGGATTGAACGGGTCTAGACCCGTCCCTTAAAGTGCATACAACACATGCAGTTGGTGCATATAACTATCTCAATTTTCTTTTATTAGGTAAAAATTCGATGTCAGACATACCTACACCTCAAAGTCGACAAGTCGGCAGACGAAAATCCGTCGAAATAGGCATAAAAACATAGATGGTGCAAAATACAGGCAAGAACACTTTATAAGAGCGAAACTAAACACAACTACACCAAACGAGATGAGGACGTAGACTACAGACGAAGTCAATCACTACTCTAAGCGATACATCATGAGTCGCATGTTGACAGTGAGGACAACTCTCCAAGGAAACAATCTTCCCGATAAAATGAGACGCATCGATACACATTACCACGACCCACTATAGTTATCTCAATTTTGGATACACGGAAATAGTAATACGGAGTATTTTATGTACTCAATATGATATGGCCTAGTAGTAGGCTAGTAGTACCTAAGTAGTTAAAAAAAATACTATTTATTATTTACAAATATTTTTTAAATAATAAAAATTATATAAAATATTTTTTTATATAATTTCATATCTATTAATAATAAGTATTAAATTAAAAAATAAAAAAATATACATTTTATTTAAGTTTTAACTCTTTAAAAAAGATACGGAGTACATAATGTAACATTATTTTTTTAAGATGGAATAGTAATTTATACGTTCATTGCTTGATCCTACACTGAAAAGACAAGATCGAGGATGAATCTTGGTGGGTGTAAGACTTTGTTCGGTAGTTAGGAGCATTCACATATTACGTATAGCAGTTCTGCAGTTATGAAGGGAAAGAGAGTAGTGTTTATTTATTTATTATTTATTTATTTGTTTGTGTTAGTCTAATTATATTTATATCTAATAAAGTGTTCTATATTTTGATCGGATATTGTATAATTTATTTAAGATGCTATTATTTTTTTTTGAAAAAAATACCAGAAATAATACTAATTATAGACCTTAAATATAAAATAATACGAAAATTGAAAACGACGATGTCATATATGAACTATCACCATATATATTAATAAAAAATAATATTAATGTATTTTTCGGTGTATTTCCAACCATAATCGTAACGTGGACGTCGTAAATACAATACACGTGACTTAATTTTTTTTTTTTGCCACATCACAACATCATTTGACTAACTTTTCACCTTGTATTTTTAACAAATTTGAAAAAAAAATAAAATAAAGCTAATTGATAAAAAATAAAGTGAGCAATTTCTCTCTAGTTTTCTAGAGAGAGAAAGCCCATCCAAAAAGAAACAATTCCCCCAAAACCTTACACCAGTCGCCGAGTACAAGCCCCCAAAATCGATCTTAGATCGTGATTCAACCATATATTTCTTGTTTAATTCCCAACTCCCCGTTACAAATTAGCCTAAAGCCCTTTCAAATTTGGTATCTAGAGTCTAAACTCAAAACAGATTTGAAGGTTCGATAATGTAAAACAAAGTAATATAGAAATACTCTAGAAGGGGGGTTGAATAGAGTATGCCCGTTTTTCGCAAATATTCTCAAGGCTTTTGAAGCTCGTGCCAAACCCTTTGAGAAAACCTGAATCACAAAGTTAAACAATTCGAACCAAGTGCGGAAATAAGGTAAAGCAATAAGATAAAGGACACGAGTAATTGTTTACGAGGTTCAGCACAACCGGCCTACGTCCCCGCCTAGGGTTCTTCCACAACCCTAGGATTCAAAGGCTTTATTGAATGCTTAGCTTAGGATCCTAATAGCTCACCGAGAAGCCTCTCTCCTATACAATTGCAATCTAGTCAACTCACGTTCCCTTGGAGTCCTAGACCAATCTAGAAGAGCCCCACCTCTCTCAGCTATCTAGTACAATCCTCTAACTCTCGCAATTCAATAGCCTAGTGCAACTTCCCGAGTTATAAACTCTCGAGTAACACTTGTAATGAATATATCCTATAAGCTCACAGTGACTCTCAAAGGCTTTGAAATAAACAACAAACTATTTGAGCGCTTTGCAGAGAGACACTTGGAAGACAGATCGCTTGAATGTATGAAGCTCGTGTGTAGCACTTGTTTCATTTTTCTGTCTTCTCCTTCCTTTCCTTTATATAAAGCTTGGAGATCGAGTGGAGCGTGCAGATCTTCAACGCCAGATCTTCCAACGGCTCTTTTGAATCAGGTATGATCTTGTGATCTTCTATATAAGGATACTTTGAAACGCCATGATCCAATTTGAACTGATCTCTTCAATATGTAAGGAAGGATGTAATCTCGATTGTATACTTCCTGAAATGGTTAGTCCAACGAATATATATAGTATAAAGGAAGTATATAATAAGATAGAATAATATACGAATAATAAGATAGGTTTTGTATTTCATCAACTGTCAATGCTCCAAGGCCTTTGACACAAGAATCCTGTCAAAGCCTTTGGAACATCTATTTCGATTTTCATCAAGGGAGTGAGTTATCAATCTCCCCCTTGATGAAAGACAAAACCTGTGCATCCCTGCAGCTTAGTCAAACAAATATATCATAAGCAAGATCAGACTAAGTACCTGCAAGGGTTAGACAAATGTTGGATCAAATAATTTTTAAAGTAAGAAAACATCCAACCGAAAACCATAATTGAAAAACCAAGGTCTTTCAAGACCTTTTAAGCAGAGGTTTTCAAAGTCTAACGATCATCTCCCCCTTTTTGTCTTTCAACAAAGGGCGGAGGTAAAACAGTCGACAAAAGTTACCAAAAGTTTTGAAAACGTGTCCAAAAACCAGCAAAGTAACAGTTTCAGGGTGGGATAGGGTGGGTAAGGTTTAGGGTTTGGTCAATCCAGAGCATCATCAGTGAGCCTCGTCCACAGTCCTTCCAGCAACGTTGAAATCCCGCTCATCTTCGTCATCACCTCCGTCTGCAGCTCCTTAATATCCAGGCGAACTTCCTCCAAGCCCAACTCTAGGTTGTCCATGCGTTCATCGAAAGCTGGACCAGTGGGAAAGGCTTTTGAAGGAGTGGCAAGACTCAAGGTCCCTTGGGGAGACCGAGTGATGCCAATCTTTTCAAGGCCTTTAGAGTCGAACATACCCGTATGACGCAGCTGTTCTTCATTTTTGAGATCAATTCCAAAAGCTTTGAAGATAGGGGTCAATAGGGTAGCAAAGGGGAGGGGAGAGCCTTTTCGAGCTTTTCTGGCATGGGCCATGGTACCAAGGATAGTGTTGGCCAGATCTAGGTCAATGCCATTTAGGACCATGGCATTGTCGGTTAGGAGTGAGCCAGAGTTGAGACGGGGTATGAGACATTTAACAATGATGTTAAAGATAATTTTTGCCTCAAGGGTTAGGGATGAGTGGGTGAGTTGCTTAGAGGTGCTGTTGGCGGCTTCAGGTAGGAGATATTTGGCTCGGGCTAGGATGATGCAATTTTCTTTTGAGGGGTGGATTTCAGCTGGTGGAACAGGGTTAGGTAAGCCTAGGAGATCTGCAAAATCATTGGGGTTGAGAGAGATTCTAACCCCTTTGACAACAGTCTCCAAAGACCAACCGTCAGTTTCGTTCTTGGCTTTGAGGTTAATGTAGAAGAGTCGAGTAAGCTCAGGGTAGTAAACAGTTTCTCGGTTAAGAAGAGTCCAGGCAGGGGAATTTTTGAGGAGTTCAATGCAGGGCATCTTCAAAGCTTCAAAGAAATTGAAATCTAAAAAATCCGAACAGCTAAGCTTACGAGTACGAAACTCGTCTACCCATTTTCCAGCAGTCTCAGCATCTAAAAACCATGAGGAGGGCATGGATTGATTTACCTGGATATAGGCCGGGGGTTCTGCGTTCTTTCTGCGTGCAACAGTTGGAGCAGCTTTCTTGGCAGGCGCTACAAGGCTCTTGACTGTGCCCTTCCTGGTACGCTTAGGGGAGGGAGGCTTGACGGGAGCAGGGGTTTTCCGCTTCTTTGGAGACGGGGGAGGAGGAGGAGAAGGAGAGGGAGTTTCTTCCTCCTCGTCCTCAGACCCCGAGTCCTCACCGGACCCCGCTTCGTCACCTTCTGGATCCACATCCCCTTCAGAATCCTCGTGCTCTTCCTCTTCCTCTTCTTCTTCAGGATCCTCCTCGGACTGGGCCTCCTCGGCTTCGGCTTCCTTTCGAATCCGTTCAGCCTCTTCCTCAGCCAATTTCTTTGCAAGCTCGGCCTCTTCATCGGCCTTTTTCTTCCTTAGAGCTTCCTCCTCGGCCTCCCTAGCAGCATCTCTTTCCAGGGCGGCATCAAGGTCGTCTTCTTCCTCTTCCTCGTCAGGTTCCTCAGCCAAGAGCTTTCTCTTCCCTTTCTGTTTAGCACTGATCGGCTTCTTCGCAGAGCGCTTTTGAGAGCTTTTGGGAACAATGGCCGAGCTCTCAGCAACGGTGCTCTGGACAGCAGTTGGGATTATGGCTTGAGTAATCGGTTCTGGTGTGGGAGAAGTGGCAGTGGCCTGGCGTCCCTTGGGGGTGGCGCCAAGTCTTTTGGGAGTGACGGCTTTCTTAGTTTTGGGTGCCATGGAGGTAATTGGTTAGGGTTTCTTTGAGAGGTTGAAGATGAGGGAGTGGAGAGGGTTTTGGAAGAATCTGAGAGTGGGTTGTAACGGGTACAGACTTTGGTTTAAGTAGAGAGAGAGGGTGACGGATAGATGGGATGGGTTTAGGGTTCCAAGGAAAGAAATCATTACCTTGCCAAGTTGAAGGATTTTCAAATTCAAATTTGAATTACCATGAGAATCGGACTAAACCCAAACTAATTTAGTTCCAAAATTAAAATATCTTAACGGTTAAGGAAAACATGAAAAAAGGCAATTTTTGAAATCCGATTAAAACAAATATAATTGATTAAATATCTAAAAAGATATTAACCAAAAATGTATGATCCGATATATGTACTCCACTGTTCAGTTAGCAGACCTTGACATAACTCTCAAAGGTCTTGGCACTGAGTGGAGATCATCTTTCGTAAAGGGAAAGCTCCCCCTACGAAAGTGCATCCTTGTCCAGCATTCCAATCTCTCGTCTAATGAAGGTAAACCTGTCCTCTGCCAAAGGCTTAGTAAAAATGTCAGCCCATTGATAATCAGTAGAAATAAAAGATATGGACACATCACCTTTTTCAACATGATCTCTAATGAAATGATGTCTCACATCAATATGCTTGGTCCTTGAATGTTGGACAGGATTCTTAGTGATGGATATGGCACTTGTATTGTCACACTTAATTGGGATCCCCTTGAGGTTTATGCCGAGATCTCGCATTTGTTGAGCTATCCAAAGGATTTGGGAGCAACAAGCTCCAGCTGCAATGTATTCGGCTTCTGCAGTGGATAGAGCAACTGAGTTTTGCTTCTTTGAGTGCCAACTGATCAAGGATGCTCCTAAGAATTGGCAACATCCTGATGTGCTCTTCCTATCCACCTTGTAGCCTGCAAAATCTGCATCAGAATATCCAATTAAAGTGAAATCCTTTTGCTTTGGGTACCATAGTCCAAGTTCCTTAGTGCCATTGAGATATCGAAAGATCCTCTTCACAGCCACGAGGTGAGATTCTTTTGGATCAGCTTGAAACCTAGCACACATGCAAACACTAAACATAATGTCAGGTCTACTAGCCGTGAGATATAGTAAAGATCCAATCATTCCTCTATACTCCTTTTGATTGACACTTGTTCCAGTCTTGTCTTGATCTAGAGACAATGTTGAGCTCATGGGAGTCTTGGCTGCCTTGGATTGATCCATCTTGAACTTCTTCAAGAGATCCTTAGTGTACTTGCTTTGGTTGACGAAGATCCCTTTCTTTGATTGATGAACTTGTAACCCCAAAAAGAAGTTTAGTTCACCCATTAAGCTCATCTCAAATTCACTGCACATAATGTCAGAAAATTCCTTGCACAAAGATGTGTTAGTAGCACCAAATAATATATCATCAACATAAATTTGAATGACCAAAATGTCTTTTCCTTTGGTTTTGATAAAAAGAGTCTTGTCGATCAAACCCCTTTTAAAATCATTTTCAAGAAGATATTTTGACAAGCGCTCGTACCAAGCTCTTGGGGCTTGTTTCAAACCATAAAGCGCCTTGTCAAGTTTATAAACATGATTGGGAAAATCTGAGCTCTCAAAACCTGGGGGTTGAGCAACATAAACTTCTTCCTCTAAGAAACCATTAAGAAAAGCACATTTGACATCCATTTGATATAACTTAATGCTCATGAAAGATGCAAATGCTAATAAAATGCGAATGGCTTCAAGCCTGGCTACGGGAGCAAAGGTCTCCTCGTAGTCAATACCTTCCTCTTGATTGTAGCCTTGAGCAACAAGCCGTGCCTTGTTCCTCACAATCTTGCCATTTTCATCTAACTTGTTTCGAAACACCCATCGAGTGCCAATGACTGATTGATGCTTTGGTCTAGGCTTCAAAGTCCAGACTTTGTTCCTCTCGAATTCATTGAGTTCACTTTGCATAGCTATAATCCAATCTGGCTCCTGAAGTGCCTCATTTACCTTCTTTGGCTCAATAAGAGAAACAAACGCGTTAAAAGCACAAAGATCTTTAAGTTTAGAACGAGTTTGAACACTAGAAGTAGGGTCAGAAATGATATCCTTTAATGAGTGTGATGAGGAGTATTTGAATTTTCTTTTGGTAGTCTCAGCTCCTTGATTCGTCACATCATCAGGATCAATTTGTGGTACATCTGACTCCGTGGTCCTGTTAGGTTCAGATACAGCAGTTTCTGACGTCTCAACACTGTTGGATTGGACACCAAGGGCTTTGGACGCATCTTCAACACCTTGGGCCAATTCTTCAGTGTTAAGAATCGGTTCCTGCATGTTCTTCTTCTCTGTGTTCTTGGTGGCAGTAACATCACCTTCCTCGTTCTCTTCATGGATATTGAGATCTATATCTGCAACACTTTCACTCAAAGCACCATCATTGCATTCATCAAAAATAACATGTATACTTTCTTCAACTACCTGGGTCCTTTTATTGAAGATTCTATAAGCTTTGCTACTCGTGGAATAGCCAAGAAATATACCTTCATCACTACGCGCATCAAATTTCCCAAGGTTATCTTTTCCATTGTTATGAACAAAACAAGTACAGCCAAAGGGTTTAAAATAAGATATAAGAGGTTTGCGGCCTTTGAAAAGTTCATAAGGAGTTTTCTTTAAGATAGAACGTATAAGACAACGATTTAGCTGTGTTAACAGCTTCAGCCCAATAGGTTTTAGGTAATGCATTTTCTAAAAGCATGGTCCTGGCCATATCCTCTAAGGTGCGGTTCTTGCGTTCCACAACCCCGTTTTGTTGAGGTGTCCTAGGAGCAGAAAAGTTGTGGGAGATGCCGTATTTAGCACAAAACAAATCAAATTGAAGTTGATCAAACTCCCTACCATGATCACTCCGAATAGACACTATGGGCTCATTTCTTAAAGTTTGCAACTCCTTACAAAGTTTTGAAAACTCAAATAAGGCCTCTGATTTTTCTTTCAAAAATGCAACCCAAGTATATCTTGAAAAATCATCGACAACAACTAGCATGTACTTTTTACCATTGGGAGATTTGACTCGCATAGGACCACATAAATCCATATGTAAAAGTTCAAGGGGTCTAGAAGAACTTACAACCTTTTTGGGTTTGAAGGAGCTACGAGTTTGTTTACCTCTTGTGCAAGCATTGCACATGTCAATACCTTTGAAGTCCATCTCAGGTAGCCCTCTTACAAGCCCTTTGGACACAAGCTTCTGTAGTGTATGTGGACTCACATGACCGAGTCTCCTGTGCCAAAGCTTTGGATCGTCCGTCAAGGCCTTTAAACAAGTTAAGCTTCCTTGTGCCACTTGATCAGCATTTACAGCGTATATGTTGTTGTAACGATATGCAGTCAGAATAACTTCACCTGTATCATCTCTGCACACTATACATCTTTTCTTGTTAAATCTGACATTGTTACCACTATCACATAATTGAGAAACACTAAGCAAATTATACTTTAAACCATTAACAAGATAGACATTTTTAATACTATGGCTGGAATCACTTCCAACACTACCAATACCAACAATGTCGCATTTCCCTTTGTCACCAAGAGTGATTGTTCCCGTGGATTGCTCCTTTAGATCATGAAAGAGTGAACTCTTCCCACTCATATGCCTCGAGCAACCACTATCAATAATCCATTTGTGTTCTTTCACCTTGGTGATCTCCTGCAAAACAAACATCAACCTTTGTGGCTAGACCAATAAGCAAATTTGGATCCATTGTTGGGGTAAACCATATTTGGTAGAATAGTGCCTTTTGGGACCCAAACTTGTGTTATCCGTTCTTTTCTCAAATGAACAGGAAATGTATTGCGAATAATATAAGGATCCTTTCTTCTATAAGGGCAGGTCTCTTTTACATGTCCCTTTCTAGCACAGTGGTGACATATAGGAGAGGTTCTGCTTCCTTTAGCCTTTACAAAAGTGGTAATGTGTTGCTTCTTTAAAAACTTTGGATTGTAACCAATACCACTTTTGTTTAGAGAGCTTTGTTGCTCACCCAACATCTTATCGAGAGTGCCTTTGGACTTGGTAAAACTTATGAGGGCTGTCTGTTGGTCTAGAATCTTATTATTCAGGGAGATCTTCTCGTTCTCTAAGTCATGATGCACATTTCTTAGAGAGGAGAGATCTTGCTTAAGTTCAGATTTCTCCGAGTCAAGCGTCTTGACCTTAATGTCAAGACCTGAATAAGAAGCTTCAAGACCTTTGACCCTCATAGACAGATCCTCAATAGTTCTTTCCTGGTCCACAGTTCTCTTAATAAGAATGTTAGTTTGGGCAATAAGCTTCTCTTCATTGGCAATCATATTTGAAAGGAATTCCGATAATACCTCTTTTGGACTTTCCATAAGTTCTCTTACAGTAGCTTCAAGCTTTCCATCGTGAGATTCATTTTCTGAGGCCATAAGACAGATGTTGGCCTTCTCATCGTCGGAGTCAGAGTCGGAATCACTCCAAGTAGCCACCATAGCTTTCTTCTTCCATTTGTCACCTTTCTTGGGCTGGCTCTTTGTCTTTTGAGGGCAGTCTTTCACAAAATGATCTGTTTCACCACATTCAAAACAAGACAACGGTTTAGTCTTCTTTTCAAACTTGTTGGATTGAGACTTACCTCGAAATTTTGAAGACTCTGATCCATCCTTGTTGTTGAATTGCTTCTTCATTTTGAGAATTCTAGCAAGGCCTCTTGTGATGAGAGCAAAAGGATCATCCTCATCGTCATCCTCATCTTCAGAATCGGATCCATCCTTGGACTCATCCTTCTTAGACTTGAGTGCCAAGTTCTTGGTGCTAGCTGGAAGTTCTCCATCGTCTTCATTAAGGATCATCTCATGTGTGATCAGTTTCCCAAGGAGGTCATCAAGGGGTAGAGTGGTGAGGTCCTGGGCTTCCTCTATAGCTGTTACTTTTGGACCCCATTTCTCCTTTGGAAGGCACCTCAGTATCTTCCTCACTTTCTCAACGTTGGTAAAGCTCTTGCCGAGAGAGTCAAGATTGTTGGTGATTTCTGTGAATCGTGTGAACATGGCTTTGATTGACTCATCGGACTTCATCTTGAAGAGCTCATACTTTCGAAGGAAGATGCTGATCTTAGTGTCTTTCACTTGGCTCGTTCCTTCATAGGTGACGACCAATTTGTCCCAAATCTCTTTAGCTGACCTACAAGAGGAAATACGGTTAAACTCATCAGTGCTAAGACCACAATAAAGTAAGTTAATGGCCCTGTAGTTTTTGGAGATGATTTCAAGATCTGCTTGGTTGTAATCAGACTCCTTCTTTGCCACTTTGGTATTGTTTGGTCCTTCCTTCTCTGGAATCTTTGGACCATTCTCTATAATGTTCCAAAGCTCTAGATCTTGGTCTATGATGAACATCTTCATCAAAGATCTCCAGTGGACAAAGTTGTTTCCTACAAAGAGTGGCGGTCTGCTTGTGGACCTTCCCTGTGCAAATCCTCCGCTTGCTTCACCAGACATGATCGAAAAACTCACAAGATTGTTAGATAAAAAACAGTGAGTAAAGCTCTGATACCAATTGAAGGTTCGATAATGTAAAACAAAGTAATATAGAAATACTCTAGAAGGGGGGTTGAATAGAGTATGCCCGTTTTTCGCAAATATTCTCAAGGCTTTTGAAGCTCGTGCCAAACCCTTTGAGAAAACCTGAATCACAAAGTTAAACAATTCGAACCAAGTGCGGAAATAAGGTAAAGCAATAAGATAAAGGACACGAGTAATTGTTTACGAGGTTCAGCACAACCGGCCTACGTCCCCGCCTAGGGTTCTTCCACAACCCTAGGATTCAAAGGCTTTATTGAATGCTTAGCTTAGGATCCTAATAGCTCACCGAGAAGCCTCTCTCCTATACAATTGCAATCTAGTCAACTCACGTTCCCTTGGAGTCCTAGACCAATCTAGAAGAGCCCCACCTCTCTCAGCTATCTAGTACAATCCTCTAACTCTCGCAATTCAATAGCCTAGTGCAACTTCCCGAGTTATAAACTCTCGAGTAACACTTGTAATGAATATATCCTATAAGCTCACAGTGACTCTCAAAGGCTTTGAAATAAACAACAAACTATTTGAGCGCTTTGCAGAGAGACACTTGGAAGACAGATCGCTTGAATGTATGAAGCTCGTGTGTAGCACTTGTTTCATTTTTCTGTCTTCTCCTTCCTTTCCTTTATATAAAGCTTGGAGATCGAGTGGAGCGTGCAGATCTTCAACGCCAGATCTTCCAACGGCTCTTTTGAATCAGGTATGATCTTGTGATCTTCTATATAAGGATACTTTGAAACGCCATGATCCAATTTGAACTGATCTCTTCAATATGTAAGGAAGGATGTAATCTCGATTGTATACTTCCTGAAATGGTTAGTCCAACGAATATATATAGTATAAAGGAAGTATATAATAAGATAGAATAATATACGAATAATAAGATAGGTTTTGTATTTCATCAACTGTCAATGCTCCAAGGCCTTTGACACAAGAATCCTGTCAAAGCCTTTGGAACATCTATTTCGATTTTCATCAAGGGAGTGAGTTATCAAGATTGTTAAGGTGCTCGATTCAATTTGAATGGCGAGTCTCAAGCAATAATTATTTTATGGGCCTTTTGCTCAAGATTTGAAGATGATTGATGAGAAATCAAGTACTATGCGGAAGATGATCGATGGGTGGAGGTGGCGAGTGGGTCATGGGTGGATTTTGCACTCTCCTTTCCATTTCGTCCTCGAGCTTTTCACTTGTTTGCGTTCCTGCGTTGGCGGTGGTGCCCCTTGGCGTTTCTTCGTGGCTCTTTATTTATGAAATTGTTAGATCTCTTTTTCAACTCTTTAAAAACACTCATTTGAAACCATCTCAATTTAACCAAAACTTGCCTTGTGTGGCCAATACCATGCCACCTCCGATTCTCGTCAACGATGCTTTGAGAAAAAAAATGGAGGGGGGGGGGGGACAAAAAAAGTTTAAAAAAAATATAAGTGAAAAAGAAAAAAAAGATACATAATGTAACATATTTTTTTAAGATGAAGTTCAATATGGGGTTCAATATAAGGCAGGGAAAAGTTAAAATATAATACTCCAGTAATCATCATTAAAAAAAAGTGTAATCACTATTGTCACCAAAAGAAAGCATTGTGATACATTAAGAGATGAATATATATATCAAAGTGTTATTAGTGGTGTCACCACAATAAAAAAAATTAAATATTGTAGTCACCAAAGGAAAACCCTAGGATAATAGAAGCACAAACCTTAGATAGCTAATGCTAAGCAAAACTACCGTTGTCACAAGAATAAAATCTTAGGACAAGGGAAACACAAAATTTAAAGGGGCTAATGTTAAACAAAATCATTGCTATCACCAAAGCAAAAATCTAAGAGAAGAAAAAATGTTATACATGGGGTCACCAAGGTATAGTGTCATCAATGTTGTCCCGAAGGAAAACCCGATGACAATGGAAGTACAAACCCTAGAAGGGCTAATGCTAAGTAAAATATATCTCTCATGATTTTCAACCTCCCTAACCCTACCACATTTTGAATAGCTCTCATCAGGTCCTCGCCTATGTTTCTACTAAATGAGAGTTCCGACTTTGCGAAGTTAACTTGTTGTCTTGACGCTTCTCGCTAGCTCCAAAGCATATCTACTAGTGCCTTTTCTTGTTGATAAGATGCCTTCGCAAAAGAACACTGTCATCTACAAATAACGTCACTGGGGGAGCACCTCTAGCGATGGTAACTCCCTTGATTCTACCCTCTCGCTCACCCATCCTCAACAACCCCGAAAGCGCTTTAGGACATAACAGAAACAGACAGGGAGATAAAGGACCCCATTGTCGCAACCCTCTACTTGGTATGAACCTCTGGGTTGGGTATCCCTCAAACAGTACAAAAAAAATATACTGACTTCACACATCTCATGATCAGATCCACCCACCTCTGCCCAAACCCCATCTTCTGCATACATTTTTCTAGAAAATCCCACTCTACTCGATCGTATGCTTTAGCCATATCCAGCTTGAGTGCCATATATCCCATCTTGCTTGCTTTCTTTGATTTCATGTAGTGGAATTCTTCGAAGTTCGCTAGTACATTATTTGTAATGAGTCTACCCGGAACAAATACACTCTGGCTAGCGGACACAACTTTTTCCAGAACTGTCATCAACCTATTAACAATCATCATGTAGACAAATCTTATGGAGCACATTACATAAGCTTATAGGCATAAGATCCTTCAAATGATAAGGATCTTTAACTTTAGGGATTAGCATTATAAAAGTGTAATTTATCTCATCTGGAAACTCTCCTCCCTCTAATATATCAATAACGAACTAACTGACTTCAGGCTTGACAACGTGCCGATATCTTTGATAAAAGAGTGTTGACATGCCATCACCCTGGAGACTTTGTAGGGTGCATAGAAAAGAGAGCTCGACGTACCTCATTTGTGGTAAAGGGCTGAAGCAACATTAAGTTATCATCCTCCGAAACCCGGTGGTAGATTCATTGGGTAGCCGTTTCCAGCAAAGTCGTTCCCTCAGTGCTAAACAGGTTCTGGAAATACTCTGTCGCCACTCTCACCCTACCCTCTCTACTCCTCCACTCAAGACCTCTATCATCCACCAACCTCTGAATTCTGTTCCTCCTCCTTCGGCCTAAGCCTTCGAGTGAAAATAAGTGGTATTCTTGTCTCCCCATTTGAATTCACACTAGTAGAAAAATGTGAATATAACATGCTACTTAAGAGGCCGGATGTAGTAAATTCGGGGTCTAATATGCTTCCAACCTTTTATCTTTTTTTTTTTGAAAAAAAAATTATAGAGTATATAACCTGGATATATATGCCACGCCCGGGTTAAAATGTCATGCGAAAATTTTCATAGCCTAAATCAAATAACCCGGAGCTTAAATATCCGGGTTATTATGATATTTAATTACCCAGGCGTGTCCTCAATCCGCTAAATCCGGGCTAATATGTACCCACTCCAACCCCCCCCGTAGTAACATCCGGGGCATAAAACAGGGCACGGAAGTGATAAAAAAACGCGAAGTCTATTCAGTCCATATCTGAGGGAAATCACGAAGGGGCTTTGTCCTCGCCTGTCGCCGAAGGGCCCTAACTCTCGCCGTCTTCAGTGGCAGAGTTAGGGGGGTGCTTGGGGGTGCCAAACACCCCCTGACCCGGAAAAAAAATACAAAAAAATATATATTTTTTTTGCATATATTTAGTATTTTTAAGGTAATATAACATAACAAGAGTGCTATCTAGCTCAAGTGGTAAAAGAAGAAAAGAAGGAAAATGTATTGGGTTCAAATCCCAACTCTTTCACTTTTTTATTTGTTTTACTATATCATTCATTATTCTTGATTTCTCTCTATATTTTTTTTGTTTTTATCAACTACTTCATTAAAACAATGTCATATTTATGTTTAAATTTAAAAAATCATAATTTTAGTATTTTTTTTCAATATTTTTTTAAAAATATTTATTTATTTTACTATATCATTAATTTCTCTTGATTTCTCTCTATATTTTTTTGTTTCTATCAACTATTTAATTAAAAAAATATCATATATATGTTTAAATAAAAAAGTCAAAATCTTAGTGTTTTTTTTTTAATTATTTAAAAAAAATCTTCTTAATAGTACTATACATCAAAAAACAATATTTCAAAAAAAAAAAAAAAATTGCAACTCCCTAGCCAAATTCTTGGCTCCGCCGCTGGCCGTCTTCACTATCTTTGCGGTCTTCGCCGACCAGTTCCGTCCTCGCCTGCCGCCAAAGCTCGGTTGCTCAGAGAAGAGAGCTTGCCCTAACTCTCGCCGTCTCCTCTCGCTGTCTTACCGAGGTAATTACCCTAACTTTGTCTTCCTCTCTCGCCTTCTCTCTTCCTATTTGTTGTGTGTTACCTCAGGCACCGAAATCAAGCCGTAATTTGTCTGTGAGTGTTTGGTACTGAGAAGTTCAATTTTCATTCCTTTGCTTCTAATCCTCAATTGAAGATGACTGTCATGTGAATTGAAGATAACAGCTCAACAATTTTGATAAAATTTAGTACCTGCGGTTCAACAATTTTGATAAAATTTACTTGAAAATAACGAGAACAAGCCTTTCTAAAACTCACCATGCCTTCTTTTCTATTGAAACATCATCCAATTTTGCCCCAAGTTTATTATTCCTTTGGCTCCAAAATATGATGAACCTCTTGTTAAGTATAACCAGGTAAGCTCTTCTAAATTCGCATCTGAATACCTCTGCTGGTGTTCTGTTCTTCATAATTGAATTTAAGGTTGAGATGTTTGAAATTTGAAATTGACATGTTTGGGGATGATCAAAGAGCTACTCAGTATCATCACATGTATATGTGATTTTATTGGAATCTATTTTAATCATCAACAGCTACTTTTGTTTTACTATATAGTTCTATCTCAGCACCTTAGAAGTTAGAAGATGGTGTTTGGTTATTGCTGCTTTGCTCTTAGGCTTAGCTTAAAATTTACTCATATGACTGCAACTTTTGCAACTGAACCTTTCTTTTTTAAACCTTTGCGTAGAGAGAGAATCAACGAGAGAATTAGGGCATTGCAAGAGCTGGTTTCTAGTGTTGACAAGGTAAGTTATACTTTTGATGTGTTACATTAAATGTCTTTTTGCTTCTTTACTGGTATGAGAAAGAGGGTTGTGAATTCGGTACTATTATGTCTGTCTGATGAGTTGCAAGATCAAATTGATTTATGGGGCTTGTTGTCAATTGGTTAGATCTCTAAAAGAGGGCATATAATGTCCCAACTTGAACGTGTTATTAGGTATTTAGTATCGAAAGGTAGAATGTCCTGGCTGAAATATGTTTCAATATAGGGTATATAGTCCTTTGTACCTGCTTGCGTCTACTTCCCTTCCTCTATCCTGCCTCCTAGTTAGTGCAGGGTTCAGCTATATGATTCCAATTTGGTTACATCAACCAAGGTCTAGTGACCCATATGGTGTTATGTTAGCAGACAATGGTAGCATTTGGAATTGATAACGTCTTTTAATAAACGGAGTTATTCAAGTATCCTCATTTGAAAAAAAATAATGAAGTTAATATGAGAGTGAATGGTAATTTGATTGATATAGACACACATATGTTATATATGCAGATATGTAAATAATGAAGTTTGATAAGGTTTAATCTAAAACTAATTTATAACAAGAGAACGAATACGTACCCTAATATTATAGCTTAATTTCCCCCCCCCCCCCCAAATATTTATGGTGTTGCATTTGATTTCCTACTTTTTCAAATATATAGCTTCAATAAAACAGTAAGGCATATACCACTGAGCTATTTTTTTTCTGTACTGGCTATACAAGTGCAGCCTATCGTTTTGGTTAGGGCAAAATTTTTTTTTTCTGTACTGGCATATACCACTGATACCTGCTGCCGCCTCCAGTTGTTCTATTTAGGTTAGGGTTTCAACTTGCTATTGATGTCAGGGTTTGTGTAGTGTTAAATTGAAATTGTTTTGGATTGAAATTAGTGGATGATTGAATTTAAATTAGGACCCCTCTTCCAAAAATTTCTGTGCATATCACTGCAAGGGTTGGTATTGAAAACCTAGGCTTTGTTGGAGGTAAGCTGAATTTTATTTTACCAGTCGAATAATATGAAATTTTTTCTTAATTTTGGATTCAAATTAAGATAATACGGATGTGAATGTTATTGTTTTAGCAAGCTTCGGCTTCTGTCATGTGCTGGTGATCTGAATGAGAGCTTAGTTTTTATAGGATGTGTGTACTTAAAATGCATTAATTTGGGCGATTTCAATTTTATTGCTCAAAGATGAACAAATTTAGGTGATTTGTCTTCATGTTTGTTTGCTAGAGTAGTTTTAATTTTTTCTGGAATTTGTTGCTCCCAATCAAGTTATCTGACTTTTTTTTTGTGTGTTCATACTTCGATTATGCTGGAATCTCGTTGTTTGCTTATAGTCAAGCAGTTGCTTTGGTTTGGCTTATGTTTATTCAAATTTTCAAGTCGCAGCACCTGAATTCTCTTTAGGTATAGCTGTTTGAGTTTGATGTATGGAAAATTATGTTCTATGCATTAAACAGGGTTTGATTCCTCTTTTTTCAGTTTTCAGATTCAACTATTCCTAATGAACTTCTCAGAAGAGTGGCGGTTCCTTTGGCCAACCTCCTGTTCATCCCACGCGCCACAGCTCCTCCACAATGCCAGTGCGTCTTCCACCTTGGGCCCTCTCTTGTTCCATCCTCTCCCAGCCACTCTAACGCCTCTCATCTCCTCCCAATATCTCTCCCTTCCCTCTTTCCCTCCCCCTCCCAGCCTTTCTCTCCCAAGGTTCCTCCAAACCTCCTCCTCTGCCCTTCCCACTACCTCCACCACTATCTCCTCCTCCTTCTTAGCTGCAGACTCCCTCCCTTCCCCCACCCCCTCCTTTGCTCAGAACCACCTCGAATCCCTCCCCTGCCCTGACGGGCGCTCCACTCTCGCTTTCTTCCCCACCGGTAACAACCTTGATCGTGTCGGTTTTGTCCTCTTAATGGTAACTGATTCCGAAATTTGTGTTAAAGGTGATGTTGCTCTGTCTCCGAAAAGCTTTGGCCATAGGATTCTTCAGTTGGCTGCCTGTGCAGCGGGTGCAGGTTTTGATGGTGATGATTGTGTAGGGTTTTTGATGGCCTCTACTATGTATTCCGTTCATTGGTTTAAGGTTTCGTTTGCAAAGTGCCATTCAGATGTGAAGAAACCTGTTTTAGTTTATATTGGCAGCAGCGTGTTTAAGAGCTCTGCTGTTGTCCATGTTTGTTGGAATCCACATTTGCCAGAGGAGAGCTTGGTGCTGTTAGAAAATGGCCAGTTGTTCTTGTTTGATGTGAATGGTTCTAGGTTAACCGGTTCTGTTGCGAGATTTAGAGGGAAGAGGTTGCCGGTGTCATGGGATGAACATGATGAATTGGCGAAGGGTGGATGGCTCAGCTGTGAATTCAGCTGGCATCCCAGAATTGTGGTTGTGGCAAATTCTAATGCAGTTTACCTTGTTGATTTTCGGTTTGATACATGCGTGGTAAGTTGTGTGTTGAAAGTTGAGTTATTGGATCCGGCTAATGCTGTTGAAATAGGTCAGTTTGTCTCCTTCTCTAAGGCTGGATCAGATGGCTTCTTTTATGCGGTAGCTTCGGAATTTAGGTTAGTTCTTTTTGACATTCGAGCACCATGCAAACCTATCTTACAATGGTTGCACAGTCATCATTATCCACATTACATGAATGTCTTCCCACTATCAGAGCTTCGGGGAAGTTTAGGCAATGACGAATTTAATCAGGCATCTGAAATGGGTTTTGCCATTGTTTTGGGGTCGTTTTGGACCACTGATTTTAGTCTCTTCTGTTACGGGCCTTCTCTTGCATCAGTAAAGAAGTCAGTCTCTTTAAACAAGCATGTTAAAGTATCCAATCCCTTTTATGCATGGGATCTTCCTTCGGAACTGTCATTGTCTGGTCATGATTGTCCTTGCAGCAGTTGTCTTATTAGAGAAGAGCTTACGAAAGAGGATCTTCCTGAATGGGTTGATTGGCAGCAGAAAAAGCAATTGGTTCTTGGGTTTTTTATTCTTGATAAAGATGTGTCCTCTCTAATGTCCAAGGCAGACGATGATGCTGGGTTTGTGCTCATTAGGTTGATGTCTTCTGGGAAGCTCGAATCTCAGAGATACAGAGCTTGTTGGGATCTGCCAAGTAAAGTGGAACTTGCTCATCAAGAATCACTCTTTGATGCTAAAGATTTTCATCTTTGTTCTATGGATGATGAGAAATACAGATTTCCGAGGACATTTAAGTACATCAGACTTGAGTATCTCTATGCACATATGAATGGTTCTCTAACCGAAATTCTCTTTTCAAAATTCAAAAGATTATCTGAATGTGTTGATAGGAGTAAGCGTTCTGTGGCCCCTTCGCATGAATTTTTAGCTAACAAGCTGATGATGTATGGGTTGACTGAATCAACCGCATCCCTTTCAGTTTCTGATGCTATCAGGGATATTGGCATGCCAACAAGTATTTACGAGGTTGCGTTGACAATGTTATGGACTACATTGCCTATTGGTATTTTGGAGATGGGATTTTCTAATTATGAAGAATGTTGTAGTGTCCTAGTTGATAACAAGAAGGTATCCTTGGACTTCGCAGCTGTAACAGATCAAAATCAATTGCCTCCTTTCAATTTAAGGAAACCCTCTGAACGTAGTAACAAGTGGTCTAAGAGGGTACAACCTGGTAATGATCTTGTTGGGCCAGTTATTCCCCTTGCTGCCTCACTTGTACTTAAGGAAATTTCTGAAAATGGTCGTTCCTATCTGGAAAAGGTGAATCAGTTTTCGCCTGACACAGAAATTGTGCGTGAATCTCAGCATGTTCTGGAGTTCTCGAGAGAAATGTGTGTTTCCCATTCAAATATTGACGTTTCTGATGATTATGCGGTATCTCTTTTCAAGGATAGTGAAGAAGCCTGGGATGGTTCTAAGAGTAAAAATTTGTTACTATACAAACCATCTTCATTCCCAGATGCTTTGCTTGATGCCGGTGATGACGCTGGTGACAGTTATACAAGAAACACAACAATGATTGCCAAGTTATCTATTGATAAACCTGACAGTGATGCTGGTTCTGAGGGCTCAAAGTTCTTTGATGATCTTTGTCCGATTGATCTGAAGTTTGACGATTCTAGTGAGTGGAATGTTGGGCCCAAGGAAATGCATTCATATTCTATTTTGAAGAAACAATTCAAAGAATGGCAGCATAATTTTAGGCCATATACAGATTTCTGTGCGCAATTCAAGGGTTAATCTGTAAGTAACCTTAAATTAGTTCCACCTTTTCTACTATTTCTTAATTCTTTTATCCATTATTTACACAAGATGTTGGTAATCGGGTGTTATTTGGTTCTTTTCTTTTCACTGTATTGACAGCTTTAACATTGTATAAAGCATAATGATGGTTGCAGGTGGATTGAAGGTTCTTCCATGGCATCCACGATATTGCTCTTTTGATCAAGCCTTGTGGTATACTGAGTATGTCTGTAGTGTTTCTTTTACTGTACTTGTATCCAAAAAAAAGAAACAAAATCATTCAAAAAGTGTTATTTCCACTACTTCGTTTTAGCCAAAAAAAGAGTTACTATAAATAATTTGCTCATTTTTACATGCAGTTGCATCAGTAGCAAATGGAAATGCTTAGTTCATATCACGCTGTTACTCCGGGATGGGGACACTTAAATTGATAGCTGAGAAGAAATTTTGGAGATATAGAAGCATCAAACAGATTAGCATTTGAGGTTTAGCTAGCCTGTGGGAAAATATTTTACGATTAGAATCTAGAAGCTCACACGGGATGGGCCGGATGGCATTTACTGAACATATTAGTTAGAGGAGAGCAGAAGGATGATGTTGAGAAATTGAGAGGGGGAAGAGTTCCCACTTCAAGATTTACTGAATTATTCTGGATGCAACATGTATGTTTGGCTGAATGCAATAAGCATTGATGCTAGTTTGTGTGTAGAACCTGTGGAATCGTGTCTTGTGATCAACTTTAATTTGCCTTAAATTGTATAGTGATTATAGAGAATTCCGCCACACCTTTTCCTGACCATTTGTTTGATTCACCACTTGATTCTTACATGCCCAGGGTGGATCTTGGATAATCTAACCTAACATTTGAACTGTTTGATAAATAGTGTTTGATATGATCCCAAAGCATCAAGTAGTTATCGCTTTTGTTATATCACATAACTACATAAGAGCACAAGGCATTTTCAGCTATGAAGTTTTGTAGTAGGTTCCTGGATAAGTATTAGTTATTTTCAAATGATACTATGGCAGTTTAGTTTCTCAGTCTTTGTATCCCTCCTGTCCCTATGCTACTTTCTTTTGGAACAGTTTTACATAACACTTTCTGGTCGTTTTTTCTTTTGTTCGCAGTTATCATGCTAGCCCAAAGTGTGGCTCCACCAGATTTACTTTGCTAGGACAGATTTCTTGTTCAAAGTACAGTTGTTCCATTTGGATTAACAGAAGAGAATTACATTAGAGATAGTAAGAGTCCGTGTTTTGAGTTGCAAAATAGCTATTGGATGGGAGTTTTTTCTCATCTGTTTCATCTGGCAGTTTTTTAAAGATCCCAGTAAACGTATGGAGGTGAAGAAGCTGAAGGTACTCCTAGTGCCCCCTCTAAACCCAACAGAGACTTCCAAAATTTTATATTTTTATTCTACATTTAAAATACTGTTGTGGAGCTTTTTAGTATCGGTGAAAGCTTAGTTCTGCCCATTTCAGAAATTATCAAACAGTACATCTGTGTATATATATGATCATCAATTCATCATGAGTTTCCCCCTCCATCAAGTTCATAAACCTCGAATATGCAAAAGGAAAAGTATCTCAGATAGTTGACATTGTAGATGGCTTGACATTTGTTACTCTTTTGCCATGTAATAAAGGACGGGGAAGGATCTCATCTGCTAAAGCTACAGAAGAAATGCCATAAACCAAAGTTGCTGAGCCAAGACCAGCTGAAGGTATAAATGAGTCAAGGATGGCTAGAAGTCTTGAATCCAGTGAAGTTAAAAAATTGAGCAAGGAAAAGGTACCAACTGTTGCCGCGGATTTAAAATTAGGAAAGGAAACAGAGGAGCTATCACAGAAGATATGGTTTGGGATCTAAAATAGCCACGGTAAGCTTTTTCACAATTTTACTTGGTACAAGTTTGATGCTAATATATAACTTGTCATTTTCTTGACTTCCACCAACCCCATCCTTGAGATTTAGGTCTTGCATACTAACTGGAAATAGTCACAACCCTGCATTCCTGTAGCTAAAGAAGTCAATAACAACAGTATGAGTTCAGTCTATCCCGCATAGAGCAGGGTCTGTAACTAAAGGAGTCCTGCAGTGTAGTTCCCCTATGATTTCCACCACACATTTCATATGTAGTGCAGCTCAGCAAGTTCAATTGCCATTTTTGGGACTATTCTGAAAATCTATTGCGTGGATGTCGTTGCCCATGGGAAATGGCCCTTGAACATCAAACCTTCAAATGCACTTTCTAATATTGAAACTAATTTCTTGTTTGAAGTCTGGGAGAGTGATTCTTGTCCATTGTCTTGCTAACTTTTCACACTTTCTAGTTTGATCCTTTTTGAAGATCATGTATCCTCCTCCCTTTTGATGCTTGTACTCGACTCCACAAAACCTGCATTTCGTCACACAACTTCATGATGAATGTTACTACTGACTACTGTATCTGGTATCTTATATATAGTACCTGTTTTAGGGTTTGAGTGTTATTTCATTATTTTGTTTGTTTGAGGTATTGGGAATGCTTTCACATCAGGAAAGTTTTGTTTGGTAGCTTACACAAATGTGTTTACATAAACGCCCAGTTAAGTTATATATATGACCAAACAACTTGACTATATTATTTTTAATGGGACATCCTTGGAGAGAAGTGCACAATGTGACTATAATCCAAAACCAATTGACACGGAGTGAAATAACACATACTACATTTCTATGCTAATTTGGAATCTTTCATACTGTGCGATACTTTCTATTCCTTGTGCTCATTCTTAGAGTCAGGACTGCCGTACTACGAGCCAAAAGTAAGCCTACTAGGGAGAATAATGTATTCCGTCTCGACTTTGTGCTTTTGGCCTCAGAACCATCGACTCTAATACCACTTATTGGGTTGGGTAACTAGGATCTAATAACAATCAACCAACAATTCAATGACAACAAGATAATAACGATAGATAAAAGCACAAATATTGAAATAAGATTTAAGTGGGGCCAACATCGCCCCGTCAGAACACCAAATTACCAAATTTACTTATCATTAAATATGTACAAGTGTTTAAAAATCACAAGTCTCACACCGGAGATAATCAGACATGAAAGCAATTCAAAGCAAGAGATAATTTCCCTCTCACTCCCCTTCAATCTCCCTCCTTTCTCCTTTCAGGCTCTAGGCTCTCCAAGGGAAGCACACAAATTGCTCTCCTTGCAATTTGACTTAAGATGGCATTGAGCCCTCCTGTTATTGAAGTAAAAATTACCATCTGTTTTCACTTTTCTTCCTTCCTTTCTTTACAAATAAAAGAGATTATGTTGGGTGTCCTACCGGAGGACACACCGCCCTATAGTATCCTTACGGATGAAGATACTGACTTCTTTGTTCTATGTACTTGTGTTCCTATGTGAATGAAGATATACATTCATGACAGTGTAGATCCCATATCCACATCAAGCCTCTCTACTTTGAGGAATCTTCTGAACCAATTCACAGAAGACTTTGGAATCCTTGTAAGGTTGTTTTTGTAATCCACATAATACAATCCGAAACGAACGGTGTAGCCATTGTTCCACTCCCAGTTATCTAGCAAAGACCACACGAAATATCCCCGGACATCACACCCGTCTTCCCTGCACACCATAGAACAAACAATCAATCTCTAAGGTCAAGAAACCAACGGCTTTGTGGTAACCATTTTGTTACCGAGGTTAGTACCTTATCGCGGCAGAGAGGTTAGATAGGTAATCCCTGTGGTAATGTATCCTCTTCTCATCTTGCAAGGCTTCATCCCTGTTTATGTGCGCCTTGTTCAGATCATCCATCCCTACAACCAATACAACTTTCTGTAAGACACCACTAGATGAAGCTTTAGTAAGAACATCATATGGATCTTGTTTTACCATTTTCTGTGATGAACATTGGTGGGTTCCCATAGTTATCTCTTAGGTACACCGCTAGCTTTCGGATGCCCCATGGCACGATGTGCAGCCACCTAGACGCTGCCTGCAATGTTAAGAGTATATGAGTCTCTTGTTCTTGTACAAACCAAGGCATTGATGTTGGGGGCTTACCCTTTCGCCAATTGGTACACCGGATCTATAGGCTGTCACAAAGGGAATGAATCAGAATCCGAAATGTTTTGTCAATATGGATGGTGAATGATGCAAAGATTGGTAGCTTACGAGTAGCAATGACAGCAGAATCAGAAAAGGCATCCTGGAGGATGAACTTCCTGATCCTTGCCCGGTCATTTCGAGCATATAGTGCAGTGTAGTGGTTGATCCCCACAAAGTCCAGTGACCCTATCAGCAACTCGGCCATCTCAGGCGAGATCTTAGGCAACCTGCCTTCGACAAGACCCTGCATCGAAGCAGGGTACTCTCCGTAGAAAAGCGGATCAAGAAACCTGTTTCACTTTCCAAGTTATAAAATGCTCATAAAGGAAGCATTGCTAGACACTAAACTGAGTTGTTTTTACCATCCAATTGAGAAATCAATGGCTCTCTGAGCAGCTGCTTGATCTTCTTCACTGTTGGTTAGCGGTTCATACCACTTGGAGTCTAGCGAAATTCCGATCACACCTCCTTGCTTCTCCTAAGCAAGCAAGAAAACAGTTCTATCTTGAGCCTTTCTATACAAAAACATAGCTGAAATCGCGACATACATACCTTGTAGCGTTGCTGATACTTTCGGTATACAACAGCATGGGACAAGAGGATGTTGTGAGCAACTATGTAAGGCTCAGTGGACGATTTCCCTTTCTTGCATATGAGATGGCCCAAGATTGAACACCTCCCCGGTGCTTGAATGCCGGAATCATACCCTTGGATTGCGAATCCATGGGGCTCGTTGAACGTGATCCAGTTCTTCACTCTATCGCCAAATGCCTCAAAGCATGTAGATGCATACCGCGCAAAGTCTTCACTGCAAGGAAGTAACAACAAGCTTGTATGAATAAACTCATTTCTTATGAATCTTGTATAAACTATGATACAATCGCGCGAGCTTACATGATTTGAGTGCTTAACCAGCCTTCGTACGTGTCCTCTAGGATCTGCGGAAGATCCCAATGATACAGAGTTACATAAGGCTTGATTCCTGATCGAGTGAGTTACAAGAAGAAGAACAAGCAACACCAACAACAGCTCAATCTTTGAGATCCTATATCATTTTTGTGTCATCTTATATGATAAGTTAGGAAAATTCGAGATGCGAATCACCTTTCTCAAGCAAGGCATCAATGAGACTGTTGTAGTAAGCTGTCCCTTCTTGGTTAGGCTCCCCTGTCCCATCTTTACAAACACATAATAACAACAATGCAACTTTTATATCAGCTAGACTACTAGGTGCGAAGTGGGCCACCACTGATTTAAACATCAAACACACCTAGTCGGGGAAAGAGTGTGTACAACTCGATCCCCAGACCCTGCTTGGAGCGGGATATATTGAGATTGTTGTTGTACACACCGAAAATCTAATTTTAAGTACTTACTAGGGAAAATTCTTGTCCATGATATGGAGAATCTGTAAGCCTCTACTCCTAAGTCCTTCATCAACTTTATATCCTCCTGTGAGAAACAAATTTGTTTTACAACAATAAAGATATATAAATTCATTAAAAAAAATGGTTGAATCAATGTTTGTATAATTTGTGACAGTCAAATACATCCCAATCCTTTTTTCGTATTTTTCTTTTCGATGGTTTTATATATATTGGTTGTATATTATTCGATTCGTTATTTTATATTTTTATTACTTCATTTTGATTCTATTAAGAAAATGTGATTCTATGTTTTTGCTTTCGTTCTATTCCATTTCTAATTTCTATTAATCGAAAGAAATATACAACAAAACTTCAAGACTAAATGGTAGTTGAACTAAGAATAAAAAAATATATACAATAAATCAAAATGAAATTAATGTATATTAATGTATATACTTATATACTAAAATACAATTACAAAAATGATTAAAATTGAAAGACTCAAATATGAAAATAAAATTAATAAATAAAATTGAAAATACAAGAATAAAATAATGAATAATGCATTTTAATACACAAACAAGAGGAACTTCAGATACGTACATCTTTAATCTCACTTTTCCGTCTAGTGCCATTAGCCGTTCTAGTCCAATCAAGAGAATACTTCAGGGACTTTGTTCAGTTTTAATATAAAAACTAGTATGATCCCCGCGCCATTGCGTGATTTTTTATAAGTAAAATCTTACTTATATGTTAAATTAATATTATAACAAAATTGTAAAGGTTAAGATAATTAAATATTTTGAATTAAAATCATGGGTTGAAAAAACGATTAAAGTAGCATATATATATATATATTATTAATATTAATTTTATGTTTTTTTATTATTAATTTTATGTTTCGAATTAATCCCATTGTTTTTTTAGAAAAAAACTACTAAAATTATAATTTAGGATAAGATCAATGTTTTGAATTAAGCTCAATAGTTAGTAAAATTAAATCAAAAAGAGAATTAAACGAAAAGGGAGAAAAAAATTAGAATTAAAGATAATCAAAGAAAAATGGCAAAAAAAAAAGATTGGTCGAGACTCCCAAAATTTCTCTAAGCTTGACACATAATCCTAAACTCTTCTAAATTAAGAGTTAAATATAGAATATAGATATAGATTGTTTTTTTAGAAAATAAAACTACTAAAATTATAATTTAAGCTAAGATCAATGTTTTGAATTAAGCTTAGTAGTTAGAAAAATTAAATCAAAAACAGAATTAAAGGAAAAGGGAGAAAAAAAATAGAATTAAAGAAAATCAAAGAAAAATGACAAAAAAAATGATTGGTCAAGACTCATAAAATTTCTGTAAGCTTGACACATTATCCTAAACTTTTCTAAATTAAGAGTTTAAATAGATGAAATATCAATCAATCAATAACAATAAATAAAGAGTTTTTATGTCGCGGGGGCCTCGTTTCAAAAAAATACGACGTCCGGGGATTTTACCAGGACCGACTAATAAATCCATTGACTGCACAGATATATTTTAAAAAAGGACATATACTCATTGAATCATCTTACGAGAAACGTGGAGGGGTAGGTGAGTCAAATGATAAGTTTCACATCATTATCAAATCGTTTTCGCGGTGTCACGATGATGTTCTTGCTACAGATTCTTAATCCTAAGTTGTCAATGTATATTCGTAAAGGCCAAATCATTTGGGACCCTCTATACTAAAGTATGGTGAAAAGTTTCTATCAACAATTCACCTCTTTGTGTGACTTCATACATATCTTGCTTTTACACGCCATGACGAAAATCGCAGGCCAAGAAACCGCAAGAAATGATGGAAGTCTTACCTTGAATCGGTGGTAGTGATCCACAGCCATTTCCGCGTTGCTGAAGTCGACAATCTTCCCTGGTATCCGCAATTGGAACGAAAATACAAAGGTCTGTATTAAAATCTGGTGGGTCAATAACTGAGATCAGTAATGGGAATTGCGACGGACCTGGTTGCTTGGTGAAGGTGTCCCATATGCTTGGCCCTTTGTTTCCTTCATTGACAGCTCCTTCGAACTAAATAAACCGAATTAATGGATTGATTCGATGAATTACAACTTGGAGTGCAAGAAAAGAATATAGTGAGTTGAAGGAGGAGGTTGAGGAGGCACCTGAAAAGCCGAAGAGGCGGTCCCGAAGACGAATCCTTCGGGGAAATCGGCTTTGTTGATCTCCGAATCGGAGCTCGCAAGCAAGAGGATGGATTGAAAGCTTGTTGTGATCAGCACAAAGAGGGCAACAATGGCGCCCATTGTTACTGTTCCAATGAGGTTCAAAAAATGAATGATTCTGAAAATGAAGTAATCATGAAATGTTCATATGTGGAGTTAAAAAAAAATGTATATATAGACAATTGAGAAAAAAAATAAGAAGAAGAAGAAAGATTTTATTTTCAATTTGAAATTTAAGAAACAAATTTTTTTGTCTTGGTTTTGAAGTGGAAGAAAAGAAGTTGGACAAGAAATGAAGCAAAAGCGACCTTATCTCCTCTCCCTTTCTGTTATTTTATATTTAAAATATTAAATTTTAAATGAAAGTGGTGATGGTTTTTTTTTAACATAAAATGGTACTCTTATTTATCTTTATAGATGCATTTTTATAATAAGCCATTATTATCCCATTCTAACTATTAATGAAAATTTTGTGTAGGTAAATTAAAGGATTGGATTTTTTTTAAAACTCAAATACACATAGAATATAATTTTTTATAATGTTCTGCACAACAATGGTGTAGATCGCTTGGTGCGAATAAGGTTCAATGTGGAAATTGAAATTCCTAGGAAGCTATTTCTTGAATTTGGTAAATAAATAGCGGTTATCTGGGGTTCGAACTAGGGACCTTTGGGTACTATCTATAAGTCATTTCTGGTTAAGCCATTCCGGAATGGTTCCGGGAAGCTATTTCATGGGAATTGAATTTTCGGGAAGTTGAATTGATGGGAATTGTGAAAATGTGTTTGGTTGATTTTTTATTTTATTTTAGAGGATTAAAAAGGAGAATTGAAAATTTCCAAATAAAAAAGGTGAAAGTTGAACTTATCTAGGTAAACTAGTAAGTGAACTTTATGTGAAGTTGAATTCTTGGATTTTTCATTTTTTAAAAATATAAACCAAATGCAGATATTTTTCCAACTTTTTAGGAATTTCTACTTCCTGAATGTTTGACATATCAACCAAACACACCCAATTTTCTATTCAAATTTATGATTAATGAATCAAGCCATCTGTTGATGGCTTCAAGATCGCGTTGTCGATTTACTTTTTGCCTACTGTCAAAAAAATCAAAAAAAAATAAATTTATGATTAATGAAGAAGATTAGAGCCAAATGGCCAGAAAATACCTTTTTTCAAGCAGCTAGTTTAGCTAGAAAGGCTAAAGCTTTTGACCTAATTATTGGGGATAATACAGCCGACAACAAACACCACACAGCAAACAAACGAAAAGGAAAGGAGAAGAGCTCAACTGTTTCATTGGATTTCTGTTAGGAAGTTTGTTACAGACTTTCAGTTACAAGAAGTGTATAAATAGAGCTAAAGCTGTAAACATTACAACACAATTACAATACACATCAAACACAATGAAACGCTTTCTCTCTCTCTGCATCTGGTTTTCTCCATTGACGAAAGCTTGATTCCTTCATCATCTTCTCCATAATCTGCTTTACAGATTATTACATGGTATCAGAGCTGCTATGGAGGATCAAGCAGTTCCGATCAACGAGCAGCTAAATCATGTGAATCCAGGCGTGATTGCAATCGATCCAATGGATCAATTGTATCTTCATCATTCAGACCATCCCTCGTATGTTCTGTCCACGAATCTGTTGAATGAGCGCAACTTCGGCCACTGGAAGCGAGCAGTAGAAGTGTCGCTCCTTGCGAAGAACAAGCTAGGTTTCGTCACCGGATCTTGTGTCAAACCAGAAGCAACGTCGCCGATGCATCATCACTGGCAAAGATGCAATGCGATGGTAGCTTCCTGGATCTTCCATTCAGTCGAGAAGAACATAGCTTAACAGATCCTTTATCGCAAATCAGCGAAGGAAATTTGGGATGAGCTGAACATGAGGTTCGCTCACTCAAATCGCACGAGAATTTTTCAAATTCAGAGAGAATTGGCGTCGCTTTTGCAAGGTAATATATATGTCTGTTTCGATTTTCTATGGAAAATTGAGAAAGATTTGGGATGAGTATACGGATCTAGTTGAGCTTGCAGCATGCGATTGTGGTCAGTCCATGGCTCTAATCCAACAATTCATCCAAGAACAGCAAGTTATGCAGTTCTTGATGGGATTGAACGAGTCATTCAATGGAGTACGAAGCAATATACTCCTAATGAAACCTTTTCCTGATATTAATCAAGTGTATCACATGGTCACGCAAGAGGAAGAGCAAAGGGAAACCAAATCTGCAGAGTCTAAGCAAGGAAACTTCAGTGATGGTGCTACCTTTGCAGCAGGAAGAGGAGGCTATGGCAGAGGCCGAGGAGATTTTCAGAATCAAGGAAGAGGACGAGGTGATTCGTCGACTGGCAGAGGTGGCAATTACAATGGCAATGGCAATTACAACAATGGCACCTATGGAAGAGGTGCAGGTTCTGGCAGAGGAGATTCTGGTAGAGGAGGCTATGGTAGAGGAGATTCAGGTAGAGGAGACTATGGTGGAAGAGGTACAGGCCGTGGAAGAGGCAATTTGTTTTGTGAGCACTGTGGCCTCACAAACCACACCATAGACAGGTGTTACAAGATCTATGGATATCCACCAGCAGGAGACTCAAGGAGCCAGGCACACAACGCCTCCTATGATACCTCTTCAAGCTCCAGTTCATCCCTCCCTACCAGCTTGACTCCTGCTCAATGCCAGGAGATGTTCTCTCTGCTCAGCAAATACAAGAATGAAGGAAAAGTGGAAGGCCGAGAGGTGTTTGCCAACACATCATTTGCAGGTATTTGCTATTGTTTTCATTCTTCAAGCCTTAAAACAAGTTGGATTTTAGATAGCGGTGCCACAAATCACATAACTCCCAATTTCAGTTTCCTCACCAATGCTAAAACCTTGACTGAACCTTGTTTCATAACTATGCCTAATGGGAATCGTGTTCCCATCACCCACACTGGATCTGTTCACCTTTCACCTACCATCTTACTTCACAATGTTCTTCATGTTCCTCATTTTCAATTCAATCTTCTATCTGTTAGCAAACTCACATCAGATTTACAAGCTGACATCCTTTTCACATCCACCAAATGCTTGATCCAGGGCCCTTTGATGAAAGATCCACTGGTTCTTGGTCATGAAGCTAAAGGTCTCTATCTTGTGGACTCAGACAATCAAGACTTACATATCTCTACTAAACCTTTACAAACTGATGTTCATTCCAGTTGTAATAAGTCTTTTTTTTCCAATAATGTTCAGTTGCAAACTGATAGCCCAGAGATGTGGCATTGTAGACTGGGTCATATCCCTTTTGATCACATGTATTACATTGATGATGTAAAGAATTCAGTCAATTCTAAATCACATTTACTTTGCCAAATTTGTCCACTGTCAAAGCAGCACAGAAAGTCCTTTTCTCACAGCATTACCAAAACAAATGCTCCTTTTGAACTCATTCATATTGATACATGGGGACCCTTCAAACACCACACACGTGATGGTCATAGGTACTTCCTTACCATTGTTGATGATTACAGTAGATGTACTTGGACACACCTCTTGTCCTACAAATCACATGCTTTACAAATTCTTCAATCCTTTGTCTCTCATGTTCAAACACAGTTCAAGTCATCTGTCATGATCATTAGGTCTGATAATGCTCAAGAGTTTTGTGATGCTGCTGCCACAAAATTCTTCCTAGACAAAGGAATCATTCATCAAACTACATGTGTCTACACACCACAGCAAAATGGGATTGCTGAAAGAAAACACAAACATCTTCTTGAAGTTGCCAGATCCTTGTTATTCCAGTCCAAGCTTCCCATCAAATTTTGGGGAGACTGCTTGCTCACAGCAACCTATCTCATTAACCGTGCACCATTACCTTCCCTCAAGCATACCTCACCTTATGAGATCCTTTTTAAACACAAACCCACATACTCCCATCTCAAAACCTTTGGTTGCTTGTGCTTTGTCAATACCACTCCCAGAAACAGAAACAAATTTGATCCAAGGTCCTCCCCATGTGTCTTTATTGGATATCCCTATGGCAAAAAGGGTTATTTGGTGTTTGATCTCAGGACTGAAACTGTGTCCACCTCTAGAGATGTCACTTTCCATGAAACACATTTCCCTTTCCAATTCATTGCTTCTGAATCCCCTACATTACCTGTCCTAAACACAGACTTCTATATTACATCAAATTTCTTACCCAATGGGAACTTTGTTCCTGTCATTTTCAATGATCAGATCTCTTCTGAGACTGAGCCCTCTGTGTCCACAAGTTCACAAGATGTGCAGGAAATCCAGGCTTTTCATGACCAGGACCACACACACATCCCTACAGTTGTTGACCACCCAAGAAGATCTTCCAGACTTCATACCAAACCTTCATATTTGGATGACTATGTGTGTGCTTTTTCAGCCATTTCTCCTATGACCTCTTCCTTCATTGAACCTCAATTCTTACCTACCTCTCACATTGCTTTTTTGTCCAACCTCTCTTCTTACCCTGAACCTAGAGATTACTATGAAGCATCTAAAAATCCAAATTGGATTAAGGCCATGAAAAATGAAATCAGTGCTTTGCAGGCAAATGATACTTGGCAGGTGGTTTCCCTTCCACCAGGACATCGTGCAATTGGATGCAAGTGGGTTTTTAAGGTTAAGTTGAAAGCAGATGGTTCCCTTGAAAGGTATAAAGCCCGTCTAGTGGATAAAGGTTATACACAGAAGGAGGGGATTGATTTTCATGAGACTTTCTCTCCAGTCATCAAGATGGCTACCATTAGAGCTGTCATTTCAGTTGCTGCTTCAAAGGGTTGGCCATTGTTTCAGCTTGATGTAAACAATGCCTTCCTCCATGGAAATCTTCATGAAGATGTGTACATGAAGATGCCTCCAGGAATATCAAATCCAGAGAACAAAGTTTGCAAACTCCAGAAGTCCTTATATGGTCTAAAGCAAGCATCAAGACAATGGTTTCAAAAGCTCACTGAGGCATTGTTGAGCCATGATTATGTTCAGTCGAAGAATGATTACTCTTTGTTCACAAAGTCTCATCATAACCATCTCACCATCATTGCTGTTTATGTTGATGACCTGCTCATCACTGGCTCTGATGCTTCAGAAATTGATCACATCAAGCAGCATCTTGATCAGGTTTTCAGCATTAAGGATTTGGGCACTCTCAGCTATTTTTTGGGATTTGAGGTTTCCTACTTGCCTACTGGTGTAGCATTAACCCAGGATAAGTTCACTCGTGAACTGCTTCATGATCTTCCTTGGTCTCTTCCTCACACCAGCTGCACCCCTCTTCCACTCCAGTTGAAATTGAGGCCTAATGACAGTGAGCTCTTGGATGAACATGAGGCTTTCATGTACAGATGTCTTGTTGGGAAATTAAATTTTCTCACAAACTCTAGACCTGATCTCAGCTTTGCAGTCCAGACTTTGAGCCAGTTCATGCAACAACCCTGTGCCTCACATGTGAAAGCCCTCATTCATACTCTCAGTTATGTTTGTGCAACTGCAGGAAGGGGAATTTTGCTTAAAGGCCATGATCAACCTACTCTTCATGCCTATACAGATTCAGATTGGGCTTCTTGCCCATTCTCAAGGAGATCAGTTGGTGGTTATGCTATTCTCTTGGGTTCTTCACCTATTAGCTGGAAATCCAAGAAGCAGTCAGTGGTCTCTCGTAGCTCAGCTGAGGCTGAGTACAGAGCTATGGCACAAGGAGCTGCTGAGGTCACTTGGCTTGTACGCCTTTTACAAGATCTTGGGGTCAATCCTACAACTCCTGTCCAACTTCATTGTGACAACAAATCAGCAATCCAAATTGCCCGCAATCCAGTTTTCCATGAGCGTACAAAGCATGTGGAAATTGATTGCCATTTTACACGCCAAAAGGTACTTGATGGCCTCCTTGAATTGCATCACACTCCCACATTTGAGCAAGTCGCTGACATCCTCACCAAGATCATTCCATCAGCTCAGCAAGACTATCTTCTTCACAAACTGGGAATGTATCTTCCACGTTCTACATCTCCCAGTTTGAGGGGGGATATTGGGGATAATACAGTCGACAACAAACACCACACAACAAACAAACGAAAAGGAAAGGAGAAGAGCTCAACTGTTTCATTGGATTTCTGTTAGGAAGTTTGTTACAGACTTTCAGTTACAAGAAGTGTATAAATAGAGCTAAAGCTGTAAACATTACAACACAATTACAATACACATCAAACACAATGAAACACTTTCTCTCTCTCTGCATCTGGTTTTCTCCATTGACGAAAGCTTGATTCCTTCATCATCTTCTCCATAATCTGCTTTACAGATTATTACACTAATTTACAAGGTAACTAATATTTTCAAGTAAATAAAAAAAAATCACCATCATACCATTCAATTATTATTACTCCATCCATCCAATCAATAATATTTTTTTTTACCATTTTACACGTATTTTAAAAAATTAAAAATATATATACAATATCAACTTTTTTATTATATATATTTTTACAATTTAATACTTATTAGTATTAAGTATCAAATTATTTAAATTTTTATATAAAAAATTAAAAAAAAATCATATTTTTTAATTTTTTAAAATAGGTGTTAAATTATAAAGTGTCTTGTATTTTAGATTGAAGGGAGTATAATCATTTATCCACTTAAAAGAGACACGGCAAGTTAAAGAAACCCAAAAACATGATAGGAATTAGGAGATGACTAGAGACGCAAGAGTGCGTTGGAGAGACGCAATGCCCGAAGCCGAAGAGTTTCATGGGGGATCATTTTCTTTATTAATCAGCTTGACTTGATATCTCTATGCAAATTAATGTGTATTAATATTACTCAATATTATTTATTTTGATAACCATATCATTAGGCAGTGGCAGAACCAGAAATCTCGGCCAGAGGGTGCTAAAAAAAATTCATAAAATATATTTTTTGATGTATACTTATTAAGAAGATTTAAAAAAAAATATTGAAAAACACTAAAATTGTGATTTTTTAAAATGTAAATCACGAAGAATTGCTTTTAAAAAAATATTAAAAGAAAATGTTAAATGTATAATTTAAACATAAATATGACATTTTTTAATGAAATAGTTTATAGAAACAAAAATTATAGAGAGAATTTTTAATGAAATAGTTGATAGAAACAAAAAATATAGAGAGAAATAAAAAAGAAATTAATGATATAATAAAACAAATAAAAAGTGAAAGAGTTGAGAATTGAACCCAAGACCTTTTGATTTTAATTCTCGTTCCCTCCTTTGCTTACCACTTGAGCTAAATAGCACTTTTGTTTCAATTATCCTTTAAAATGTTATATTACCTTAAAAATACTAAATATATGCAAAAAAAAAAATGTATTTTTTTCCTCTAGGGGGTGCTCGAGCACTCCCAAACACCCCTGCTCCGCCCCTGTCATTAGGGATAGATACTTTAAGAGGTCAAAAGGGAGTGAATATCCACTGTGCCAAAAGCACTGTCTTCACCTTGTCCATCCTCACCAAAACTTCACCCTTAATCATTTTTCTTTTTTTTAAAAAAAAATTATAATAATTTCCTTTTTTTTTTAATTAGGGGGATGGGGGGAGGTAAATTCAGGGGGCTGTCCCTTGTGGGACAGCAGATCCCTCCCGGTCAAAAGGGGCTATAACCTCTCCTTTAGGCTGGATAGTTTTTATTAGTATATTTCATCTTGTGAACGATAATAAGTTGTAATCCGATATTCAAACAACAAAATTACAAACATTTAAAAATTAAACAGGTGCAAACCACTTTATATGTCATTTATTAAACTGAGACATTTCTATCTTTTGTTAAATTTAATGTCTTCGTAGTATGATTAAACCTGATAGTTTCAAATCAGTAAGTTATATTAAAATATAAACAATCATGTTATAAATTGGGCACAATTTTCACTTATATTATAATTATACATTTATAGTTTAGTATATTCACAATTGTATATCATGTATTGCTTTGGTGTACCTGAGTCTAGTCTTGGATAAGGTTACAGCTAGTCTCTTACGTTCTATTAATCGAAAGAATCGTTACAGTGTTTAAGGCTTCTAAAGATGCCTCATCTATGCCGGGGAACGTTATTGGTTTACACTTTCCTATATGACATCACTTTTCCGTTGAGTCTCCCCGATGGTGAAACATCACGGAAGTTTTTGTGTCTTCTCTGTGTTGTCACTATTCGTTGTCCATCTAGAGAGTCTCTATCGACTTCTTCTTGAGAAGGGCCCTTTGTCGTTATGCTCAACTAGGGTCGGGATCATTGTCTTGTTGTCTTTTTTGATTTGTTTGCTTATGTTATGACGGTCAATCCGTCTGTCGACTATTTCGGCTTCTCAATTTATCTCACACGAAGGAGATCTCTAATATTTTAAATCATTTTTTTAAAAAAAAAAACTAATACAAGTAGTGGGAGGTGGAGTTGAATGTTGATTGTGGGTCTAATAACAACTCTAAAGAAGCCAAGTAATGAGGAAAAATACGTGGAAATCGTCTTGTTTTTATTGGAATTTGTTTGTTGTTTGGTATCATAAAATCCTAACTACTATAAAGATGGTGAAGAGTAAGAACAATCCTAACCATTGATCATTTATATGTATAATTATCTATGGCCTGCATTCACTCCCTTTCTTTTTTGTCATATCCGGCCATTCTGCAATCGATCCCGACCGTTCTCGTCAAAAATCTGAGGGCTCACAGTTGTTGGGTATGCAATGTCCGATTTGCCCGTAAAACATTGAATTTGAAATTCTTTATTTTTTTGTTTCACGGTCCTTTTTCGTATTTTCATCTAATCGATTCTCTCTCCTCGTGGCTCTCCTCTGTGCTCGTCGATCTTCATCTCTCCAGGAAGCTTTCTGCTTCTCTACGTTTCCCCCAAATTTTCGACGAATTCCATGGCGGAGGAGACTGAAATCGAGGAGGTGAAGGAGGAGTCTGGCTTGCAAACGGGAAGAAGCACGAAAAGGAGGAGATTGACAACGGTAGCGTCGTCGAAGAGGAGGGAGATGATGGACAGGAGGTTCTTCAGTCCACCGGTTGTCCTCCGATTCACAACATCGACGACGCCGCCGCCGCCGCCGCTTCAATCGCTCGGGTTTAGTCTTCCCCAAATTTCTCAGTTCTGTTACTTTTCCGTCTTCTGCTAGGGTTTAGTCTTTTTTTGTCCAGTTATTCGATTTCTAATTGTTAATTTCTTGTTGCGGCGTTGCTTGCAGTTTTTTGCATTTTTTTTTCCTCAGGTGCAGTTTCTTGCATTTGTATAACCATTCCGACATTGATTGGATTGGATTGGATTGGATGAAGCTATTACTGGATTAGGTATCAAATCTGATACTCTCTTTGTCTTGCTTCGTCTATTTCAATTGCTATGGGTTTGAAAGGAGATTTATAATTGCTAAAGTTGTTTGACTTTAATTTGGTGCCCTAATTTTGGATTTTGTTTTGAGAATTTGGTTGAGTAGTTATGAAGTCGTAGTGGGAGGCAAGTTTTTTCTCTTGTTTCCTCTTCTCTGCTTTATGAGTTGCCCCTTTGGAGCTTCCTTGCTTCATGTACTCAATTTGTTGAATTTCATTATGCTATCAGATATTGAATGTTATAAGGATTTCTTTATTTCAATGTTCTCTTTCGATCGATTGATATTCAATTTTAGTTTGTAATTCCATATTGGCCGGCATCAATTAGAGGGAATTCGGATTTGGGAAGAGTCGAAGAGGTATTCATGGTAGACTATTTAGGGATTGAAGGGCTAGGGTTGGGAGTGTAAATGGGTATAACAGGGGGAGGTTATTAGAGACTGGTTTTGATTGAGATCTAAATTTCCAGAGTTAGAAGAGGCCATCACCTTGGATGACAACACTCTCTGTTCCTTGTGTTCACTAATATTGGCCTAATATATTTGATGGTTTGACCCACCTCTGGAATTGTAGGTTCTGCAATTTGGACGTGCCTCATATCGTAATGCTTATTCTTAACTAATCTGTTATGGGAAACAAAAGATACACAAAGTTATGGGCTTACGCCAACTGTATTGTTGAATCTTGGGGCATCATTTAGTTCAAATAACTATATGCTGCACTCTGCACATACATAACACTTAGGAGAATCATCATTTAAATGCTATGATGTTTGATGTATTATTTAAAAATACCATGTAGTTTGAATAATTTACGTAGGTGACAGGGGGGTTGATTTCCTTTTTTTACTCACTTAAGTTACATCTTTTTCTAATGTCAATATATAAAGATTACTTTAAGCTGAAATGGCCTCGTCGTGTATTGAATCTTCTTAAATGTGATGTATTTGGTCCATACGAGTTGGATTTTATTTTTATTTGAAAAAACTTAATAAATGTTTTTTTAGTGTATTGCAAATATATACCTATTCAAGAAATATATATGTATCAAATTGATTGCATGACATCTCATGTGTACTACTCTACCTATAATATCTAAGATACAAGATATCCACTAAAGATTCAAATATAACTATATAGTCCACATTTGATGAATGCCCTTTGTACCCAGAGCGCATCCTTCTAGAATGGAAAGTTTCATATTGAATTGAAACCTTAAAATTATCAAGAATCAGCTTCTTGGGAATATATTTTTCGGAGTATTTCGGTACTTCAACCATCAGATTTGGACATCATCATTAACCTTTTTTTGTGGAAACAGAATAACATCTCGTATCTCAAAGTTCTAAGACGTAAGAGGAATCTAGCCAAACAACAGCTCTGAGGAAAGAATAATGATCAATGTCCAATATCAAGTAGGTGAGAAACATTTCAACATTTTGCCTACATGAATCCATTCTTGCAGTAGCATATTTAGGCGATCCTAAAATTTTCTGGAGGTAAACCACTCAAAGTACACTATTTTTGGTAGAAAAAAATGGCAAAACTGCAAGGACAAATTTTAGTGAGCCATTACGTCAAATACTCATTTTCGTGTTTTCTCTCTTTGTTATTCGCTGCCTACACTCTCTTTTCTCAGGACAAAGTAGTTATGCTTTGATTTCAATTTATACAAGTTCTACTCCTCTTAGATTGTTCGTGTGCTTCTGAATCAGCTCACAGGTAATTTGTGATTTCAGAGGTTGTGTTGTTGCTTCTTCCACTCATTTTGAATCAATGATAACCTTAATTAAACCAGTAGTGGATTGGATTTGTTCTTCTCAGTTATAAGTTACATTTGTGCTTATGTGGTACTGGTCTTCTTCTTCCTCCGCTTGCTTCTTTGTTATATCCAGAATTGCTTTTGGTTGCTTGACTGAAACTCATAATCAGGAATATACTCTCACATTAATTTCAAATCAATTCTTCTTCCAGTAGGTGGGTTCTTTGGTTTCTCTTCTCGTCCCTCGAACCAAGTAATCCTTTGTTTCCTTCAATTCAATTTAATTTCCTAATCTTTTTATGCTTTTGACCAAAATCTAAGATGTGTCTGATGAGTGTTGAGATTGACAAGTATAAGAATTTGGTAATGAGACACTACATTTTTAAAATCTGGCTATACTTATACTTCTACACTCTCATTATACTGGTTACATAGAATTTCATTTAGATAAACATAACTTTTAAGCATAATTGACTTTCATTGCATCTTATTTTTAAATGGAGCCGGAAGATTAATTGATTCTGATGTTGTTTGGTTAATGTATGTGTTCTGGTCTTTGCTGGCAGGTCATGGTGGTTCTCGTGCATCCGAATATTTGAAAAAATATCTCTTTGAGAATCTCATGAAGCATCCACAATTTTTGACGGATACAAAATTGGCTATAAGTGGGTATTATATTCGTGGTGCTCTTTTTCCTTTAGAATAATGTGAGTTTATGTGCCTGCTTCGGGGTATATGGAAAGCATTGATCAATGGTCAGTATTTTGGTCTAAACTGATAAAGTTATCCTTCAGGTGAAACGTATAAAAAGACGGATATGGATTTCTTGGATGCTGAAAAACTGCCGCAGCTGGTGCTCCTGATCAGAAGGTTTTTTATAATTATTTGGAGTTTGATTTCTTTTAGCACGAGAATTCGTCATCTGCCCTTTACCTTTGTTTGAATCATTTAAGCACCAACCACAGAATGATGAAGGAACTAAGATTTGCAATGTGTAAAATTTCTAGGTCTTACAGTTTTTTCCTTGAATGTTTTGTTTAATTTGTTCTTTAGATGAATGTGAAGGTGTCTCTTGCTAGACCAATCTCAAGTAGCAAGCAACCTAAACAAGTTCCGAAGCCTAGCAATAAAGAAATTACAATGGGTTGGCCAAATCAAGGTAACTGAGAGAAGTGAAGCTGCATATTTATCTGTAAAAATGTTTTTTTCCCCTGGGGTATTGATGATTCTCTTTGTAGTTACTGGCATGAATAGACACCTTTATCTGCAAAAACTAGCATATCTCCGAAATTACAAGCAACCATTTCCAATTGCAGCCTGCAGTTCTTCTCATTATCAACACTTTGTACTTTGTATTAATTTAAAGGTATTTGAAATTTGCTAACTTATACATATTCTAGGTAATTATATCACTTTCTTATCTATACATAAATACAACAAACCCGGTTCACAATCTAGCTACTATAAGAGTGTGGGAGAGAACTTACTGGTAATGACTGCTTTACCCCCTAGAGTTTGAATTTAAAATTGTTTATTTTTTTCTTTCGTTGTTTTTTAGGTCTTTTCCTCTATTCTTGTGCTTTTTCCCTTCGTCCATCTTCGCCTCTACTACCGTCTACCACCTTCTCTTTCACTCTCTTCTTTCCTGAGTTCTTGTATCGTCGGTGGTTCTCCGGTTGTCTCCCTCCAGCCTCTCCGCCTCCAATTCAACAGTTGTCCTACCCGCCACCCTCTCTGATTTTGATTTGTGCCATTGCTGTTGTTCGAGGTTTGTCTCTTCTCTTATGGGGTTTACATGTTGCCGCCTTTCAGGCCGTCTGCTTCCAGCTTTTGCGCTTTTGTCTGCTTGTCTGTTTAATGATTGCAGTCGCTGAAATGTTAGATTTGAAGAGGTATGCTTCTAGAATTTGATTTGAGGACCTTCTGTTGGAATTAGGTTTTTGATTCGAGTGATCGGGCTACGATTTACGTTTTAATTTGGGGATTTAATTTGAGTGATCAGCCTACGATTTAAGTTTCAATTTGGGGGCTTAGGCTTGAAATTAAGGGCTTTTAATTTGCAGTTTACTCCTAGGGTTAATTGGGTTTCGCTTTGGATACTTGAACTACGATCCCTGATTGCCAAAATTATGTCCCCCATAGGCTAATGCATTTACTCGATTTTGAGTTAATGCTGTTCATTCTTTCTCATATGTATGTGGCTGTTGGAAAATGTTCATATGAGCGAGATTTTTTTGGTATGTATATGGTTGAGGCCTTTGGTGTTGGATATGCTCTCATATAGGTGGTATGGGCTGAGATATAAAGATGCTCTTTGGGAACTCACTGTGTAAATATTATCATGTGTGTTTGGACATTGTCAATGGCATATCATAATTTGGTTAGGTTCTTAAATAAATTTTATAACTCGTTCTTTTAGTTCATGATGCTGCAAATGTATGTTTCAGGGCATGGGTGAACTTATCCTTTTTTTTATTTGCACTTTTATATTCTTGGGGGAATTATGAATGAAGTGTAGTTTTTATTTTTAAAGAAAAATTATGAATATTATGAATGGAGTGCAGTTTTTATACAGCACTAAAAGTTCTAAACAAAAATCAATGAAGTGCAGTTTTTTCCTTAGCTAATTTCATCGAAGACTGGCTACAATTCTATTTTGAATAATATTGTATATCACTAGGTCTTCCAACCTCCTTCCTTATCAGTGATTTGTTTCTCATATCAGTACCATTTGCATAGATGTCATGTTGTTAGATGATCTTGGTGATCTACTGATTTTTATCCATTGTGACTAGCTTTTGTTTTCCTGACACAATCTTCATGAAGCATTTACATGTAAATGTTCAAAGGTTCAACTTGTCTTTGAGCTCTTTGTACTTCTATATCCATGTTCACTCATATTAGTCATATATTCATATATATGCACGTTATAGATTAGGAGTAGGTAAGGCATTATAAAATTAAATCGTTTCTTTTGAGTTCCAAAGACCTCCTCTTCTCTATATTATGGAAAGACAACAAGATTAGGGGGTGTATCATGCAGGAGGGTGATAAAATAATCATCAAGACCTTCCTTTTGATGAAGGATAACCACATCCTTCCAAGTCTTCGACTCATACCATGTCACCCGATCTTGATCATCGATATACCTTTGCCACAAGAACTTGTTCTTCAACGGATAAGAAAGCTTATCTTTCTCTGTTTGATTGAGTGGATGATCATCTATAACCCCGATCGAATGCTTGTCGATTCTGCAAATTTTATTGAGTTCTTGTTCTTTGCTGGTTATGAGTTCTGGATAATTGATAGTGATTTGTTTGAACATAAACCATATTTACCTCATTCTTTTGGGTGGTTGTTTGAACCTTTGAGGTAATTTTAAGGCATTAACTAAACATGGCTAATGTGTTGTGTTTTATAAAAAGTTTGCACACCAACTATTTGTTAAAATACCATCCCCAATATGTATCACTCTTTTTTCTCGGATATAATGGGTCTTCAAGGCCTTGCTCACTAATTAAAACTTCTTGCTTCATTATTTACCTCATCGAGTTTGCTTGCTTTTTAACTCTCATTTGATTCCCATTTTGCATGAGCTGTTTTTGGAGTTAGTTTCGGTCTCTCTTAGTTCGTTTCCTTTTCTGTGCTTGATTAGTAGCTACTTTTGAGTTTCGATTACTTTTCTCAATTCCATGGATTTCATTTTAAAATTAGATATTGATATTGATTTTTAAGTTTAATGGATTCCCATTTTCCCACTTTTCTCATTAGGCTGGTTGATAGTCGATTTCAGGTTGCAAATTCAGATTGGATCTCATCGCCATTCGACCCTAGGTATATTGCACAACAAAACTCCAGGTACGGGTGTTTCCTGATTTTGATTTGGTTTTCATTTGGAATTATATTTGATGTTCTTTAGTTGTTGCTTGAGTTGTCAGGAAATAGTCATTAGCAAGCCTTCACTTATCTTAGGCGGGTTTGCAAGTATAGGTCATGGTTTTTTATTTTGTTTGATGTTTTAATGAATAATTTCTGGATTGTAATTCCTTCACTCGTTCCTCATTGTGGGTTTTCATTCTAAGGGATTCCTCGGTTCGGGCCGGAGAAGCGAGGATCCCACCATCCTTCTATACAAAGCCACTGGCTAAAGAGTTTAAGTAAATATTCATCCTAGAGCTCTGATGCAAAGGCACTACTAGCGATGCTATTGCCCTCTTTGGCACGCTTGTCATGCCGTAAGAAATTAATTCCAATACTTGCATCTTTTTTTGAAATCAATTCCAATACTTGTATAGGTTTATACTAACACTGAATAATTAAACAAATGCCGCAGTATGTCTTAGTATTAACAATTTATTCTTGAGGAGTTGTCAATTAACTTTTCTTGTGTTTTCCTATGTCTTTCAATATGTGCCTCCCCAATTTCGGCTCATTCAGTCCTTCATTCAGTTGGAGCATTGGATCCGATTGATGCTACATACACCAACTTTCCTTCTTTTGTTATGTTATTAATTCTTTCAAGTTCAAGCTTCTTAATATCTTTAATTATTGATCTTTATAGATAGACTAAGTACTAAAAATTACAAGAAACTTTTTGTCAGTGGAGTTATTGTTTCTCAAATTTTGGAGGCATTCTTTTTTGTTTTTGTTTTCAAATTCCCAAAGCTATAAAATGATTCTCTTTTCACGTTGTCTTTTGTTAGATGCATTCTAACCACTATATTTTGTTAAAACATTTATAGGATTTGGAGGTTGCAGAAGAAGGTGCAGAAGCTACATGGCTTTCAATGAAGAGTCCAAATGTTGTGCTATTGACTCCCAAGGTTCCAAGATCTCTATACTAGAAGTTTGGAATCATTTAGAGTTTTCAGCTTTTGGTGAGTTATTTACATTGTATTATGTGAAAAGAAAGGCTAAACATCCTATGAGTCTGTTTACGAAAACATTCATTTGCCTTGTAAGACATCTATATCAGCACATTATCTTACCTAAATGTGCTTCCTTACCAGTTATCACATTTGTATTATGTTTAACAAATATATACATCTTCTAACACAAAAGACCCAAGAGCATAATCTGAAAGGAAAATAAATACATAATTTCCTTTAAAGAGTTGGTGATCTAGACAAGAGGCTTGACTTCTTTGAATTGTACTGGACAATTTTTTACACAATTTGGCATGCTCTATGGAAAGCTTTCTTTCTTTTCCTTTAGCTTGTATTTTTAAATTTCTTGTGTATGTGTGTCCTTTGTGCCCTTGTTCTGTTGGATGATAAACTCTGACAATTGCAAATGTGATTTATTTGGAGGGGTTTAAATGTTTCTATATTTGATGTTTAATCCTAATTTATTTTGGTAGGATTATTTCCTTCACATAACACCTAATTATTTCTTCCTATTTTGCTTTTAATAATAAGATTCTTAAGTCCTTGCCTGCTGTATATTTGGTAAGCAGTTTCCGCTTCTTCTAATTTCTTGGTGTTTTATGGGTTCTCCCATTGATTTGCCTTCCTCAGTTTCATTTTTTATGAGCTTTGCTATTAATTTATGTTCTGTTTGGGTGGTAGGTAATGGAACCCACTAGGTTCTGATGGCTAAAGATTAAAGTCTATATGGATAGAAATCGCGAGCTCCATGTCCATTTTGAGGTTACAAGATTAAAGTAAAGAAGGTATTTATCCATTATTAAAAGAACAAAATTAACTTATCGATGCTTATGACTTGTGTTTGTGTTTGTTTATTGGACGTGATGATTGGGTCTAATTATATGGTCCAGCACTCTATAGTGTGAGAATCCATTTCTGGACACATGCCACAGAAACCCATCTACCGTATTGTTCCATTTATAAGTTGAAAAAATTGTTTATTTCAACTAATTAGATATGGGTCTTCACTTGAGAAATTATTCAATCACTTATCTGTTCTTGACTTCTTGTCTAAACCTTTGAGGCTTCTTAACATCTTCCTGTTGCCAGAAATTTCGGGTGTAAAGCTTACCTTTCCCACCTAACATTAAACGAAGAGTTGTGCCAAAAAATGCTAATTTTCCATATCCTTTTCTTTCCCTTGTCTGTTTTTACTTTGTCCCAGCCACTTAGATTTTGATCAATTATCGTCTACTTTTGCCACCTTTATGTTTACTATACTCTTATTAATTCTTTAATTCAAACCTCTTACCAAGTTCCCAAGGACAAAAACGCGATCCTGGTATAAATTAGGAACCAAGGTAAATCGAAACAGCTATACCATACACACAAAGTACAAAGTAAATGTTGCACACACATGTAACGGCTGATTTGTAATATATGGGAGTATGAAATCAGTTACAGCTACCCTACAAATGAGTATACTGGCAGGTTTATTTATTTAGTCACAAAATAACAGCTACCATAAGAATGAGTATATTGTTGGAATAAATTATTGTTTCTAACTGCCTTTGTTTTTAATAATTCATTATTTATGATGCAGGTGTTTATATTGGACTTGCATATATCATTTGATAATTACTTACACAGCCCACTATTAGATGAATTTTATAATGAATCATTTGCTCATGAGTAAGAGAATAGTTGTACTTTATTCTAAACAGTTCATTCCTCTACTTGTATCCAATAAATTTTTTACTGTCTCAGTTCTGTTTTAGTTGTCACTGTTGTTGGGCAACAATTTCAACTTCCAAATGTCGACTTTTTAATATGAAATATGGTGCTTCTATTAAGAGAATTCTTATTGACTAAAGTATGAAGCTCAGTTTTCTTGTATGGAAGGTGGCTATTTGTTTACTTTTAGGAAAGACGCCCATTTAATTCTTGTGTGCGTGTATTTGTAAATGTTTAGTTTTCAGATTGCTAACAGTGCTGCAACTTATAGTTTTAGATTGAGATTTCTAACAATGAACTCATGGTTGACAAACTTCTCTGAAGTGATAATATTATAGGAAACATCCCATTTGAGGTAAGAACCCTGGATGGGCTAATGGAGTTGTGAGTAAAATTTTAATGTTTTATCATATTTTGTGCCTGATCCACTCCTTATAGCTCAACCCGCTTACTTTTCCTCGGATGGTTGGATGGTATTTCTCTCACTGTTCCTATAACTTTCTGAGTTTGCTGTCCTATACCAGATTTAACCAACCTAATCAGCTTGAAAATAATGTAAGCTTCCAGGTTGGACTTTCCTGTCATTTCTCTATTCGCTTCCTTAAATTTTGAGTAGTTCTCTACCTTTCTGAGTTTACTGTCCTTTTTCAAGAAATCTAGAAAACAACAGGCTTAATGGTACTAAACCATCTTACTTGAGTGCTTTACCAAGTTCACAGGAACTGTTAAGTACTTCATCTTTCTATTCAAGCATTGGATGAATGGGAAATTCATGAAGAACGATAAGAAGTCAAAAGGATTTTTATGAGCGTTGATATCTAAAAGCTTGTTTTGTACTCCGTATTATTTATATTACCAGTTATGAGTTGCCATAAGACTATATGCTTGCATCTAAAGACTTACTATGTAGTATGTTACCTAAAATTGAGAGAAGTTGGTTTACCTACTTTACTGCTTTGAAATCTATGTAGTAAAGTATATATGTCAACTTTTAGGCTAGCTGAATTGGGTATGAGTTTTTTCGCCTTGATCATTCTCTCTATACACTGATTGTCAACTGCTCCTATCATGAATAGATAACTTCATATTGTTCAAGAAGTATGTTGCCTCCTCAAGCCAAAATTTAGTTCGACAACAACATTTTCCAATGTGGATGTTAGCAGGGCCGATGACAACTCAAATAAATGAAAACTTGAAATTGTCTAACACTTGCCTCTCTCACTTGCATAATAGCTTAATGATCTCATGAATCACTTTTGATTGAGGCTTTATGTTATGGTTCAGCTCCTCTTAAGTACATGTGTGTCACTCTTTATTGTGTTAACTCTCATCTTTTGTAGTCTATTATGCCTGAAATTCTATACTTTCAATGCAGGTGGTTACCACATCAGTCGCAGCAATGAAATCCTTATGCAATGCTTTCACAGTAAGGACCAGTTCGTTATCATTGAGAATGACACAACTGTATACCAAAACAGAGTTTGCAATGCTCCACGACTTGTGACTAAACAAAAAAGGGCATGTATTGGTACCTTTTTTTTAGTTGATTTTTTCAAGTCTATTATTCTGCGCTCTAGATACATATACAGTTTATAATTTATATATATTTTGAGTTGGTTTTTGTGATTTGTTGACTTTATTAGATATATACATAATTATCCCCAAACTTTTCTCAAACTTTCACCGTGCAAAGCACGGTTTCGCACCTAGTACAAGTAAAGAGATAGGTTTGAACATATATATATTATTATCTTCTTTTTTTTTTGATAAGGAAATAATTCGAGGCCGGACAGACCCGGACCTCGAGAGGCCGACAAAGTCGGCAGACGGTAAGCCGTCTAAACATACAACAACGAAAATAGAAATTATAACAAAAATACATCAAAAGAGCACCTAAAAACCCAGAAAAAACCCAAGACCTAAGTAAACCAGAAAATATATTATTATCTTCTTGTATATGGGCGGTTCATCTTAATCAACTATACTAAATTACTAATTCTCTTTTAGAATAGAGATCGGAATTGTTATTAGATATCCGATCCACTCGTTTCATTAATTCCATCAAAAAAAGTATCGAAAATGGATTTTGATGTTAGTCGGGTGAATGAGCGCGAGTGAAGGGATAGTGGAACGGTTCATATGCAGGTGAAGATATATCCATTTTCGTGCTTCTTTTTCTGTTTAGAAGAGTAATCAACCTTAAGAGCATCCGCATCCATGGAACCCAATTCGGTTCCTTAACTCTCCTTTTTATTTTTCTCTCTCCATAAGAAACCCAACTAAATTTTTTACCCACATCCCTACAACCCATTTTATTATAAACTAAATAATATAAAATTAAAAATAACCCCACCACTTACCCAAAACCCCTCTCTTTCTCTTTCCTACCCTCTCACAAATGCCTTCCATCTTCTTTCTTTCTTTGGTTTTTAAGAGTTCCTTAGTAGTAAACCTATCCCATCATTCCTTAATAAAACATCCCCATCTTTTATTATTTTATTATTAAGTTCCTAAATTCTTTTATTCTTTTATTATTAAGTTCCTAAATTTTCTTCTTTAAACACCCCAATGTGGATGCTCTAATGATGTGAAATATACAACTGGCATATATTTTTTTTAGTGATAATATTTGTAACTATAAAATTTACTGTATGAACCACACTCTTTTCCTCTTGAATTATTGAAGTGTGACTCAAGACGCGTAGAGTATTTTATATGTAAAATAACGCGTGTCCCTTGAATTACACGTCTATGACTCAAGAAGGACATAGTATAATTTTTTTTAAAATAAAATAAATATTTGGTGTATATAGTAAAAATTGTGGTTTAAATATCACTCCCTTATTTTTTTTTAATTGCCATACATTTTCGTGCTTTTTTTTTTATACAAGGTAATAATTTAGGTGGTGTTAGCCCCTGTTAATCGACCACCCAAGAGCGTCATTTCGGACGAGCAGCTGAATCACTGGGTGAGACACGGGGGGATCATGGTTGAGGCTGAGCTGAAGGTGCGCCACTTTATCCGCAACCTGATTTATCTCCCCGAAGATTGAAGGAATTGGTGTCCTTTAATTGATGTGTAAAATACTAATGATATAATAGGATTAAAATGGAGATTTATAATCTGAATAATTTAGGTAATTATAGTGCTTTGCTAGAAGCCAACTATAATTTATAGATTAAATTATATTTAATCTATTGCTATTTTATTCAGGTCCTATAAGGTCACACACAAAGAGTATTAGGAATTGGATAAATTGATTAATAATAATAATAAGTTATTATTATTGATATAGTTTGTGGGTAGAAGATAAAAGATAAAGGTGACTTATTAGGAATAAGTTGACCTAGTTTCTACAATATATAAGGAGACTTATTAAGAATAAGTCTTAACTTTTTGATCGGCATTGTACGTATCTCCAAAACTTCTCCCACCACAAATCGCTAGCCTCCCTAACCCGTAGGGTGTGAGTTGCAATCCTTCGATCATTCGTTCTAGCAAACGGAGACAAGGAGATCCAATCTCGTGCTCGTGTGGACCAAGTAGAGGAGTCGCGCTTGAGGCTCTTTTCTCCAAAGGTGATTTTGAATCAAGGTTCCGCACAAGAAAGGTACGACTTTTCCCCTCTATATTGTTCATATCAATTCATGCATGAGATCCCGAATTAGATGTTAGAAAATAGTTTTCTTCACTTCCGCTGCGCGTCTAATTTTCCTACAGTGGTATCAGAGCCTCTTGCATAAATTGATATGATCGATTGATTTTCCTGTTTGTTTTAATTCAATTTTGTAATATATTTGATATATGGAATAAGTGGTATGATTAAAATTTTGATTTTAATTAATTGGATGTAACGAGTTCGGAATTTGATTCCGATAAACATCGCTGCACGCCTTTCTTGAAATTTTCAATTAATTGTATGTTTCCGACATGCAAAGCCGATACACAACATGAATTGATTGAAAATTGTACAGTACGTTTAGCATCATTTAACTTTTTCCGAAAACAGTTGGTTTAATTTGGAAATTGTTTCGTTAAATCAATTTGTATAATTTATACAAAAGATATGATTTTTTTTTTGTATAAACTAAAAGTGATGTTGATTTGAATTTAAGAAATTGGGAATTTCATTATTTTGATGCCTAAAGTAATTGGTAGATTTTATGTGAATTTGATTCATATATTAATTTGTCAAAAGTTTAAGTTTTATGAAAACTTACCATCTTAATCCTACAATTGTTAAAGTTTGTAATTGTTACAAAATTTGAGTGGGAGTGGATGGGGATGGAATTAGGGTTATGGAAGATATTTATGATTTTAGTGTAAAATCTTAAATTACCTTAATTAGATATGGTAGATATCTTATCCCTAATAAAAATATTCTATTCAATTATATAAGGTAATAGTTACCCTAAAATTCATTCCATATATATGATTGCTAAATTTGAATTAAATATCAAGAATATTAAATTAGTTATTTTATTAGATAATTTAATTGATTTGAGTTAAATGGTTTATTAATATGATTGATATTCTAATTCTTGTTTATATTAATTTGATTAATATTTTGATGTTATATTAATTGTGATTAATATTTTAATATTTGATATTATTGCATGCGGTGACTAGTATGGCCCAAGTAGCATATAAATACGATCTGCGTATCGTTATGTATTTTTGTACACGATATGCGTATCGTTATGTATTTTTGTAATTTAATTTTTGAAAGTAAATTTATTTATACATTGTACAAAAGAAGATGTTACAAGATTCAAGGATGGAGATCCAAAAGGCGATTCTAGGATGGAGATCCAAAAGGAGAATCAAGGATGAGGATCCAAGAAGTTAGAAGAACCTTAAAGATTTATCTTTTTGGTTTTCTTTTCATTAGGGGCCATACTAGGATCACAATTTATTTTTGTGCATGTGTTTGGTTTATGCTTGCATGTTTGATTATGTTGTTTGTTCACTTGATAATTAGACTTGCATGACAAACCTAGTTCCCTTAAAAGAAAATTGAGAGTATGCCTTTCCAATTCATAGCCTATGAGGCCCTTGGAATTTGATGGATAGGTTTTGCCAAAGCAAGGTGTCCATGCTTTGACCTTGGGATAGTACGGGTAAATCTATATAAGGGATTTATAGCCTTGAATTGGTTCTACTCAACAAAAGACCAAAAGACAAAGTTTTGGATTTTGAGGCATGGGATAGATTTACATAAGATGTGATATATCAACCAAGAGTTATAAATGTTATAACTAGTAAAAGTTACTTACCTTGTCACATAAGAGTTAGGGTAGTGCCAAAGCACGCTAATGTCTTATCTGTAATAGGATCTTGGAATCATTTTATTCAAAGGGAAATTTATTTTATGGATAAAATGGCATTAACTTATTTACATTTAAAGCATGTTTAAATTTTAAGTTTTTGCATGACAAACATGATTCATATTTTGCATGTTCTATGTTGTAGATATCATGAACAGAAACGATAACCCAACCATCATCAATTTGCGTTCAATTCTTGAGAAGAATAAGTTGAACGGCAATAATTTCCTCGATTGGGAAAGAAATCTGAGAATTGTTCTCAGGTCTGAAGGAAAAGAGAGTGTACTTGACACCCCAATCCCAAAATTGACTGATGCCTCTACTCAAGCTGAGAAGGATCAGGAAAAACAAATCAGAGATAAGTCAGTGATTGTCACATGTCTTATGCTGGCTTCTATGGAGTCGAGCCTTCAAAAGAGGTTCGAAAAGATGGATGCTTGCACCATCATTCGCACCTTGAAAGTTATGTTTCAAGAACAAGCGAGGATGGAGAGGTATGAGACTCATAAGGCAATACTTGATTGCAAACTTGAGAAAGGCAAGCTAGTTGGTCCTCATGTCTTTGAAATGATTGGTCATTTTGAAAACATGGAGAGACTTGGCCACCCCTATAGCCAAGAGTTGGCTACAGACATCATACTTCATTCTCTGCACGATGGATTTACTCAGTTCAAGCTAAACTTCAATATGAACGGAGCTGTAAAAACGCTTGAAGAGTTGCATGGGATGCTTAAGACCGCTGAGCAAAATCTAACTATGGGCAACAAGAAGGAGATCTTGATGGTCCAAAAGGGAAAAGGGTTCAAGAAAGGGGCATCTGGGCAGCAGAAGAATGCAAAAGGGAAGGGTAAACCAGTTACCCAACCCTTGTCTATTTTCAAAGATAACATTTTTTATGCCGATTTTGTGTTGAGTAATGGACTCAACATTTTGGATCAAACATCCGGCATTTATAACGTAAGTACCAAAAGGCAAAAATCAGACGCAGGTAATAACACCTACCTATGGCATTGTCGATTGTGTCACATAGACTTAAATCGCATGAAGAAGCTCCATAAAGATGGACTTTTGACATCAATTGATTGTGAATCATTTGACACATGTGAGTCATGTCTAATGGGAAAAATGACAAGGTCACCTTTTACTGGGGTAAGTGAAAGGGCAACTGAGCTCTTGGCACTAATACATACTGATGTATGTGGACCTATGAGTACAGAAGCTAAAGGTGGGTATAGATACTTCATAACCTTTACTGATGACTTGAGTAGATATGGCTATATCTACTTAATGAAGCATAAGTCTGAATCATTTGAAAAGTTCAAAGAATTTCATAATGAAGTTGAAAACCAGCTTGACAAGAAAATTAAGGCACTCCGATCTGATCGTGGTGGTGAATATTTGAGTCAAGAGTTTGATCATCATTTGAAAAGTTGTGGGATATTATCACAACGAACTCCACCCGGAACACCCCAAATGAATGGTGTATCTGAACGGAGAAATAGGACCCTGTTGGACATGGTTCGATCAATGATGAGTTTTGCTAATCTTCCAATATCTTTCTGGGGGTATGCTCTCACAACCGCAATGCTCACACTAAACAGGACTCCATCTAAGGCTGTAGAAAAGACACCATATGAGTTATGGACTAGAAGAGTTCCAAGTTTGTCTTTTCTCAAGGTTTGGGGATGCGAAGCATACGTAAAATGTTTACTAGCAGATAAGCTCGCACCCAAATCAGATAAGTGCTTCTTTGTAGGGTACCCTAAGGAAACTAAAGGGTACTACTTCTACAATCCCACCGAGCACAAAGTGTTTGTTGCCAGGGATAGTGTCTTTTTGAAAAAAGAGTTTGTTTCCAAAAAGTCAAGTGGGAGAAATGTTGATCTCGAAGAGGTTCGAGAGAAGCAACAAACCGAGCAGCAAGAAGACATGGATCACTCCATGACTGAGGCTGTGAGCTTTGAGGACCTAATTCCAGAAGAAGATGGAACTCAAACTCATACAATGGAGGAGGTGGAATTGGAGGTGCAAGACCCCATTCCCAATAACCCACAAAATGTTGTGGTGGAACCTCTAGTTGCTCAACCCACGCGTAGATCAAAAAGGGCAAGATCGCTACCAAATAGATTTGCTGAATTCATATTGAATACAAGTCTAGACATTTTGTTGTTAGAAAGCGATGAACCCACTACATATAAGCAAGCTTTGATGAGTCCAGACTCCAAGAAGTGGCATGATGCCATGGTATCCGAAATGGATTCTATGTCTGAGAATCAAATATGGGACTTGATAGATCCATCAGATGGGATAGTACCCATTGGGTGCAAATGGGTTTACAAACTCAAAACAAACAAGAATGGAAAGGTAAATCTATTCAAAGCAAGACTGGTTGCGAAAGGGTTTAAACAGGTTCATGGTATTGACTATGATGAAACTTTCTCACCAGTCGTTATGATTAGATCCATCCGGATACTCCTAGCAATTGCAGCTCATTATGATTATGAGATCTGGCAAATGGATGTCAAGACCGCGTTTCTAAATGGATACTTAGAAGAGGATGTGTACATGACACAACCTGAAGGTTTTGAGGATCCACAAAATCCTAGGAAGGTATGCAAACTTAAGAAATCCATTTATGGACTTAAGCAAGCGTCAAGGAGTTGGAACCTTCGATTTGATGAAGTGATCAAACAGTTTGAATTCATCAGATGTGAAGAAGAACCTTGTGTTTACAAAAAGTTTAGTGGGAGCAAAGTTGTATTCTTGGTTTTGTATGTGGATGACATACTACTCATTGGGAATGACATTCAAATGCTTGAGTCTGTAAAAGACTGGCTCAAGAAGCATTTCTCAATGAAAGACCTTGGAGAGGCAGAGTACATTTTAGGCATCAAGATCTATAGGGATAGATCCAAGAGACTCATTGGACTAAGTCAGGGAACTTATATAGATAAGGTTCTAGATAGGTTCAAAATGAAAGATTCCAAAAAGGGATTTTTGCCCATGCAACATGGTCTATATCTAAGCAAGAAGCAGTGTCCAGTAACACCTGCTGAGCTGGATAGAATGAGTCGGATCCCTTATGCATCAGCAATAGGATCCATTATGTATGCCATGATATGTACTCGCCCAGACGTTGCATTCGCCTTAAGTGTGTGCAGCAAATACCAATCGAGTCCAGGTGAAGCACACTGGAGTGCAGCTAAGAACATCCTCAAGTACTTGAGAAGAACTAAGGATGATTTCTTGGTGTATGGTGGTCATGATGAGTTGATCGTTCAAGGATACACTGATGCCAGCTTCCAGACAGATAGAGACGACTTCCGATCCCAATCCGGATACGTTTTTATTCTTAATGGAGGAGCTGTGAGCTGGAAGAGCTCAAAGCAAGACACAGTAGCTGATTCTACAACAGAGGCTGAGTACATCGCTGCAGTGGATGCTGCTAAGGAAGCTATCTGGATAAGGAAGTTTTTAGCCGAGCTTGGTGTGGTTCCCAAAGGGGTTGAAGCCATTGACATTTATTGTGACAACAATGGTGCCATTGCTCAATCCAAAGAACCAAGCTCCAATTCCAAATCCAGGCACGTGCTCAGAAAGTATCACGTCATACGAGACTATGTCCAAAGAGGTGACGTGAGACTATGCAATATACACACGGATAACAACATAGCAGATCCGTTGACTAAACCTCTTTCCAAGCCCAAGCATGATAGTCACACTAGAGCTAAGGGACTCAAGTCTATTGGTGAATGGATTTGATTTATATGTTTAACGCATTTAGATATTGATCAAGATTGTTGAAACATATTTTCATCATGTTTGTTTGAAATAAAATTTCACTATTATTCAATTATGGTTTAGAATTGAATAAAATGTCCTAATAATTTATGATTATCAAATAGGATCGCTGCGAAAGTCGTGGTGGTTGAGACCCTATTAAGTGAACTGATATTATGAATTATGCTTTGCCATAGTCTTAATCATTAAATGGGACATAAATGATTTAATATAGACTATTATGCAAGTTGATTGATAGCGCCAAGTTTCACGGGCTATAGGGACATAGAGATGTCTAATCAATTGTATAGACAAGTATGGTGGATACTTGTTAGGCAGACCTGCCTTAAGATTTTTCAAATGAGTTGAAGAATTAAAGGTTAAAATATTATTAGTAGGTTCCTCAGACATGAGTGTGATATCCCTCTCACTTGATGATTGGTAGCCTTTGACACTGTCAACCGCTGATCCGTAAATGGCAGTCATAAAGGCAGTGATTGGGGTTGCTAAAATTTAAGTGGGAGCTATAGTCACGCAAGATTGGAGAAGTCCTCCTATTCTGGATATTAGGATATCTGAGTAGGAATAATGTTCTGGCCACTCGAAGAGTAAGAACTGTAAAATGCATGACCATGCTCAAATGGATTAATATGTAATCATTTGTTTATTTGACAGCTCAAGCTCGGGATCGAGAAATAATTTGAATTGATATGGATAACATGAGATGCTATCATATCGTCAAATTGAACATTAAGTGACAAAGGAATTGAAACCGCACATCCACTTAAGGACAAGTGGGAGATTGAAGGAATTGGTGTCCTTTAATTGATGTGTAAAATACTAATGATATAATAGGATTAAAATGGAGATTTATAATCTGAATAATTTAGGTAATTATAGTGCTTTGCTAGAAGCCAACTATAATTTATAGATTAAATTATATTTAATCTATTGCTATTTTATTCAGGTCCTATAAGGTCACACACAAAGAGTATTAGGAATTGGATAAATTGATTAATAATAATAATAAGTTATTATTATTGATATAGTTTGTGGGTAGAAGATAAAAGATAAAGGTGACTTATTAGGAATAAGTTGACCTAGTTTCTACAATATATAAGGAGACTTATTAAGAATAAGTCTTAACTTTTTGATCGGCATTGTACGTATCTCCAAAACTTCTCCCACCACAAATCGCTAGCCTCCCTAACCCGTAGGGTGTGAGTTGCAATCCTTCGATCATTCGTTCTAGCAAACGGAGACAAGGAGATCCAATCCCGTGCTCGTGTGGACCAAGTAGAGGAGTCGCGCTTGAGGCTCTTTTCTCCAAAGGTGATTTTGAATCAAGGTTCCGCACAAGAAAGGTACGACTTTTCCCCTCTATATTGTTCATATCAATTCATGCATGAGATCCTGAATTAGATGTTAGAAAATAGTTTTCTTCCCTTCCGCTGCACGTCTAATTTTCCTACAAAGATATGAGCACAGTAGATCAAATCGAAGTCAAGAAGTAGCATCCTAGCATCTGCCATGATAATCTCGATCTCCCAAGGACAGCTCTAGACACCGTTGATAGCGTTAATGACAACAAGACAATCACCTTCAACCTCGAGCTTCGAAATCCCGAGCTGGCGGGCTGCAGTCAAGCCCCGGTGAAAAGCCAATGCCCCCGCCTTGAGAGCGGACATCTCACCACAGTGCGAACCACGACAGAAAACAATCGAGCCACTGTGATCACGTATCACTACACCAGTAGCCGTCACACCCGAAGAGCTCACCGCCGCATCAAAGTTTAATTTGAAGGAACCTTCCGCTGGTTTTTTCCATCTCAAATTCTTTCTTTTTCTTTGGCTCGAATGTTTTGCTTTCTGTTTGTTTTCCTCATCTTCCCAAAATGGTTGATTGACTTCTTTCCATTGTGCTAGGTGATATTTTATATATTGTTCTTGTTTTTGATGGGTTTTGAAGGTATGGTCCTCTTAAAAAATTATCTTATTCCTGATTGTCCATATGCACCACTAAACAGTGGCCAGATGTGTTTTTTGCTTTGCCGTTAGCTTTCCGAAAATCTCAGTGGTTAGTTGTTTAATATTTGCATTCGTTACTTGTGTGTTTTGTATAATTGTTCCTATTTGATGGTCACTTCTTCGTATGTGATCTCTTGTGCACTGACAGTTTCTGAATAGGTGAATCGAGTCTTCATCCCGTTGGTTACATAGGCTACAAGTAAGGGGGGCTGCCACCCCTTTTTCAGCTAGTCTCAGTTTTGTTGGGATTCCATTCATGACAAGTTTCCAAAGGAAATTTTTAATTTTTGGTGCACAATCAAGCTTCCAAATCCATTCTATCGATTGGTCTTGTGTTTCTACTTCCTGTGATGCTCTCTAGTGCCGACGTAGTGGTAAACCAGTCGTGTCTACTTGCTTTCCAATATAGCCGATCTTCGATTTCATTTGTTGGGATTTCTGTGCATTTAATCTTGTTCACTATGTCACTTGGTAAATTTTCCTTAGTTCGCCTAATTTCCATTGTTTATCACTACCAATAAATTGCTCCACTTTTTCGTCTGTGTTAATTGGGTTGGAAGTTATGTTATAGTTAATGAGTTTAATGCCAGTAATCCATTCATCAACCCAGAATCTTATCGTTTTTCCATTTCCTACTTGCCATATCAGTTGTTCACATAATTCATCTTTTATTTCCATTAGCTTCCTCCATTGCCAAGATGATGCTTTGTTGTTTCTGTAGTTTCATAGTTGTTCATCTTTTAAGTATTTTTCCTTTATAATTTTAACCCAACAGTTTCCTAGATCTGCGAGGATCTTCCATAGGAGTTTCATTTGAAGTGCTTTGTTTATGTCTCCTGATTTATTTAGTCATAGGCCTCCATTACGTTTTGGTTTACAAATTTTGTCTCATCCTATAAGAGGTTTGTAATTTTGGTCTTTGTTCCAAAAGAATCCTCTATTTATTTGGTATAGCTCTTTATGGATTCCTGTAGGTAGCATAAAGCTTTGCATGACGTAGTTTGGTTTCGTGGACATATTAGATTTAATTAAGACCGATCTTCCTTGTTGAGAGAGTCCATTTGCCTTCCACTTGGTGAGTTGTGCTCGGCTTTTCACTACTGTCTCTTGAAAGGTTTCTTTATTCACTCTTCCATTTATAATAGGGCATCCTAGATATTTATCTAGCATTTCTTGGTTCGTGATGTGAAGTATACTTTGAATTGTCAATTTTTTTTGAGTCGAAACACCAGAGGTGACTTGGAACGCTGATTTGTTAAAGTTTACTTTTTGTCCTGGTAATAATCATCAATGGTTTTCTTAATCATTGTACATGATTCAACACTTTCTTTTGCAAAGATGATGATATCATCTGCAAAAGAGAGAAACGAAACTTTGGTTTCTCCCCTTGAGCATTGGAATCCAGTAGTTTTTCTAGAATCATTGGACTTTGCTTGTAGTGCTCTTGCAAGTAGGGATGGCAATTTTACCCGCACCCGACGGATATCCGTCTCACCCGACCCGAAAAAGTGGGTGAAAATCCGAAATAAAGCGGATATTAAATGGGTGATGGGTGAACGGGTGATGGGTCGGGTCGGATTCGGGTGAAGACATTCCCCACCCGTCACCCGACCCGCCACCCGACCCATCACCCGACTTATATTATATAATTATATTTTATATGTGAAATTACCAATATACCCCATAAACTCTAATTCAAAATACCTATCAAACAATTTCCCGCTTGAATCTTTGGTTGTTAAAGACTATGTTTTCTCTTCTTTTTATTCATAATTGTTGTAATGTCTTTTTATTTCCAAAACTTCTTGCTTGAAGTGTTGAAAGTTGTGGATAATTACACGTATTTGACCTAATTTCACTATATTTGGTACTAATTTATTCGTCGATGGGTTCGACGTATGTTTTTCAATATTTTTTTTTGATGAATTTGATGTCTTGTATTTCACCCGATCCACCCGATCACCCGGTGGGTGATGGGTGGACGGGACGGGTGAAAGATTTGGTGGGTGATGGGTCGGGTAGGGTGAAAGATTTTGGGGGGTGGGTCGGGTGACGGAAGTAGATCATCCACCCATCACCCGACCCATTGCCATCCCTACTTGCAAGGACCTCTGCCCCTAAGATGAATAGGAGGGGAGAGATTGGGTCACCTTGACAGAGTCCTCGAGACGGGAAGAACATCTTCGAGGGTTCATCGTTAACAAGGACGGAAAATGAGACAGTTTGCACACATTCTTGGATCCACGAGATAAATTTTGGGTCAAATCCAAATTTGCGAAGAACTTGGAAGAGGAATCTCCAGTCCACTCTGTCATAAGCCTTTTCCATGTCAAGTTCAACAGCTATCCATTCTTCTTTTCCTTTTCACTCTTTGAAATAATGAAATATTTCATGTGCTATTAAGACATTATCTTGGATAGATCTATTTGATACAAAAGCCCCCTGAAGGGGATGTATAATTTTTCCGAGCACTTGTTTTAATCTATTGGCTAGGATTTTCGCTGTGATCTTATAGATCGTGGTACATAGACTTATTGGTCTATAGTGATTTGTGGTGTTTGAGTTGTCACATTTTGGTATCAATGATATGAAGGTATGGTTAATTTAATTCAGGATCTTTCCCGAAATGAAAAAACTTTTGACTGCTTTAATAACGTCTGGTCCAATTGTTTCCCAATAGATTTGGTAGAATTCTGCTATCATACCATCTGGTCCAGGACATTTGTTCTTCCCAAGTGCCAACACTACTGATTTAATTTCATGATTCGATACGGGTCTTATTAGTTTCATATTATCTTCCATTGAAATTTCCATTCAAATAAGTTGAAGGTAGTCATTTAGGAGCTGTTGGTTGATGTTCTCCTCCTTAAATCTTTTTTCAAAATCAGTTTTAATTTCTTTAATGATATTTTCTTCCCCCATAATTTGGGTCCCCTCTGCTGTCGTTATTGCTCTTATTATTTTCCTATTTCTTCTTCTGGTTGCCACCCGATGAAAGTATCCCGAATTTGTATCAACTAGCTTTAGATGTTTACACTTTACTCTTTGACTCCAATACATCTTGCGGTATTGTATTAGGTGTTCCTTTTTTCAGATTAGTCTCTCTTGGATATTATCGTCTCTGTTTCTGTTTATTGTTGTTTCTTTTTGGATCTCTAATAACTTCTTGTCCACCTCTTTGATTTGGGTAAAAATATTCTCAAAGGTTTTTCTGTTCCACTCTTTTGTGAGTCTCTTTAGTCGATAAGTTTTCTATACAAGGTTAAACATTCGTGACCCTGGAGAGTTTGTTCTCCTCACCTGCTTGACGATCTTTTTATAATTCAGCCTCGCCAGGCAAATATTCTCAAATTTAAATGGTCTTCTTTTATACTTACTATTAGTTTTGAATTCTAAAGAAATCGGGCAGTGGTCTGACGTTGAGAAAGCATGATTTGTTGTTATTAAGTCTTGAAATTTGTGCAAGATTTCTGACTTTATTAAAGCTCTGTCTAGTTTTTCATAGATATTGTTGATGTTAGATTTATTTTTTCTCCACGTGAATTCATTTCCTTTCGTGGGGATCTCGAGCAATTCACATTGGTTCATAAACTCCGTGAGGCTTTGAAATCTGTTTGGGGAAGGGTTACAACCCCCTTTCTTTTCTGACGAAGATTTTATTTCATTAAGATCTCCCATTACCACAGCTAGGAGAGTGAGATCCTTAATGTATTCTGTAAAGGAATACCAAAATTCAGATTTGTCCCTCTCATTAGGAGGGGCATAGACAAAGCAAATGATGAAGGAAAAAAGGGGATGAGAAATTGAGACTCTAAGCGAAATGAATCGTTTCTCTTTTCGAAGTATCTCCACTTTTTCATTATGCATTTGGTGCTCTTTCCAGATTACACGTATTCCGCCCGCTCTACCTTCAGCAGGTATCCATTCCATAGAATCAAATCCCGGTTTTCTCCAGATTTTTTCGTCAGGCATTATGTCTGTTTTTGTTTCCATTAGTGCTATTAATTGGATATTTTCAATCTTGCAGAAGACATCTATTCCAGTCCATATATTTTTCTAGCAATCCCATATACATTCCAAGAACTAATCTTCATTAAAGTGAAGGAATATGAAATGGGTCAAGTCCTTTGTTCTCTTTTTGATTAATTTTCTACACCACTTGTGATGTTCCTTTGCATCTTTATTCTTCCTTATGCTTGGTTTTAATTGTTGGTCTGTTTCTCTATATTCTCTTTTTCTATTCCTTTTGTTCTTGTTATAATCAACCCTTTCTCTTTCGAATTTCTGGTTTGAAGTCTCTATTTCCTCCATCAACTGGTCAATACTTAGGTTATTGGCCTTTTTTCCTTCTCCTAGTCTCTTCTTATGATTCATTGGTTTCTTAAGATGTTTTCTTAGCATGCAAAAAGCCTGCTTTACTGATTTCTTTTCATTCTCCAATATGAGAAGAGGGGATCTGGGTGCAAGGTAGGAAAGGTTTAAAGAGTTTCTATATTTGTTCATGTACTCATTACCAAAGTTTGGTTCGGATTCATCCCGTAATTGGAAATAATGAATGCCACGTGTGGTTCATAAAACAAAGCAAGAGATAAAAAGCCCCGTCAAGTCTTGCTAGCTTAGCTGGTTAAGGATGACAGGTCATGATCAATAGATCATGAGATCGAATCCCCCTTCCCCCATATTGTGATGGCCTAATGCCTGCCTATGAACCAAAAAAAGAGATAAAAACTTTTTATCTCTTTTTATTAAAAAAAGATATACGGAAGATTAATTAATAAAGCGGGGCTTTTTATTAAAAAGCCCCGTTTTATTGACGTTTATTCTTCTATATGATATACAGAGGATTAATTAATAGTGAAATAATTAATAATCTAAATCAACATGTTCTTTATACAAATTGTATAAATGTATGAGAAATGAAGTTGGGCGGCCACGATTGGGTCCTTCGGATAAGATAAAGTTTGGTGTTACCTAAATTTTGTTCCATTTTACTATTAATTAATTAATTAATAATTATATATATAGTGATGATCGATTATATATTCACGTGTTGTAAGAATAGACTAGTCATGGATGTTATTAAATGCCATATTGTTTGAATTTTTGTAATCTTCAATTTAGTTGCGTAATATAGAGGATAAATTTCATGTGAATATTTTTTCGGTGTACATTGTGAATTTAGTGTGTGGATCAAGAATATCAACAAATGAGATTTCTTGTAAGCTTGTAATATTTGTACATAGGGCTGGGCCTACCAATATAAATCGAACTGGTCGGTACTCACCGAATCAATTTAATTAGTTATCAATTAATATACTGAATTAAGTTGCATAAATTGACTAGTATTGATAATATTTATATTATTATATATACTCCGTATAATTTAGTTTTTTTTTAATTTTTATTTTTGAATTCTTTTTTTAACTTTGTAACTTGTAAGTGTAGAATTGTAAAAGACTAAGACAATTGGGAAAATTATATCTAGGTTTGAACTTTTAAAACCTTCAATGTCGACTATGGACTAGTACCACCACCAAAATCTGAAATCTCATGATCGCATACATAGGTCATAGGCGACGACACATTCACATCCTCGGTTGAGACCAAACCTAAGCACGAGTCAAAAGTTTTCATATTATTTTTAATATTATCGGACCTATTTGTGTTGCATTATAGTTTTAATTTTGTAATATAGTGCTTGAATGTATGAACTATTTAAGTATTTATGTTACTCCTTAAATTGTAAGAAATTTTAAGTTTTAATTAAGTTGTATTGTTTTGTTTTTTCTCAAAACTCAAAATATGGTATATACCATTACCATTTACCAACATTTACCAATCAATGTTATTGTTATCCAGGTTTATGATTATCAATTCCAATTGGTTGGTATATGGTAAAGCAAAAAAAAAAAGGAATTGATATTGCAACAATTCTAGCACTATTTGGAATGCTTGTCATGTATGATTGGGTCTTTTATAAGGGGTTGGGTTTGGTCTTGTGAAGCTTGGGTGTTAGCTCAGTATTGGACTGCCAACTTTAGTTGGGCCATCCAAGATTGATAGGCCAATCTTCTAGCTTAGTAGATCTCATTGTGTTGGATCTGAGCTCTAGAGTATTATGTAACCCTAGTTGACTCTTTAGGCTCGGATATATAAGGACTCTTCCTCTATCTCCTTATGCGTATTAATTGTTGCTTGCCTTGGGTAAGTCTTTGCTCCATCAGAGAGAGAGAGAAAGGAAACCCTAACGCCATCGTATTCTTACAAGAGTGTCGCTAGGTTACTAGTCCTGGTGGTCTTCTCCGATGATCCCTTGGTGGTTGGATCTATTGGTCTTTAAAAACTCCTGTTTTGACGACGAAGATCTTCTTCGTCCTTTCCCTTTACAACTCTTATATTCTTGTATGCCTGATACTTGAGGCCCCGTAGACGTAGGTGTTGTGATCATATTACCATATGAGCCCGAGCCACACAGACTCTCAATTGAGAAAACATCTTAGCGATACATTGGTAATTTGGATCATCCAGACTTTATAAAATTTCAATTGAAGCCTATGAGCACTTGTTGAAAAGATATTTTAAGTGGATACAACATCCTTGAATGACACGTTCATTAATTCAGCTCAAAAAATGACCGAAAATTTTGTTCTTTACAACAGTTTGAAATTTGGTTGGAAATGCATTAACGAACGTGTCCCTTGGTCACCTCCTTTTCCATCATTTCGAGGGACCTTTCATATTATCCGCTCAATGAATGTTTTTTTGTTAGCCTTTGACCTTTCATTTAGCATTACTTTTCTTGTATACAGAGCTTGTATGCTCACTTAGAAATGAGCATACAAGCTTGTGATTACTAAAAAAAATGCGTTCCTCTGAATCGAGATGATTCTAAATTTTTGTTGGTGAGATGTCTTCGACACCATTTGAGGTGAGATGCCAAAGAGAAATCCGTTTGTTGAGTCCCTACCGGTGAGATGCTTGTGATTGATTCCCAAACAAAGACTCAATCATTCGAAAGTGAGATTCCAACTTTTGAGAAAGTGAGTTTTGTAGATCTTGTGGTGAGATATTCCAAGATCTAGAAATCCATATCCTTGTGTTTTATTTTCTATAAATACAAAAAATCAGATTCACAAAAAGAGTGTTTGAAGCTCGAGCTTTAGTTGATTGGACCTCAGGGCAAATCAGTAAACCTCGTAAACAAATCTCTGAGTTCTCTTACTTTTATTTTGGTTCTACACTTCCGCTTGGTTTGAATTTGTGTTGATCTAGATATTTGTGATATCATTATCTTTATACAACAAAATGATTATTCGTACCTAACTAATACAAATAATCATATTGTTGATAAGGTTGGTACTTGGTAGTAGGGTTGGCATGGTACGGTAACCACCAAAAAATGGCGATTACCACGTACCAACCACAAACTGGTGGTACGCTAATTTTCATACCATGTACCAACCACAAGTCGTGGTTACCACATATATGGTAAGTTGCAGGGGCGGATCCTTTAAAGGACCGGGGGTGGCAGTCGCCCCCCCAATGAAAAATGAAATTTAATATACATATTCCTCGCGTCGATAGCTTCGATTTGATATATTATAAGCTCAAATCCGATAACTGAGTAAAAAGTTATAAACGTTTCAAGACTGAAGCGATATAAACTATTTTTCACATTATTTACCAAATTAATATACACTTCTATCATACTCAACATTTGCTAAACTTCAACTTAATATTATAATTAAACCCGAAAATTTCAAATATTGATGATTTTTTCGAAAAAAAATTAGAGATAAATTTTCCGCCCCCTCAATTAAACGCTTCAGGATCCGCCACTGATGGTTACCAAGTTATAATATTGTTTGCATTTTTTTTTGAAACCGTTTGGCTACCTTCCGGTAGTCATCAAAGTTATCGAACAAAAAAATATAGTTACCACATGTTAAAAGTTGAAATAAATCAAGTTCACAACCTAAATTATAAACCAGTTCAAACCAACCAAGTTCAAAGTTTTGAAACAAACCAAGTTCAATTGTTCAAACATTCAAAAAGTTCCTACAAGTTCAAAGTCTTCAAACATTCAAAATGTTTCTACTGTTTCTAGTAGAAAAAAGTAGAAATGACCAATTTAGGTTGAAATAAAAACACAAAATATAAATTAAAAACTTAAAACTTAAAGATAATAATAAATAAAACATTAAATAAAAAAAATTAATATCTCTACTCGGTAACCATGATATTCAGATTTCATTACCGTTACCGTACCACCTTCACGTGGTTACCACCATGATGGTTACCGTAAATGTGGTTACCATCATAGTTGGTTTGTGGTTGGTACGTGGTTGGTATGGTAATTTCTAGGGGTGGGCACAAATCCCGATCCCGTCCCGGTCCCGTCCCGATCCCGTCCCGATCCCGGTGGGATTTAGGACAAAATAGCGAATCCCGTCCCGATCCCGTCCCGCAAAAATTATGCGGGACGAAACGCGGGACGATCCCGGTGGGATCCCGCAAATCCCGTCCCGTCCCGCATATAATAATAATAATAATAATAATAATAATAATAATAATCATTTTTATAATAATAATAATAATAATAATATTATAATATTATAGAATAATAATAATATATTATTAGTATTATTGTTTTGAGCAAATATTATAATTATAATTATAATCATAATCTTCCATTTATAATAATAATAATAATAATAATAATAATAATAATAATAATAATAATAATAATATTTGTTTATAATAATAATATTATTATTATTATTTGAGAAAATATTGTTTATAACTATAATAATAATTTTCAATTTATAATAATAATAATATTATTATTATATAATAATATAATATAATATAATAATATTATTAATTTATAATAAAATTATTATTATTATATTATATTATATTATTTCTTGTAAAGTATAATTATTTTATAATAATAGCAATAAAAATAAGTAATATTATTTTATTTTATTTTTAATTATAATGTGGCATTATTATTATTATTATTATTATTATTATTATTATTATTATTATTATTATTATTATTATTATTATTATTATTATTATTATTATTATTATAATAAAAGTTTCTACATAAAATTGGATCGAAGCCAGCTAACAAGCTGAGCCCCGCATCTCATTTAGAGTTACAAGAGGCAAATAGCTAAATACGGTATATATTCTTCCCAACTATCAATCGATAATGAGACAATATCTGGTGAATCTCGTCTCAATTCCTTTCCGTCCTGATCTAGTAAGATAATGTAGCCAAATATGTTGAACATTATAATTAATTATACAATCATTGTATGAATTAATAATAGTATTATAATAATAATATTATTATTATTATTATTATTTTTATTATTGAATAATATAGTTGAAAAGAATACCGTATTCAACATATTATACAAAATAATGAATTATGAAAGCATTTTTCACTTGCAAATTTATATAATATTTTATTATTTTTATATGCGGGATAAGGCCCGTCCCGTCCCGATCCCGTCCCGTCCAGACACCATCCCGTCCCGATCCCGTCCCGAAAAAAAAGTGTCAATCCCGTCCCGTAAAAATTTCACGGGACGAGTCCCGTCCCGACTCAATCCCGTCCCGTCCCGTCCCGTGCCCACCCCTAGTAATTTCCGAATCATTTGCTAGCCCTACTTGGTAGATCAATTGGGCAAAGTGGGTCGATGAGTGCATAGGGCTAAAGCCTAACTGTCAGAGGAAGATTTATTTGTTTGAATATATAAACAATATTCTTCTTACACTACAATTATGTTTTTTTAGGAGTTTTAGTTTCACTAATTTAAACATGAATGAGCCATTGAATCGATATACCCAAATCCTGTTTGTCATCTCAAATCGGAATGGAGTTCTTAGTTGAGAGTTGAGACATCCTATCAGCAATACAGCTAGTAATGTGAGCGTGATCTGAAACCAGTGTTCTAAAAAGCGCTATGCGGATCCTAGGCGGTGAGGGACCGCCTAGCGCCTAGGCGGTCAAGACGGACGCCTAGACGTGTTTAGGCGTCCATTTAGCTCTAGGCGAAGGGGAGCCGCCTAGTGCCTAGGCGGTGCCCAGGCGACGCCTAGACGCGATTTTTAGAACAGTGTCAGAAACCGTGAGAGGCTGGTGTTGGATGTACAAGTCCTGGTATCTCATCAAAATATCAGGGTGAATAAATATTATTGTAGATAGAGTTGCAAAAAACTTCCATACAATATACATGTTGTTGGTGAATTTGAGATATATACAACTTGAAATGCATGTTTAAGGATTATGTATAACCTACACATTTTCTTCCAATCGAGGTTTGAAAAATCGACGTGATGGCCCAATAGGTTTATTGATTTCACACCCAAACCAGGATGGAATAAACAGATCGTGTGGACTGAGAAGCCCAAACATATACGAGTAAAATTTCAAAATTCGAAGGGGTAAAATTGTCATTACGGATACCTTCATAAGCTGCGATCCTGTTTTCTCCTCCCTACGCTACCGACTCCGCCTCCGCCTCCGCCTCCGAAAAACCTCCCCAAAACCTTCGACTTTACTTCGAGTCCTTAAAAGTCCCTCCGATGGCTGCACTCAGATCGGCGGCGGCATCGGCCATGTCTATCAGATCGGTGTCAGTGGCAGCACCTGGCGTTCTTCGCCAGCTGTTTTCTACTTCCACTTTCGTCCCTCCGCCGATTCCCCAATCTAATACGTCTCCTCCCAAGGCCGAGCCCTCTCCGAACCTCTTCGTTTCAGGCATCTTCTCTCTCCGAACCTATTTTTTGTTGTTTTTATGCTGTCTTTGTGTTTCGATTGTGAGACAATTTGGTTTATTGGTTAGTTTTTAGTAGGGATGTCTGATTTGCATTTCTTCGCCATGTTCGATGGTTGAGGTCTACTCACTGTTTAAGTAATTCTAGTTTCTGAATGAATGATTTGATTCTGAATGGATATATGTATTTGTATAGGATTGAAAATTTCATTTTGGCGGTACATTAGCGTCCTATAGACATAAATGTAGTTCTTTTTGTTATATAGATCAGTTCAGAATAAGATTTTGAGTTGTTTTAGCCAGATGTTGTTAGTCCCGTAGTGTTTCTCTTGAGAAGAAATTAAGCCTTGAATATTGGATAATATTTATTGATTTTCCCCCATTTTTTGTTACCTAAAATGGAACTCGTTTCATCGACAAAATTGTATGTTTTGAGCTTTCATCATTCATGGCCAAAAGTTGGACTTTACAAAATTATAGCATGTTAATGTTGTTATCTTACACAGCAACACTAGGAGGTAACTAGGTCAACCAGATTGGATTTCTATTGTGATAATGGTATGTCATGTGTGCTTCCTTTATTTGCCTAATTTTACAAGTTTTTGCTCATTTTAATTAGGGCTTAGCAAACGCACAACTACGGAGGGACTGCGTGAAGCCTTTCAAAAGTTTGGTGAAGTAGTTCAAGGTAAGTCTTTGGCATGAACATTGTTACTTTTCATGGAGTGATATGGTTTGCTGATATGATGTGTATTTTTGCAGCCAAAGTGGTGACTGATCGCGTGTCAGGGTACTCAAAAGGTTTTGGCTTTGTTACATATTCTACCGTGGAAGGCGCAACTTCAGGCATTGAGGGCATGGATGGAAAGGTGAATTGACCTTTTAACCCTATCTCTAGGATTGTTAAAGGACTTGTTCTTAAATTTATTGTTTTGAATCCACACAGACCACACTTGTAACACTTGGCTATAATCAGTAGAGATTAAAGATCCCTCTTCCTTCCTACTCTAACCAAAAGAAGTCCATTTGCTTATAAACAGTAGTGACTGATGAATTCCGTATGAGTAAATCAATATATGATGAATACATTATACGCCCAGTTTTTGCTTTAGAGAAGCTATATCTTCGAGGTCATTGATAATTAAAATGTGTATTGAGTGTGGATATTGATTTATGCTGTCTGGTGTACGCGAGTTTATTCCTACAGTTATTACATAGTTGCTGTTGGATTGTCGCTTACTCACAATTCTTAGTTCATCTTCTTAAATATCTTGCTTTAAACCCACACTTGTAACACTGCTGTAAGTAGTAAAGATTCCAGATACCACTTCCCTGCCACCGCCCACCTAACTAAAAGCAGTTATGCTTTCGAGAAGCTATTATGTCTTTTGAGTTCATTTGTAATCAAGATGTGTATTCAGTGTGGATTTTTTTGTGGTGTGTCATTTGCAGTTTCTAGACGGTTGGGTAATATTTGCAGAATATGCAAGGCCAAGGCCAGTACCAGGGGCGCAACAGAACTATGGGAACCCCTCATATACGAGGAATTCTCCTTATGGTGGCAATCCTTATGGCCAGCAGTGAGTGCTAAATTCTGATTGGAAATTCTCATATATTTAAGAGTGAGTTAAGCCATTCAACTACCATTGATGTGCATGTTACAAGGTGAACTTCCAATTAGTGATTAGTCCTTGTTGTATTGTCAAGTTAGAAGCAATTTATCTGCTCTACTGGCAACTGAACCAAGTTATATGAGAAGACATTAAGTTTCCCGACTATCCTTATCCAGTTTATCTGCTTTGCTGGCCAATATGTGAACTCTCTGCACTATTTTTTTTGTACCCCAAAACATGTACTTGTACCCTAGGCTAGATAATGTTATACCTCATTATAACACCTGATACATCCTACAGCTGATACCAAATTTACTGAGAATGCTAGGCTGAAAACTTTTTCCACTTGGATTCTTCATTATATAATAGATAATGTATACCTCATCATAACACCTGATACATCCTACAGCTGATACCAAATTCACTGAGAACGCTAGGCTGAAAGCTTTTTCCACTTTGATTCTTCATTATAAGAAATGTTTTCTGTAGGATGTATGAAAGGCTGAATGATGGTGTGCAACATGGATCACTTGTTTTCATTTGATCAGATGGTCATGTTGTGCCTGAAATTTGATTCAGTTCTCCCAGGTTTATTAGTTGGGTATGTCTTTGTCATAGATGAACTATGATGTGGCACACTACTTGCTTCGACCTAATTAACCTGCTGGGTTAGGCAGGTAGCTAAGGCTAATAGTGAGACTTGCCTCACAACTTGTCTAAGGTGGAGCAATATCTGCACTAGTGTGTTGATCCATGGCGAAAATTACTTCTCTATATTTGTTAGTTGTAGAGGAAAATTCAAAGTGTTGAATTTTTGGACACAGCCAAAGGAGTAAAAAGAGACTATCATCTTTGTCCCTTCCTGAAATTCTACTGAATGAAGTGCATGCCGTGGCTGCTTAAAACTACTACGTAACGTGGATAAGAGTGAAGATGTTGAGAAATTCATGAGATTGAAAATGTTAAACCACGCAACAAGAACACCAAGGATTTTGGATTAGCTCTCAAGTTGAATGTGAGTCAATGAGTACTCTCTAGTCTCTATCACAACTCTGCAATGGCCAGTTTGATCAATTTGCAACGGGAGGAACCGATTTCGGTTTAAAAAGCCCATGGCATTGTGACAGTAAAGCTTAGTTTATGCTGGGTAACCCCTTCAGCCTCAGTGATAATGAAGGTGTTATGCATCCGAACCATAACTCCCTATTGGAAAGGGAAGTTATCACAAGAAGTAATATCTAAGTCTAGATCGTTATAAATGCACAACGACGAGTCGTTACATTCATGTGCAAAAATTTGCTCCTTATTTGGCTCAGTTGTTAGTTTCTTCTAGTCAATGAATTGGGCCCCAAAGACATTTGTGTAGCTGTAGTAGTTTGCGTATCCATAGGGTGCGTATAAGATATTTTCTTGACGCACCTGAAAAAGAAGAACTCATTGTTGGGACCGTCTTACATCAATTGGCCAACAAAAATATAAGGGTATCGGGTTGGAATGACTCCTGTTTTCACATGGCTCGACCAGAGTTTCTCGGAATTACACACTCATCATCTCATGTCGACAGTACTATACTATTTTGTTGGGTTAATGAACTAACATAAAGAGTATCGGGTTCTTGTCGATTCGCAAGAATGAGTGGTTGAACGCCACGAGGGTGCCCTAGACAACAAGGAATAAACGTGTGTGATATGCGTTGGCGAGTCCCATCGTCGAATGGGCAGGGCGACGTGTTGGGGTAATCGGATGTGACTTTTTGTAAATGTCTTTTGGACACCTAAACAGGGCGTCCTTCTCTACAAGCAAATGCTGAGGAACACATACAACACTGTGGTGAAGGTTTAGTAAGTGTTTGAAGATCCTATAAGATTTGGTCCTGAGGGGCCAATTTTTCAAGTCTCTTTCGGTAGTTAATACAGTAAAGATTGGTGAGTTGTCTGTTTGTATGAATAACTTCCACCTCAATGTTTAGGCAATTTTGGGTTCCCTATTACTTGTTGCCTACAAACTTCTGCTGTCAATTTCTAGTATCCCCGAGTAAATCCAATTATTTATGTTTTTTTTATAAGAAAACAATTTGTGATTTTTTTTGAAATTTTTGTATACAAATTACACCCCCCACCCTTTTTTTGTTATGTATAGGAATTTTAATTTATACTATTTATTTATTAACCAAATACACTTTTTTGTGTGATATTTCCACATTTTCAATCTATTTTCTCAAGTGTAATTGTTTGATCCAGTTTCCCTTGTGACATGATTGACAATAATGAATATGGGTGGGCACAAATCCCGCAAATTCCGATCATGTTCCGGTCCCGGTGGGATTTGAGAAAAAAAAAGTAAATTCTGTCCCGCAAAAATCATGCGGGACGGGATGCGGGGCGAGACTATGGGATCCCGCAAATCCCGGCCCCGTCCAGCATATATATAAATAATATATGTATTTAATATTAATAGTAGTGATTCTTTTTTTTACATATATATTTTTTAAGGCAACGTTACAATTTTTTTATTTACATATTTAGTTCATGTATTTACCTTTAAATTTTAAACACTACTGATTACATACTGTAAACCATTGTCCGAGTGAAGTTTTATTTTAATGTTTTAAGTGACCGTGTATATTTCTTTGTTTGAATTTTTGTTTTTGTGTTTTTTTTAATAAGTAAGATGTTTTTAAGTGATAGTGATGTTTTTTTATAATGAAAATAATTTTTTATTGTTCAAGTTTTTTTATAATATTTTATTATTTTTATCCGAGGGACAAGGCCTGTCCCGTCCCGTTCGGAATAAGGCTCGTTTGGAATTAAAAAAAAAGAAGCAAATTCCGTCCCGATCTCCTCCCAAAAAAAATTAAGCGGGACGGGTCCGTCCGGGTCCTGTCCCGCGCCCACCCCTATGAATGTAGGGATTGATGACCCCTAGTAATGAATGTAGCCATGTAGGGATTGATGAGAGGGGTGTGAACATTTTATGAGCAAAAACTCAAATAATTGTAAGTTGATAATTTTATAGGGTGTCACTATATACACCGCAAATCCGGATTAAGGATTTGCACGTCCTTAAGGACGTGCATGCACGTTCTTAAGGACGTGCAAGTCTGGAAATGTGCACGTCCACTATTTCAGACTTGCACGTCCTTAACAACGTGCAAGCACGTCCTAAAGGACGTGCAATACTTGCACGTTGTTAAAGACGTGCAACCCCTAGTTAGGGTTTTGCGTTTAGGGTTTAGGGTTTAGGGTTTAGGGTTTAGGGTTTAGGTTTTCCGACGTAATAATAAAATTGAAGTGTTTAGCTAGTAGATTTGAAGTATATGTCAAAAAAATGTCTTGTAGTATGTTCCACAAAGTATGGCAAGAAGCCACTTTCTTGGAAAGGAAAACATTGGGATTCACCTTAATCTTGGCGAAGATGGAAGATCTTTGCGTTTTCGTGGAAAGTGAAAGACAATCTAGAATACAATCTAGGAAAATATTTTAGGGTTGCACTTGCATATTAGTTTGCATTAATAATTTTAATAAAGTTGTGCAATACAATCTAGGAAAATAGTAAAGGACGGCCGGCATCGGCACGCAAAGCTCTAAATCTCTCAATCTGAGCTTGAAACGGAGCATCCCATCCTTCGACGCTCGGATGATGATGTTCGACCCATTCTAGTGGAGGCGGCGGAAGAGGAGCGTTAGGACGCAACCAGATCTAGGAGAACAAAAATTTAGAGTTAGAGTATTGACATATGTATGAAAATCATGAATAGGTAATAAAAAAGACGTTTGAAGTCGTACCGCGGCAAAATGGTCTTGGTTTCCGATGCAGGCTACACCAAGAGTTGCTGATTGGGGAGGGTTGTTAGCAGATGCCGGCGAGATCATGGGGAGGCATGTGAACGGATGATGCCAAGCTAGGACGACGAGAGGAACCTGATATACCGTCGCAAATACTAAACCCATGATGGGAAGCTCTATCCACCGTCTCCTATCACCACGTGTGGCTCCGGCACATCTCTGGTAGTCGACGAACTGCTGGAATTGGTACTCTCCCGTATAACAACCGGCGTACAGATCGGCGTGATCCTCCAAGTGATTGCATAGCAACGTCTTGAGTTCCGGGAAAGCAGCCTCGCCGATCGGTGATGTCAAAGCCGCCAAAGCACGGTAGCCACAATGACCATCTCCAACAGTGTTCCTCACATCATCTCGTCCAGGTCGAGCTGAGCTCGCTTGTGGACGAGGCCGAGCAGCATTTCGAGCAGCACGCGCTTCTTCTCTCGCAAACCTGTCCCTTACCTCCTCGTATGGCAACGGGTTGGTTCTGCAGGCATTCCTCGATCCCCGAGGCCTCCCCTTCCTTCGGACGCTTGCTGATGAGGGTGGGTGCAGCTCATCCTCGCATACATCGTTGGAAGACGTGTATGAAGATGACAGCTCATACGGCAGTGGGGTGTCGTCGAGGTCAGTCCATGTCAAATCCATCCAGAACGGGTGGATGTCCTCGGCGGGTATCGGAGTGCCGGAGTTGACGTATGCCTGAATCTCATGGACACAAGGGATCCCGTAACAAACCCTCCAATGTCGGTCCGTGCATACCGGAGGAACCTTTTGGTTCACGACGTCCTGCCACATCTTGTACAGATAATCGAAGCACTTTTTGGAGATTAAAGTCTTTACCTCATCGAAAAGGTTGACTTGATACGCCGCTGTTGGCCATTTGAATCGGTCGATCTCCAAAGCAGTTTCCAGCTCATGCAGTTGACAATCATTGACTCTATGGATTGCATCGATCACGATGCGGAAGTCACCAGTCGATGAGTTAAGTGCCTCCTTCAGAACCTTGTGTTGACCCTCAACTCTGTACACATTTAAGTGCATACCACTAAATATTCGGTATTATATCACATTGTAATGGGAGATATGAAGTAAGGTTGTACCTGTTTGTCGTACGGGTGCCGAGATGGAAGACATTATCTACGTAGCACCGAACTATGCTCCTGCTGTATGGAAGCCAAACCGACTCCAAATACGCCACCACACCTGGGAATGGGTGCCACCAAGCTCGTAGCGCCCTACGACGTCGGTTGAATGATTCCTCCGACCTCGATTCGAACAGCCCCCAACAGTTGCCCTTAAAGATGCCAACGTGGTGTAAATTCTTCGTGATCTTCAGAGCAGCTTCCTCGCATCTTCTCGTCACGTGTAACCAACAAAGGAGATGCTGGACGTCGGGGAAGACAACATTCAGCGCCGCCAAGAGACCCAGCTCTCGATCAGTCATGATAGCTTGAGGCTGAACGCTCCCAAGCAAGATCTGAAGCTGTCGCAACACCCAGACATATGTGTCTTCGTTCTCTTGCGACATGAAGGCATAGGCGATGCAGTAAGTATTGCCTGAGGGTGTGAGCCCGACCACCTCGCACAAAGGAATCCCATATCTGAAGGTGTAAATATGTTACACATAAAATACGCTATAATTGGCTATATGTGGAATAAGGTAATCGTAAATAAGTGACTTACGCATTTGTTTTGTATGTGCTGTCCATTATGATGACGTAATGGAACCGTCGGAGAAGGCGTATCCCGTCGGGATGCGCGAGGAAGAGGTCGCTCAAGACGTTTTCGTCATCCGGATGTCGTCTGAAGTCGTAGTAGTACCTTCTTTCCCGCAGATTGTGCAAGGTATCCTGGGTCATCGTCCGACTACCTCTTTCTTCGGCGACCATCGCGGCGAGCGTGTTGGTAAGGCTCTTCCTTGACGTGACGCTGGTCTCATCCACCCGCCTCAATCCGTACCCAATGGTTTTTGGAGGAGTGCCAACTTCCTTCATCCACCTCGCCATCTTCTTTTCCCCCTCTGTCATCTGACCGGCGATGGCGTGACCCTTCAAGCTCGTGGAAAGCACGTGGTTATGAACACCATGGGTTACCGTCATGCGCCACTCACCCGGCGGAGCTTCGTGTCCGTGTAGAGAGAATGGACAACCACTTATCTTCGTCTGTGTGCTCCGAAGCTTCCTCCCGCGTGGTCGGTACTCCCCAAACTGCTCGCAGGCAAGGAGAACCCCGCCTGGACGATTCGACGCCCCCGTCCAAGACCGCTTGATTACCAAAATCATGTCGTGTCTCCGACCCAAGTCCTTGAAATGCGTAACCATTTCGTCACGGTCATTCCAAACCCTTGGGTCCGAGAACTCAGACGTAAAGTCTCGAAACTGTATTCACATTGAAAATATGAACAAAACGGAACGACTACGAAATATATTCACTCTATGGACGTTATACGTACCTGAGATACTTGGAGACGAGGATTGCTTTGTGGTTCGGCCATAACGATATCCCCCTTCGCTTTAATTGTAAGAAGAATGACTTTGTTTGCAGTGCAGAACCAAGCTATCCTCAATCGCTTTAAATAGACACTGTTGCGTGATATGTAAGCAGAACCCTTGCACGTCCCTAAGGACGTGCAGCACGTCCTTAAGGACGTGCTGCACGTCCTTAGGGACGTGCAAGGGTTTAGGGTTGGCTAGGGTTAGGGTTTAGGGTTAGGGTTTTAGGGTAAGGGATCTGCACGTACTCAAAACCCTTAAACCGTCCCCAAAACCCTTAAACCCTAGCCAATCCTGACACAATCGGGCAACCTTATCATATTAACGTTTTCGTTTTCGTCATCGGACAACCTTATCATATTAACGTTATCGTTTTTGATGTTTACGTTCAATATGACTCTAAAGAAATGAGAAGAGTCTAACAGAAATATATAGATAAAAAATCCGAAATATAAATATATAATGTCAATATACAATCCGAAATATGTATATAGATACAAAATGTATAATATCACTGGCCAGGTGGATGACGTAAAGCATCATCCACAATCTCCGTCACCTCGTCCATGATCTGGTCAATGCGAGGGTCGGCCGCCAGGGCCCTCAGATAGCCCTCGAGCTCCCGAAAGCGGGCTAACAGCTCCGGACGGATGACGGGAGGGTGAGGGACGTCCACCCAAGGGTCCATGGCGATCGGGTGGACGGGCGCCGGAGGGTCGGGATGGGGCGTGGTGGGCAGCACGTACGGCCGGCTCTGCGATGCGTACCAAGCCAGGTAATCTGCAGTGACACCTGCCTGGCAATCCTCGCTGGTGCGCCTGTGATCGGCCAGCCTGTAGAAGCGACCCTCGTCCTGGTCCTGCCACCTGTTGTCGCCCGGGGCGAACACGGCCACGTACTTCGAGTTCTTCAGGATCGCGTCGCGGCAGACCTGAATCGGTGCGATGACGGCCTGCGGGATCCCCTGGACCCGTCCGAACTGCCGGAGGCACCTATCGGGCATATACGGCTCCTCCTCACCGCAGAAGGTGGTGGTGCCTCGATAGGTGGACTGACGGTACTGGCCGTCGAAGTCCAGACCACGCCCAAAGGGCATCCACTCGACCTATAATTTAAAAAATCAGATTTAATTCATAGCTAAGAATTATAAAATATATATAGAGTCTCGAATACATACATCTGCGACGGTCAGACGGTCCACCTCGTCCCGCAGCTCCCGCATCTTCGTCAGCTTCGCCCCGTCTGTCATCCGCGATGGCTGCTTCGGACCGATGAACCTCGCGTAGAAGCGAGGGTCATGCGTCCTAGCCGGGTCGCTGGAGAGCTCGCCAGCGAAGCGAGGGAAGTACGCCCATATCCAAGCCTTGACACAAACAAGTATTTCGTTAGCATATAATTTAAATATTTGTAAACCAAAAACTCTAATTCAACGCTCTCGTACCTGTAGGATCGGCGTGCAGCCGTCTATGCCCTGAGCGCCGGAGCGGGTGGCCTCGCCTAGGGCCCTGTAGAGACATGCGAGGGCACCAGCAGCCAGTGAAAGGGTGGCCGTCCGTGGGATATCCCAGACAAGGCCCAACACCTTCCATGGGATCCGGCTCTGCGACTTGTCCACAAACAAAGTCGCGGCGAGAGCAATGCCCATGTAGGTCCTGTGCAGAAACAGCCGACCATCAGGGTCATCCTGGGGCTGCCCCCCTCCCACATGCGTGCGCAGCCTAATCTGCTCCGGATCAGCCGCGACCTCTGGATCATCATCTGCGGGGGCGGGGTCGACGAGCGGCCCGTGTCTCTGCTGCCACCGGCGAGTGAACTCGGTAATTGGAGGGCCGCCAGCGTGCCTGTACGACTTCAGAGTCGCAGGGGTGAGCTGGTAGTACTCCGCGATGGCGGGGACAAGAGCTGCTGCTGGCAGATGTGACGTGCAGGGCTCGCCATCAACCCGAAGTCCCATCAGACAAGCAACATCATGCAGCGTGATGGTCATCTCGCCCCATGAAAAGTGGAAGGAGCTGGTCTCCGGGTGCCAATGCTCCAAAAATGCCGTGCAGGTGAACTCGTCCACGCACTGCCAATGGAGGGACCTGAGCTGGGGGACGCCGGATGGGAGCAGATCCTGGACCCAGGTCCCTGGTCCCTCAAATATGTAGGGATCGAAACGCACCAAGTGAGTCGCCCGGTGGTGGAACTTCAGAAGCGGCAGGTCCACCGTAGGATGTCTCAACAACTCGTATGTCCGGTGATGCCGGTAAGACACTAGCAGATCTCCCGGTGGCAACAAAGGGTCGACCTGCGCAGCCGGTGCGGCAGCCTGCGCAGGGATGGGCTGGGGCTCTACCTGTGGGCCCCCCTGGCCCTGAGCCTGCCCCTCCTGACCGTCGTCAGCCTCCTCAACGACGTCAGGGATCACATCATCTCCAGACCCCAAGGAGATCGCCGCTGGTGTGGCGGAGGTCGAAGGCTCGGGCTCCTGTGTGCCGGATGTAGAAGCCTCTGGCACGGCTGAAGTAGATGCCTCCGGTATGGTCGGTGGAACCCGAGGAGCCGGTCTCCCCATGTCGGCCCGTCGCCCACCGACTACCTCTGTGATGCAGCTGATCAAAACCTCGGGGGGCTCGAAGGAAGGCTGCAACCCCATCGTCGCATCGCCGGACGACTCCCAAGGTGGCATACCCGACCAGAATACGTCGGTCTCGTCGGCCGGTGGCGTCCCCATCGACGGCTGTAATCGCTCTGCAGACGCGAGCAAATCGTCGACACTATGCTCGGGGGGTGCCGTAGAGCTAGGTACCTGGCTGACCGCTGCCCGGTCGCCGAACCTAATAGGCCGGAGGGTACCATCATCCCTCATGAGCCTCCCTGCCTGTTATTATGATCCAGTTGAATATTAATGTCTTTTCAGTATATTTTAATGTATTTTAATGTCTTTTGATGTCTTTTAATAATTTTTCATTTATGTAAATATATTAAAATGTTAATTAAATAATTTTTAAGTATTTTAATATTTTTTTAATGTTTTTTATTATCTTTCAATATATTTTTATATTTGAATATATTCAAATGTTAATTAAATAATTTTTAAGTATTTTAATATTTTTTTTAATTTTTTTATTATCTTTCAATATATTTTTATATTTGAATATATTTGAATATATTCAAATATATTATATTTGAAGTATTTAAATATCTTTTAATATATTTAAATATATTCAAATGTTTTTTATTATCTTTCAATATATTTCTATATTTGAATATATTTTATTATATTCAAATATATTATATTTGAAGTATTTGAATATATTGAAATATATATTTTAATGTTAATTAAATTTATTTATATTTACAATTATATTCTCTTTTATCAAACTATATACTATAAAAAAACATTTTAATATATAAATAAATCAAAAAATCTATTTTAAATTATATTCTATTAAACAACATATATTATCAATCAAACTATATTTTCAATCATATTCTATCAAACTATATTCTATCAAACTATATTCTATTAAACAATATATATTATTTATCAAACTATATTTTCATAAAATCTATTTTCTATTATAAAACTATATTATCTATCTAATTATATTTTAAAACTCTAAAAATAAATCAAAAAAATAATAATTCAAATACATACCGGTGGAGTCGGAACCGGGGACACCTCAATGGTCCGACGCTTCCGCAGCGGCAATAGACCGTCGTCCGCCACACCACCACCATCAGCCGCCGCCCCACCGCCGCCGGACGATGCCCCACCTCCACCACTCCCCTCCACCGGCGCCACCGCCTCCACCTCCATCACCGTCGCCTCCGCCATCGCCTCCACCTCCATCACCGTCGCTTCCGCCACCGCCTCCACCTCCATCACCGTCGCCACCACCGGCGCCACAGCCTCGGCCTCCCTCGCCGTCGCCTCCGCCTCCAAGGCCGCCACCGCCGCCTCCAGATCTGCCTCTCTTTGCTCCATCTCTCCGGTCTCTCTCTCTCTCTCTCGCTCACTGTGGCTCTCTCTCTCCGGCGCTCTCTGTGCTCTCTCTCTATCGCTTCGAATGTGGGAGTCGAATGTGGGAGACGAAGGGGCACGTTCGCTTCGTCCTTAAGTGACGGGCTAGCACGTCTTTAAGGACGTGCAAAAGGGCACGTCCTTAAGGACGTGCTAGCCCGTCTGCAAGGACGTGCTTGCACGTCCAGGTTTTGAAAAAAAAAAAAAAAGGCGCCCAACTTGCACGTCCTTAAGGACGTGCAAGCACGTCTTGAAGAACGTGCAAGCACGTCCTTAAGGACGTGGAGATTTGCGGTGTATATAGCCGAAACGATTTTATATGACTTGTCGGTTTTGATTCGGATTAAGCGAAACCCGATCATTAGTTCCTTCTCTGAAAGTTTTTTGTGTTGGATTCGTTTATTTTCTTGATTGAAAATTTCTTCATCTAATTGACTGTTAGAAACTCTGAGAAATATCCCTTCTCCTGATCCATCCGTTTGACAAAATATGTTATTTTAGAGTATTTTTTATTTTAAAAAAATGGCATTATAGGTAGACATGAGCAAGAGTCAAGGGTCGACCCAGACCCGATGGGTTTTGACCCGGCGGGAATCCAAAGGGTCAACGACCCGACAGGTTAGGGTTGACAAGAGTCAGGATCTAGACGAGTTAAGGGTTGTGCTGATTTTGACCCGTGGACCCGTTGGGTCATCAATTTTTTTTTTAAAAAAAGAAATCGAGGTGAAGATGAAGAGGAATTCGACATTCTAGAATGGTGGAGCTGTCCGAATAGATCCCGATTTCCTACTCTACAGGTCATTGCTCATCAAATATTCGCCGCTCCTTGTTCAACTGTAGCGATGGAACAACTTTTTAGTCAAGGTGGTCAAAGAAGAGATCAAGATTGTTGCCCGAGATGCCGGAAGGTCAAGTTTGCCTAAATGATTGGAAGAGGGCGGGGGTGAGGATTCAAAAGAATGACCACTTATTCGAGTCAGACCCGGATGAGGAGCTTGACGATGACAAAATGGTCGGAGCTCAGATGCAGAGTAAGGCGGAGAGTCCTAGCATCATATAAGGTAAGTGGGGATACATGAACTTTGTTTCCTCTTATGTGAGAGGATACCTTGGCAACTGGAAAACCGGTCGAAGTCATTCTTCCTTTTTTTTTTCTTTTTTTAAACTAAAAAAACTATTTTTTTAAATAAATGATATGTGATGACCCGCCGGGTCAAAGGATCGACCCTTGACCCATCGGGTCACCACAACCCGTCGACTCATGACTTGGAAGGGTCAAGGATATCCCGACCCTTAACCCAACGGGTCAAACTCGTCGACCCAGCCGGTTTGACCCTTGCTCATGTCTAATTGTAGGTAGTATTTTAGTATTTACTTTGTATAAATGGCGTTGTAATTATGAATGTCGTTGCATTCTTCGCAGTGGTTGTGTGGAAACTATGGAAAAGAAGGAATGATTTCATATTCCGGGACAACGGTAGGCAAACGGTGAAGCTTTTGGACTGCACTAGAGTCGTTCGGGACTATTGGGAAGCCAGAAGGAGGCTGGGAACAAACAAAGAGGATACGCAGAGAAGAACTAAGGAGATTCGATGGGAGAAACCAGAGGCCGATTGGGTCAAAGTTAAAACCGATGAAGCAATAAGCGATGGCAACCGCGCTACGGCCGGATGAGTTATTCGTGATGCAGACACGAAATGGGTGCGCGAATTTGCACTCAACATTGGCGCCTGCTCAACCAGTTTTGCATAAGGGTGTGGAGTTTTGAAAGGTTTGAAATTGGCTTGGAATATGGGATTTAAGAAGGTTCTGATTGAGACAAACTCAAAGACTATTGTCAAGCTGATCGGAAGAAGGTTCAAGCCTTCCCATCCGCTATCTAGCCTGTTGGATCAATGTCATGGCTTCCTTCATAGAGATTGGATGATCCAATTTCGTCATATCTATCGCGAGGCTGTTGTGAGGAGGAAATCAAGTATGAAATATAACAAAATATATCAAACCAGATTCAGGCCCACGCAAATAAATACAAGACTCCTCCAATGCAGTAATGGGAAGTCAGGATCGAATCCACGAGGAAGCACGTCAGCGGTTCTTAGGTAGCTGTAAATCTCACAGACAAAGCAACAGAAAAGACAGAAACACAGAAACAAGGAAAGAAACAGAAATAAAACAGAAAATAACAAACAAAAGTAATGAACTAAACGAAGACAGAAAAGACAAAGCAAAGCAGCAAATAAAAGCAAAAGCAGAGGCTACTCGATCTCGACCACAGGGTACTCGAGATCGACAACAGTCAGTCGACAACAAAAAACAGGAAAATAGAAGACAGGCAACTCGATATCGAGTAGAAGCTACTCGAGATCGACTAGAGACAGCAAAGACAAAAACTTGAAAAATTGACAACAGAACAGAAACTCAACTCGAGATAGACAAACCGTACTCGAGATCGACTACAGCCTACTCGATCTCGACAAGAACCACTCTGTATCGACTAAAAGACAGAAAACTTTAAATTGCAAATTTTCGAACACAAACTCAGATTTTCGACGAAATAAATCAATATAATAAAAGACTTCCAAAGCCAGGGTTTCAACACCACAACGATAACCATGCAAAGTAACACATAAAGGCATAAAAGATCATGCTTTCCATCAAATAACTTTCGTTATTAACAAATAGGCATATAGAGGCTTTCGCATAAACCCTAGTTGGTACTAACCCTTTTTCACATAATTAACCCAAGTTGCATTAAGATCACTTTCGCTTCAATAATACAAACAAGGATCACCTTCAACTCTCGCAAAAAGAATCATGCTTATAGGGATAGAAGACGAATTGCATAAAAAGATCTGACCTTTACCGTACCACCTCACATGGCCACCGTCGGGCTCACCCCAGCCCCAGAAGTGGGTGGACTACTCACGCCTCATCGCAATAACATACATTAATTGATGAAAAGAACTAAATTGCATAAAATAAACTCAAACTTACAATCTCTTCTTTATGTAACTAACTAACTGTCTCTGAAATTGAATTAATAAAACTGAGCCCCTAGGGCTTTATTTATAGTGATCATACCCCGCTAATCAAGGAAATAATCATCTATCTATATCTACTTAAAACTTAAAGATAAATAAAATGCATAAGGAAATAAATCTTTAAAGGAAAAGATAAATCCATACTAGGTAAGTCTTCGTGTGTTGATAGATCTTGTCTTCCATGGATAGAATTGACCAACTTTGGATAGAATCGACTTCCTTTGGCCCCAAGGAATCCCAATTCTACTCGGACTGCTCACGTCGACTTGTTTCTGGAATTTGGTCTACTCGACATCGACAAAGGTCTAGTCGACCTCGAGTAGAATTCGTCGTCTCGGCTAACTGGTGTTCGATGTGGCTCGGACTTGGCTCCTGGCGCTCGTCGACCTCGAGTAGCCCTAGTCGACCTCGAGTAGAATTGATCCGTCGTCTAGGTCTTCTCGGGTAGATGTGTTCGACAAGCCTGGATCTGGTCTCTGGGCTTAGTCGATCTCGACTAGGGTTTGTCGAGATCGAGTAGAGGTGTGGTCTTCCCTGGTCGAAAAGCTTCTCCTCGGTATGGACTCGGAGGCACTGGGTGGCTCGTCGATCTCGACTAGGGCTTTATCGAGATCGAGTAGGATGAGATCGGCTTCTCGTCCTCGGCTTCTCGATCAGCTCTTCTCCTCGTCGACTCCGGGTGTGGCACTAGGCTTCGTCGATCTCGACCAGGTCTTTGTCGAGATCGAGTTGGGTTCCGGAGCTGGGTTGGTCTGGCTCTCGACACTGCTCCCAATCGACAAGGCTGTTCTCGGATATCCTCGTCGAGATCGAGTAAGGGTTACTCGAGATCGAGTAGCTTGGGTTCTTAGCTCGATTCGACTGGTTCTGCTGCTGCTTTGACCTTGGACTTCTGTAGTGGATTTCCGAGCTTTTCCGACCTTCCTTAGAATTGCTGTAAAACGCCTCGAATTCTGCGATTTAAACAGAAACTGGTGTAGATTCCATAATTTGACAAATAAACATAAATTACACAGATTCTGTACTATCTTAGCCCAAATGCATGAAATGTGTGCAGAAATCGATATAAACTTTACTGTAAAACATGGCAAATTAGGCTCACAGCAAACACCCCATACTTAAGCTTGCTTGTCCTCAAGCAATACTTTTATTTGTCATTCAGGGGAAGAAATCGAAACTCTCAACATTTTAGATTCATTGCCATATAACCCTGCAATCAATCACCATCCTTGAAAAGGTACTAGTGTCATAAATCCATGCATGTGCAAATATACAAAAGCAACATCTACTCACAAAAGGAGGATTATGCACAAATAATTTTTATGTGACAAAGCATTGATAATCAAGAGGACTTTAATTTAGCTCAAATAAAGAGTAGATTGGTAAAAGGCTGAAGGTGGGCAATTTTTGGCAATGTGGTGCTAATGATCCGGGGAAATGGAGTATTTCCAAACTGAATTTCGTACCACATTCTTTCTTCTTGAGATTCATCACATTTCATAATGCTTTTATCAACAATAATGCTTTTACCTCTCTGACCTCAGCACTGCCTTCTCGCGAGTCGCAAACATGGGTGTCATGAATGGCCCCGGATACTTAGTGCGTCGGACTCCTCACAATGTGTCCCATCTCTCCAAACTATTATCTTAGAGAGCAGGGTCAATCTACCTTTATCTCCTGAGGTGATTGGATTTTCTTTCACTCATTAAATTTTCCATATATTTCAAACAATTTTCAACCCAACTCCAAATAATGACAACACAAACACCATATAATAATCTCCATAATGTAACATCATTCTCAACATAATCCTCGGATAAGGTAAAGAATGGCAAATATTTAGATCATGTGGAGCAAATATTTGAAATAAGGCATATTATGGCTTTTTGTGATGCATAAGCATAGGTGTGGCTAGGAATATAAACAATGAGCATATATGGAAATATAAAGTCCTCTATCATCTTATCATGCAACATGTCAAAAGCAACTTCAAATTTTACCTCCTTTCATGGTTTTCAAGAAAATATGCACTTCATTGTGACTTCCCTTTACTAGGCAATTTCATGCTATATCTCTAATGAATCCAATTTTGCATCGTCGAGTTCAATATAAGCTTCCATGACTTTATTCAAAATTTTCAATGGGGGTCATTTTTCTCAAATTTTGGAAAACATGCATATAAGCACATAAATCAATAATGAATTCCAAAATAGCCATGTAGCAATTCAAAGAAATAAATTCTAACTATGCACAAATAATGTCAAATATAGCAAATATGCATAAAGTAAGCCCTTCCCCCACCCCATACTTAAACATTACAGTGTCCTCACTGTATAAAAAAAAACAAGGGTAGAGAAAGAAACTCACTAGACATGTGTGCAGAACCTCTTAATTTCGAATGGTAGCACCTCCTGGGCCGAATATGAATATTGCTTGGTTCTATCCATGGACCTGAAAAGTATGGAAGACATATACCCACAATAGAAAGACTAAAAGTGTTCAAAACCAAAAACAAAACAAAGTCCAAAAAGAATGTCCTAAAAAGTCTATGTACAAGCTCTAGATTTTATAGTCGCTAGGCCGACTTTCCATTTATGCTCAGGGTGGCATCTGCAGTGCCCATGTAGCTTGGGCCTCAAATAAGACTCCATTCTTGTCCATCAGCTGTAATCCTCCAGAATGGATCTTGTTCACCACGAAGGGTCCCATCCGCTTCTTGTTGAATTTATTGGGAAACCAATGATCCTTTGATTTAGAGACAGAGTTTGTCTCCGACTTCATACTCCTTAGGCTCATCATTGGAAATCCTGCATAATCGCACATACCAAGGCAAACCTCTCCCATGTATAGATAAATCTTTAATGGAAATAGGAGAAGAAAGATCCATACCTTGGCTTACCTTCGCAGAGACGGAATCGGGGACCACTGTGTTTGGTCGATCTCGACTAGGGCTAGTCGATCTTGACGAGGATGCTGGTTCTGGTGGTGATCTGCTCGAAGATGCAGAAGTCGACGAAGGACAGGGCTTGTTGATCTCGACAAGACTACTCGATCTCGAGTAGGCTTCTGCTCCTGGTGGCTGCAGCGTCGAGGAGGAATGATCTGGTGGAGTCGAGTAGTGGTCAATCTCGACAAGGCTGGTCGAGATCGAGGAGGCTGGGTAGTCGGGTGGTTTCTGTGTCGAGGAAGACGGAGCTGGGACATCAAGGTCGTGGTCGACATCGACTAGTCTGGTCGAGATCGAGGACGATTTTGGCTCTAGCGTCGTCAACGTCGAAGAAGGCGAAGTCGAGTTGGCCGAGTGGTGGTCGATCTTGAGTAGCCTACTCGAGATCGAGTAGGGTTCCACTTTTGTCTGGTTGCTCGACGAGGCTGGTGCTGGTGGAGGCTCCTTGGTCTGGTCGAGATCGACTAGGGTCCTCGATGTCGAGGAGTCTTGGTCGATCTTAACCCCATACTTAGTTCATGTCAAGGCATCCGAAAAATAATTAATCCATAACGACTTACCTTGATCTGTGTCGATTGGATTCTCTGTGTTCTCCTTGAGGATTGCCATGATTTCCTCCACCTGAGCCTCCATGTCCCTCTTTTCCAGCTCCTCAGGGGTCATATTTCTGACCTTGGGTTCCCCGCAGGTGATGTAGCCAGCTGAGATAGATTTGACCTCTTCCATTGGACCTGTATGCCTTTCAGTTTTATTAAAGGAATACTCAATTACCTCATCGCTGATGTTGAAAGTGAGCACTCCTTTCCTTACGCTTATGTTGGCATCCACCGTCGCCAAGAATGGTCTTCCTAAAATAATTGGACAAGCAGGATCTTCTTGCATATCAACAACTAAGAAATCAGCAGGAACAAAGAATTTACCTACTTGTACTGGCACATTATCCACCATGCCTGTTGGAATGACCACCGTGTTGTTGGCCATGTAAAGTCTAGCATCCACAGGCTCTAGGGCACCTATCTTAATCTTGGACCAAATCGTTAAAGACATTATACTTACACTAGCTCCAAGATCACATAAAGCATTAATTTTGTATGGACCAAACCCAATGGTTATAGCAAACTTACCTGGATCCGGCCTCTTCTCCAGTATGTCCAAGTGGCTGCACTCCTCTGTAATTTCAGCCATTGATCGCTTTTTGCTCAAAATCTCCTTCAGGAACTTGACATAAGATGGCATTTCATTGAGAGCTTCTGGGAAGGGGATGGTAACGTTGAGTTTTTGAAGCATCTTGATGAAGCGCTGAAATTTCTTCTCTGCCGGGTCCTTTGGAGATTTTGTGGGGAAATTCAGCTTCTTTTTCGGATTCGGAGCCAGATCAGACGTCGGAGGTGCTGCAGACTGCTCTATGTCGACCAGGGGCTCATTGACATCGACTAGGGTCTTGTCGATCTCGACCAAGTTGGGTGCAGTCGAGTTGCTGTTCGACGAAGGTTTCTGAAGTTTCTCCTCGAGATCGACGAGGCCCTCCTCGAGATCGACTACAGGTTTTTCGACATCGACTAGCTGTTCCTCGTTGTTCTGCTGCTTTCCGACCTCTGGCTCTTGTAATTGATGGCCGCTTTTGAGTTTTACAGCAGCGATGTGTCCAGTCTTTCCCTTAGGATTTGGTTCTGAAGATCTAGGGAGCGCACCCGACTGTCTGGGGATTCCTGCTGCTAGCTGACCAATCTGTGTATCAACTGATTTTCGCCATATATCAATTTCCTCAAGCCTAGAGCTGACACCTTGCATCTGAGTATAGACGGAGTTGAAGGATTGCCTAGTTTTGAGTGGTTTCTCCGTATTTCCTCCAGGACTGTCTGTATATCATCATTTTTCTGGTCTCTTTTCGGATGTCCTGGAGCTCTGTAGGGCGGGGGGTTCCTAGGGACACCTTGGTTCCATTGTGGTTGCTGAAACCTTTGGTCCCCCATGTAGCGATTGGGACCCCCTGCGTAAGCTGCCTCCTCATGGTGCTCTGCCAGCCTGACTTGGTCGGTGTGTGGGCACTCAGTAGTGGTGTGCCGATGCGATCCGCATTCAATGCAAGGCTGGTTGACAGAAAGATACTTTACTTGCTTGATGAGCTTCTTATTCTGGTCTCTATAGTACTGCTCCCTAACATCCGGATCAATCTCCTTAGGGGGGTCATATAGGGGCATGGATGGTGCTGGCCTGGCGTATGGGTTCTCTTCATAAGTTGCAGTAGACCCATACTTGTTGTCGTAGGTAGTGAGCTTCTCTAGCACACCCCATGTGTCACTTGGCGGCATCGTCAGATACTCATAGCGAGTGTAATGGTTGATTATGTCCTTAGTGACTTGATCAAGAGAGTTGAAGAAGATCTCCTGAATGACGTAGGGTGGCTGTCCATGAGTAGGGCAAGATCGCAGAAGTTCCTTATAACGCTCCCATGCCTTTGCCAGCGGTTCCCCTTGCTTCTGTTTGAAAGCAGTGATTTTCTGGCGGAGATGTGCTGTTTTGGCGGGTGGGATGAATTTGTTCAGAAACTCTTGCTCTACTTGGGCCCAGGTTGTGAGTGATCTTGCTTTCAGCCCTTCAAGCCATTTCAGCGCAGGCCCAGCGAGAGACCAGCGAAAAGATTTCATCTTGACATATTCCAGGGTTGTACCTTCAGCAAGAGTACGACACATGTCAGAAAAGTTTGTAATATGTTCAAGAGGACACTCATTAAATCTACCATAAAAGGCATTATTTTTAAGCTCTATAAGAAATTGAGTGCGAATTTCAAAAGAGTTGTCAGGGATAAGAATCGTCGATTCAGGCACGACGAGAGTTGGGTGCATATAGTCCTCTGCCGTGGTCGGGTACTGGGCAAGCTCAGCCTGCGCTTGTTCCCTTGCTACTTTCTCAGGGGCGATAGCAGCATCTTTAGCGGCCAATTCCCTTGTAAGCCTAGCGATCAGCTGTTCTTGTGTCTCCGCAACGGCCATGGCTCTTTGAAGTCTAGTTCTGATGTGTAGAAGGCACTCTGGTTCGTCTAAGCCGTAATACTCAGGTGGGATACCAGAACGGCGCATACACCTGTAAATTAACTCAAGAGAAACGTGAGAACTGACTACCTAAGGCGCGATTGATAGCTTCCCCGGCAACGACGCCAATTTGTTGTGAGGAGGAAATCAAGTATGAAATATAACAAAATATATCAAACCAGATTCAGGCCCACACAAATAAATACAAGACTCCTCCAATGCAGTAATGGGAAGTCAGGATCGAATCCACGAGGAAGCACGTCAGCGGTTCTTAGGTAGCTGTAAATCTCACAGACAAAGCAGCAGAAAAGACAGAAACACGGAAACAAGGAAAGAAACAGAAATAAAACAGAAAATAACAAACAAAAGTAATGAACTAAACGAAGACAGAAAAGACAAAGCAAAGCAGCAAATAAAAGCAAAAGCAGAGGCTACTCGATCTCGACCACAGGGTACTCGAGATCGACAACAGCAAGTCGACAACAGTCAGTCGACAACAGGAAAATAGAAGACAGGCAACTCGATATCGAGTAGAAGCTACTCGAGATCGACTAGAGACAGCAAAGACAAAAACTTGAAAAATTGACAACAGAACAGAAACTCAACTCGAGATAGACAAACCGTACTCGAAATCGACTACAGCCTACTCGATCTCGACAAGAACCACTCTGTATCGACTAAAAGACAGAAAACTTTAAATTACAAATTTTCGAACACAAACTCAGATTTTCGACGAAATAAATCAATATAATAAAAGACTTCCAAAGCCAGGGTTTCAATACCACAACGATAACCATGCAAAGTAACACATAAAGGCATAAAAGATCATGCTTTCCATCAAATAACTTTCGTTATTAACAAACAGGCATATAGAGGCTTTCGCATAAACCCTAATTGGTACTAACCCTTTTTCACATAATTAACCCAAGTTGCATTAAGATCACTTTTGCTTCAATAATACAAACAAGAATCACCTTCAACTGTTGCAAAAAAATCATGCTTATAGGGATAGAAGACGAATTGCATAAGTAGATCTGACCTTTACCGTACCACCTCACATGGCCACCGTCGGGCTCACCCCAGCCCCAGAAGTGGGTGGACTACTCACGCCTCATCGCAATAACATACATTAATTGATGAAAAGAACTAAATTGCATAAAATAAACTCAAACTTACAATCTCTTCTTTATGTAACTAACTAACTGTCTCTGAAATTGAATTAATAAAACTGAGCCCCTAGGGCTTTATTTATAGTGATCATACCCCGCTAATCAAGGAAATAATCATCTATCTATATCTACTTAAAGCTTAAAGATAAATAAAATGCATAAGGAAATAAATCTTTAAAGGAAAAGATAAATCTATACTAGGTAAGTCTTCATGTGTTGATAGATCTTGTCTTCCATGGATAGAATTGACCAACTTTGCATAGAATCGACTTCCTTTGGCCCCAAGGAATCCCAATTCTACTCGGACTGCTCACGTCGACTTGTTTCTGGAATTTGGTCTACTCGACATCGACAAAGGTCTAGTCGACCTCGAGTAGAATTCGTCGTCTCGGCTAACTGGTGTTCGATGTGGCTCGGACTTGGCTCCTGGCGCTCGTCGACCTCGAGTAGCCCTAGTCAACCTCGAGTAGAATTGATCCGTCGACTAGGTCTTCTCGGGTAGATGTGTTCGACAAGCCTGGATCTGGTCTCTGGGCTTAGTCGATCTCGACTAGGGTTTGTCGAGATCGAGTAGAGGTGTGGTCTTCCCTGGTCGAAAATCTTCTCCTCGGTATGGACTCGGAGGCACTGGGTGGCTCGTCGATCTCGACTAGGGCTTTGTCGAGATCGAGTAGGATGAGCTCGGCATCTCGTCCTCGGCTTTTCGATCAGCTCTTCTCCTCGTCGACTCCGGGTGTGGCACTAGGCTTCGTCGATCTCGACCAGGTCTTTGTCGAGATCGAGTTGGGTTCCGGAGCTGGGTTGGTCTGGCTCTCGACACTCCTCCCAGTCGACAAGGCTGTTCTCGGATATCCTCGTCGAGATCGAGTAAGGGTTACTCGAGATCGAGTAGCTTGGGTTCTTAGATCGATTCGACTGGTTCCGCTGCTGCTTTGACCTTGGACTTCTGTAGTGGATTTCCGAGCTTTTCCGACCTTCCTTAGAATTGCTGTAAAACGCCTCGAATTCTGCGATTTAAACAGAAACTGGTGTAGATTCCATAATTTGACAAATAAACATAAATTACACAGATTCTGTACTATCTTAGCCCAAATGCATGAAATGTGTGCAGAAATCGATATAAACTTTACTGTAAAACATGCCAAATTAGGCTCACAACAGAGGCGAACTCGGTGGCGGACGAGGTTGCTTCTTTCACTTTCTCGCTACCGCTTGGTTACCATGTTTTGTCCGTTCCACATGCTGGTGTTTTGTCTCTTTTAATTGATGAACGTGGGATGACTGTGTCAAGGTCATGCTCGGGGTAGTTTGTTTGTAAACTCTTTTCTTATGGTTTTATGATTACCGGTTCGGGGAGTCGTTTCTCCCCGTTTCCTCACCAAACAAAAAATCAATTGAACAAAACATATCATATTTTAGTGTTGTTTTTGTTCATAAAAATATGTCTATTTTATTTTTTGCATTACTGAAATGTCCTTATAATTATTAGTGGATGATTAGTTGTAGTTTTGAGAAAAAAAAAGTAGTGTGAAAATGTTTAAATCACATAGGAAACAAATCTTGAACAAGGAGTCTTTTAAAGCTATTTAGGGTGTGTTTGAGTCCCAATGCATTTTAATTATAATGCAATTATAATTATAAACATGCACTTGAATAGTGTTTGGTTAACACTTTTACATTGTGTTTAAAATAAGGTAAGTTTAAATAAAATACCATATAAATTATGTCAATAAAATATATTAATTTTATAATGTAATTATAAACTTAACGTAAAGTGGATATTTAATTAACATAATTTAAAATGTGCTTTGTTTAAATACATAATTACCACTAATTACAAAATTTTAAGCTTTATTTACCAACGACAAAGTCGTGTCTTTTTTTTTTTTTTAATTTTCATATGCGGCGTTCCCTCTCTCTATATTTGCCACTATAATATACGTCTTACCGATGATGGCAATTTCACCCGCACCCAACTCGTACCCGAATCACCCGACCCGAAAAAGTTGTTGAAAACCCCAAAAAAAAATACAGGTGTAAAGTGGATATGGGTGGTGGGTCGGGTGGGGTGAAATTTTTTCCACCCACACCCGATCCACCACCCAACCCATCATCCACCACCCGACCCGATCCACCATCCATCTACATTATAAAATTATTGTTTATATATTTTATATAAAAAACATATAAACTTTCTAATTTCCTAAACCATAACTTCTCAATCGGCACTTCGCAAACCTCTTGCCCTCTTCGTCCTCTCCCACTCTTGTCTTGATGTTGTTGGACGACTTATTTTCCTTAAGACAATGCTATTTAAGCTCTCGTTTGTGTTTAAAACTTATGGTCATATGTTTAAGACAATGTTATTTAAACTTATGATGACTTATTTAAGACTTGATGTGCAAGATGATGTTATTTTAGCCACTATTTTCTCTACATGTTTTATTGGAATTCAATGATGTGTATTTAGCAAAAATCACCCAGATAATCCATATTTCACCCGCTCACCCGATGGATATGGGTGAAGTGGATATGGGTGGTGTATCGGGTGGGGTGATGGGTCATCCATGGTGGGTCAGGTGAAATGGGGGTCCATCCACCCACCACCCGACCTATTGCCATCCCTACTTACCGTTCTCATAAATCTCTCCCTATCTCACCTATATACCGCTAAGCAACTGCCACCTCTACTCCTTCACTTCTCTAACATCGTTCAGGCATCAAACAAGGTCCTATTCTTTGGCACAATAAGGTTGTATTTCAATTGAGTCCTCAAACAAGTGTGAGAAAAAAAAAATCACACAAAAAATAGCATGTATTTTTTGTATAATTTTTGTTTTTTTAATGACCTTTCCCTGATCTGTAGAGGTGATTTTTTATGCCTTTTTCTCATATTTGTAATCTACAATACCTTCGTGCTTGATTGTGAGGGAAAATGATAGGGTATGCAGTTGTGAAATCTGATTTGAATTAGTACGTGTCTTTATTATGCATTTCTTATGCATCCTATAAAATCTCATTCGAAACCCTAGTTTGAATTTGATTTAAAGCACCTGAACGCCAATAAAATCTTGAGAAGGTATTCGATTTCCCATAAGGTGTTCGATAAAATGATGGATTATACATCAATGACATGTGTACTATCATTTTGAGCATTTGTGTGAATGGCATCAGGAATATAACTTATATATAATAATTGAAATGATTCAAGACTTGAGGGTATAGATGTGAGCTATAGATGAATCATATACACATATGTTGATCTCTAGCATAATAAAGGGATTTTGAAGCTACTTTAATAAAAAGAGCTAATTGTGATTTAGTCATAATCTCTAAATACTAGTTTTTGCTGAATTATCTATAAACACTACAACAATAGGGTGTGAGCTATAGATCAATCATATACATATATAAATGGATTTTGAAAATGTAATAGAGATGACGTGGTTTTTTTATGTCATCTCTTATAAATACCAATTGTTGTTTAATTATCTAGACACTATAGCAGTAGTGTATGAAATATAGATTAATCATATATACATATGTTGATCTTCGATCAACATAAGAAATGGATTTTGAAGCTAGAGAGAGCCAATGATGGTTTTGTTGTTGTTGTTATATAATTTAAATATTAGTTGTTGCTGAAGCGATATTAAGTTTATTAGATCAAATAGTAGAGTAATATGCTTTTGCACAAAGACGCGGGTTTGAATCTCACATAAACTATTAAAGATAAAGGTTAGGCAAAAATTAATTTGCTTAACTTATTTACATTTGTGAATTTTAATGGTGCTGAATGTAAGACATTTTTTAGCTTCAATATATATATATATATATATATATATATATATATATATATATATATATATATATATATATATATATATATATATATATATATATATATATATATATATATATATATATATATATATATATATATTTGATTAGGTAAAAATTCGAAGGTCAGACAGGCCTGACTCATCGAGAGGCCGACCGAAGTCGGCAGACGGCGAACCGTCTAACAGAGCAACCTAAAAACATAAATACAAATAACAGGCGTTATGAACCAAACAGAAATAAACTCTACAACAAACGCTCCAAGAAGACCAAACACCCGAAAAGCTGAAGAAGCCACCGAAGAATGCAGCCAAGCACCACCGAACAGTAGCACCGCGGGCCAGTAGTACAGCAGGACACTAACTCCTGTGGGTAGTGCAGACGAGCTCCAAGGAAAACTCTATCCCGAATACGGAGTCGCCATTGAACGCACCACCTCGACCCCAGCCAGACCCGACTACAGACTCCACGCCTCCCCAACCAAGCTGAAGATCTCCTAAGAACATTGGAAGCAGAGCCGCAAACTGCTCGAACAAAACGCCATCTAGCTTTCACCTGCAAAAGTATCGACAAGCTCTTGCGGGATTTTCTCAAACCCTTTCGGGTGGTTATACTCAAACACTTTCGGGACAAAAACAAGCCATAAATTATGGATCTCATCCAGATTTTTTTTTTCCCAATGGGCTCCTTTGGGCTTGCCTTGGGCCCAAAGCAAGAAAATCCAGCCCGAAGTAGACAAGGAGACGGGTCTCCGTCGGGCCCAAGGAGAACCATAGGACCCGATGGACAGCACAAACGACGACGGCCTAAGGGGCGGCACGAGACCACCGCAAAGACCCCGGAAACCAGCGCGGAGAGACCAACGGAAATGGATGAGGTAACCGGACCCATCCATGACACCAAGCCCCAACTTAATTCCACAAACGGAGGAACCTGCAAATCACCCCGACCAAACTTAATCCGGGCGGCGACGGGAAGCCATGAGCTCCAATCAAGCCAAGATCGAGACGAATCGAAGCGACCAACGACGAAGAAGGGTCGACACAGGACGGAGGCACAACCGACCGACGGAAAACCGGTGGACAACCACCACCCAGGACATGAATCACCGGGAAGGCAACCGGGAAAACTAAGACACCGGCCAAAAAAGTTGCCAGAAACGATTGCTTGGAAGAGATGTGACTGAAAAGCATGATAGGAGGAAGGGATTAGACCAAAACTGGATAGATTGGAGGCCAAATTAATTGGGACAAGGATAGAGTTTCACAATTTGGGGTTGAAAGGATGGTTTACTCAAAGGGGGATTTCTCAAGGAGGAGAGAGAAGAGAGTTTCTCTCTCCTCTTCGCTTCAATAAGCATACACATCAATGTCAGAGATTGATATGTGTTAGCTTCAATATATAGTTACACTAATGCGTGGTGTTTTTGGTGTTAGTTTTTATACTAATTTGGAAGCCATGTAACAAACATTTCAAACTACATTTTTTGATCAAAAAGTAACACTCAACAACAAGTTCAAATTCAACCTATAAAAATGAGATTTATTTGTTGGAAAAATCATTAACAATCTCATCATTTTGAAAAGTAAAATAAGCTTCTCCACGCACTATATACCTTTGTTTATTATTGTTATTGCATTTTATATTTTGTTCATAAAATGTATTGGTGGCTATGCAACGCCGGTTATAATTGTGTTGCTTGGTTATCATTCATATGGATAATTGTACTACTGGTTAGTATTATTATTAAAGTATATTTGGTCAATTGAAAGTAAAATGGTGTTGAATTGCATTTTATTTTGATATATGTGTGGATATATTTTTAGAAGCAACCAAACCAATCAAAAATTAATTTTTTCACACATTTTACATTAGTATGTAGGAGGGATATTTAGTCTTGTTGAACCTAATCACCATTTTATTCAATGTAACTGTCAAATTGTTGTGTGTTTAACATTACTGAACATAAGAATCATTATATCATTTTCATAAAAAAATATGAATAATACACAAGTGTAAATCATGTTTTAGTCTCTTTACATCCTAGAACCTTAAGTTGATTTTCATGGCTTAATTAACTCTCTCTAAAGTTTATGCTCCCTTATTCTAAGAGTTTAGTTTGACAACACAATATCTATCCCTAACACATTATAATACCATTGACATTAAGTATAATGATGGTTATGAACATTGGTTATAATTGCACTATTTGGTTATATATGATTCACATAGATAATTGTACTACTAGCTAGTTTTTTCAATTGTGTTATAATACTTATTAATCATGTTATAATACTTAATGTTAACCATGTTATAAGAATACTAAGGGTTAGTACACATTATCAATCTTATTACGTAGTATTATAATAATACTTGATGTTAACGGTATAACACTTACTATCAATTGTGTCATAATAATACGTCTGAAGTCCCTTTTGGTTCTTCGGTGCATGGAATCCCAAGTATTGTGTTGGCTCTATCAGAGGTTCCCTTTGGTTTCTTCTCTGGGAAAGGAAAGAATAGATATGAAATCAATCAAAAATCAGAACACCCGATACCAACGACAAATTTTAAAATCCAGAAAGGAATGGAATGAGATAAAGGACCACAAAAGTTGCATACCAAATGGGAAACTTAGATATGATCCCCGAAGAAGAATTTGGTCCAATAGAGGTGGTGACAAGACCAAAAGTCCAGATCTAAACAACGAGGACCAAATAGTTGCTAATGCACGAAAAATCAACCAAATATCAGGTCCTATCGATCCTATTGCTCTCAATCTTTACCCTCATCTCAATTTCATTTTTGTTTTGAATCTAGAATTGATATATCAAATAAGATCCGAGCTTTTTATTCCTCCCAAAAATAAGACAGAAATGAAAAACACGATCCTAAAGTTGAAACACTAAGAGGGTCAAATGAAAACTCTGATAATGTATACATGATTGAACAATTGTTATGTGTCAATTTTTCTCTTCCATTGAGTTGAGAAAATGGAAAGATCTCCCATTGCATTTGATTTGGATTGTTGTTATGAATGATTCATTAACTAGGAAACTTATAAGAGATTTTGAACTTAAAGAAATGTTGAAATCGAATAAGAAAGACCAAAGACCAATCAACAAAATTGATTATAGAAAAAGTACAAAAATGAAAACCAATACTATGAAGATATAACTAGGAACGGAAGATGCGTTCTATAAAATCCGTGAAAAAATGTCGAATGGATGAGAATTATTAGGATATTCAATGATAAACACTCCTTGGACCTATTTAATCATCGATCACCAATGATGATCCTTTTGTATGGGTTATGGCTAGGCAGTTGGCCTGCCTCTTTTGCATGTGGTGGTAAGACCATAATCCCCTTAGTGGTTTGGCTTTCTTACCATAGCTTGTTGTGTGCCAATGTTGCTTCTTGTGTTTGTAATATCACGAAGTCTGCTTTCCCTTGGTACCCCTTTGTATGGAACCTGTTGCTTTTATGTACTATGTTGTTGTCAAATTCATAAATAATCTACAAATTCAAGGTATTATCATCCCTCCATCCTCTTGCAAAGCCAATTGCCCTCCTCTTCACCATCGTACTTCTCATTATCCTTGGAGCTTTGCTTCTTTATGTTTTAGGCAATGTTGGTTTGAGTGATGCTTTGTAGTTGTCCACCATTATAGTTGCCGATGCTTTAAATATGACCTCTTTGATTGCCTCTGCATCGAGAGGAGTATCAATGACTATCCATTATGTTGGAATGCTCATATATACATGTTTGTTGAGTGTAGTGTCTGGAACCATATCATCTATTTTTATTCCCTCTGTAAAGGAAAATCCGAAGTCATGGAAGACAACCACACCTTAATGCTTGGCTAGAGTAAAAAATTGGTTTGTCTTCTAAATCAATTGAACTTAATTTTAAGTTCAAATTGATTGATTCTCTCCGTAAATCAATCAAACAAAGATGATATAGTTTCAGAGTCTCAAACCTTATGCCTAGCAAACATGAATATATGAGCATTCCAACAGAACGAATAGTCACTGATACTCCTCTCAACGCAATCCCAACTGGAGAGGTCATATTCAAAGCATCAACAACTATAATTGTGGACAACACAAAGCGTCACCCTAATTGACATTGCCTACATTATAAAGAATCAAAGCTATATGTATAACGAGGAGTATGGTGGCAATGAGGATGGGAATTGGTTTTGAATGAGGATGGAAGGATAAGAATACCTTAAATTTGCAGATTATCCTCCTTATAGGTGTTCTTTATGAGTTGCAACTTTTGTAGAGAAAGATATGAAAGGTTATGGATATAATCATTGTGATAGTATATGAAAAGGAGATGGAATAGTTTTTACTCATAATGTAGGAAACATTAGAAGGAGACTTGGACATAATTAAGAGAGAATGATATGCAAAGTGGGATGGAGTGTTACAATCTCTCCCATTTTATAAATCACTTAGAACACCCTTATTATATATGATGTGAGATGGGATGTTATAATCTCCACACTTAAAGAAATTAAAGTGTACCTTAATTGCTCATTTTTTCTTGTTTATCGATCATTTCTTAAACTTGATTTGTATAGTCGCATGTTTGAGTTCAAATATTTGATGAGAGTGATTAATGAGAAATTTCTTCTCTTGATTTGTATAGTCGCCCATTTGAATTCAAATATGAAGGGAGAAGAACATCTTGAATTTATAGATTATCCTATTTATATGTGTTCTTTGTGTGTTGTATGCAAATGAATGATTATATTGCAAGGTAGGTGGAAGGATCTAGTTGCCAAATAGGTCAGGTAAGAGTTTGAAAAAAATCGAATTTGAAACTAGCCACTTGGGTCAGGAAGACCGAAGACGTGCTCAAATACTGATATGTAGAACATTGCAGTAATATCGATAGGGGGTTGTGTGTTTGGCATTTAGTAGACTATGCCAATGGAAAATGATGACTTGAACATACATGTTTGATTAGTAATGTAAGATATGATCCATAACACCATGCTTCTGGTTGTTCCAAATCCTTCATATGGAAAGTTATATATGTTGTTGTGTGGTTGGAAATTTTCACAAAGAATTCAAGGTTGTTGAGCTTTTTAGTAGTAAAGATGTTGATGTTAAGGAAGAAATGTCATAACATTTGAATTTTTCGATACCCTTTTCTTTTAATGCAATGTGTCCATGGTTATTTGATTTATTATGGTCGAGGGTAGAGCAATTCATTTTGGGAATGCTTTGGTTTTCAATTTTGGTTTCTCTTTGTTTTTTTCCGCTTCTTTTGTCTTCTAATTTTGTTATTACTCTTTTAAAGCTTCTTCTTGCTGTAAATTGGGATAATATATAACTAATGTCATTAGTTTTAACCTCTAGTAAAGTCCCTCATTTTTTTTTGTAGAAAGTAAAGTTCCTCAATAATCAACATCATGTTGCTCCAACTCTTGTTGAATATTCATAGGGATGCTAGGTTGAGTTGTTCGAGATATAGCTCAATAAGCTCATTTAATTTATTTGCTAGACGAGTCGATCGAGTATGAGCACATTTTTAAGTTCGATTTAAATTGAGTTCTGGTTCGACTCGAGCTTAAATGTTGTGGAGTTTATAAAATTTTCCTTTAGTTACTATGTTTTGAGTCCTTAGAGGTCACTACTAGAAAATATTTGGGAAATTAGAGAAGGGTCTAAAAATTTATTTTGTTAAGTGTTTCGGGGGAAATTTTTGCGTTTGAGGTGAAAATTTTATTAAATGTTAGAGGTGAAATTTTTTTAAAGTGTTGGGGATCCCTGTAGCGGGCTTTTAAAATGTTTTGGAAATTCAATTCCGCGCGTTTCAACTTAGGAAATTCCAAACCGCACGTTTCGATTTTTTTAGGATGAACAATTTCACATATGTCAAAAAATTAAACCGATGTCTAATTTTTTTTTCAACATCGCAAATTTAAAAACTGATATAATAGACTAATTTAACATCCGATGTTTTTTTGACAAACTTAAATCACATGATGCATGTCTAATTACGTACAATATTCTAATAGTGTAGCTAATATCAGCAGTATACTACTTACCGTTAATCGTGTTTTAATAATACTTAATGTCAGCAATATAATACTTATTATCAATTATTTTATAATAATACTTAATGAAATTTTTTTAATCATAATTATACGTTAATATACTTAATGTTACCATCTAAACAAGTTATTTGCTATCTGTTTCAAAATTTCTGAAACATATATTTTTTTTTGTTATTCAACCCAAAGAATTCATTATGCTGATAAATTTGTACATCAATAATATTTTTGTCTTCTTCTTTGTTCCACAATAGTAATATAATTGCATTGATGCACAATTTTTTCGCTAGCTACTAGTTTTTCGTATTGATTTAGAAGCTTGTCACAGATAAGATGGAGTGTCGTTTCTTGTTTGTGTTGATTTTGGAAGCCTTTTGGAGCTTGTTCAGAAGCTGATTTTTTTTAAGTGGAGGTACACATTGTTGTGTGTGATTCTTTTTTAAGTTCAATATATATTTACAATGATGTGTGATAATCCTTTTTAGAGAGGAAGGAGCAATGGTTCGTTTGGGAGTTGTAGTGGTTGGTTGACGATAGCGGTATATGGACGCCAGAGACGAAGGAGTGATGGTTTGTGTGGGAGGAGTGATGGGTAGTGTTGGAGGAGATGTGGTGGTTGGATAACGGTGGCGGTGTCGATGAAATATGCATAGAGAATGGAAGGAGAACGAGGAAGTTAAACGAGTTGAAGAGAGTTTAATTGTTATGTGACCTTGATTATGGTCTAATATCACAATTCACACCTCGATCCCTGGTAGTGGTCATTTTTTTTTGCTTGAGAAATCTTGTAGACTTTGGTAGTGGTAATTAAGTATTAAAAAATTAAAATAGGGTTAATTGTAAAAGCCTCTTATTTAAAATTTAAACTACATTATAAAATATACTCCCTCCGATCTCCGATCCAAAATCCATGTATTTGACTTTTTATCACGTATTTTAATAAACTAAAAACTTTATAAAATATCAACTTTTTTTATATAATTTTTTTACAAATTAATATTTGTTGGTAATAAGTATTAAATTCTATAAAAATAATTAAAAAAATATATATTATATAGTTTTTAGCTCCTTAAAATACGTATTGAAAAGTCAAACGACATATATTTTGGATAATAGGTAGTACTAATTAAACATTATTTAATTATTTATATTTATAATCATATTATAATTAAAATGTTTTCAAATCCTAACATTGGAAGTTTTTACGGGAGTGAGTTAGAAATCGAATTAAATTTATTTACTTTATTTTAATTATCTACTTGAAGATTATTATTATTATAACCATATCGAAAACTATTTTCTTAAATTGATTGGAAAGCCCCTATAATAGATTTAAAACAATGTTCAATATGTAAATTACACAAGAAACTAATCGTGATTATAAGGTAAAAAAATATGTTTGTGTTAGCTTAGCGCTATTCCATTTTTCCATCTAATAAAAAAAAGAAGTTATTCCATTGTTCCATAATATTATAACAAATAGAATTTATTATCTAGAAGGGGAAAAAAGCCAATAAATTTGCTAATTTGATTTTGATGGCCATGTAAATATATATATATATATCGCCTGTATATATTTTTATCATTCCGTCAGCCAATATATGTTGATTAAATTAATAAACTGTCTATTTTTGACTAAGCATTTTCCATGATTTAGTAGATCAGCATATATTATACAATATTTGGAAAGCAACCAACAGCTTAATTGTTTAGCTTCCTAATATATTTTTTTGGTCGAAGTTTCGCTTCTAAATATATGATTGCGATAATTGTTGATTTTCTTCAAATTAAAAGCATCTTATTATATATAACGAAATAGACCAATCTTATTTCTTTCTTTTTGTTTTTTATTTTATTTCTTTCTTTCGTTGTTGACTAATGAATAATCCTCATCTATTACTAGTTTCAACAAAACCAAGACAATTTTGTGGCTGGCTACGCCAAATTCATTACACAAATGAGTTATTATTATAAAGTAAAATTTTAAATAATCAAATTATTATTATTTACTTATTGAAATATTTTAGTACTAATTTTTAAAAATTGGTAGTATTCAAATTTTTTTTTTTATAATGATTTCTCTAGTTATTAATCACATAATTGTAAAGGTTTTTTTTTTTAGGATCAGCGGTCTTGATCTTCTACACGATTAGGTGTAATATTTGAAAATAAGTTGGTTGTTATAACTTATAAACGCAAGATATGTTTTATTTATTGCTGCCGGCTTATTGAAGATACTATTTTACGATCGATAATTGTCTTTTCCATTTCCACACATTTTAGTAGCTTCTCTTTTCTAGAATATATATAGTATAGTACTCCCTCCATTCACTTTTATAAGTCTTTTGCTATTTATGTACGTTTTTCTAAAATGATAAAAAAAAATTATATAAAATATTAATTTTTTTTAATAATCTCATACTTATTATTACTAATAGTATGAGATTATTAAAAAAATTAATATTTTATATAATTTTTTTTTATCATTTTAGAAAAACGTACATAAATAGCAAAAGACTTATATAAATAAACGGAAGGAGTGATATATATTATTATTAAATGATTTACCTTCAATTTTCTATCCGTTTTTACACCACATTGTCATCATTTCTAGAGTAAGTTTTTTTTTAAAAAAATTACACTCGTTTTGAGTATTTATTTAATTATACTAGTGAGATGGGTTTATAATCTAGTTGAAGTTGAAAAAAGTGAATTAAAATAGTTTTATCTTTAAACTTTAAAAGTGGTTGTGACTTGTGAGTGTGTTTTTTTTTCTAGAAATATAAATAAACTTTATAATAATTTGGGGTGTAAATGCCCCATATGGACTGGTGCTATTCCTGTTAGATGTAATATAGGTCCAATAGTCATTAGGTCATGATGTACATCTCCTATATATATATTATAATAATAGCGAAGACAACCCAAACAGGGATTATTCACTCTACCATGGTATCAGAGCCTCTAGGGTTTCATCTAAATTAATCCTATTTTTTTTTTTCCGATCCCTTCCCCGCCGCCTCCCCTCGCTGACCAGGCCACATCCCCCACCGGTCACCATCTGCTCACCTAGGGTCATCTCCTTCCTCGAGCTCAAGCTCCCTGCACACGCCCTAGCTTATTCCACAAATCCGACCTCGAGCTTCCTGCATACGCCCTTGTTCTCAACATCACCCCTTCCACAACTATCCAAAATTGGTGCCCAGTTGAAGTCTTATATCACGCCACTCCAAATTATGACCACTTACGTGTCTTTGGATGCTTATGCTATCCTAATCAAGTTTCTATCGCTCCTCATAAGCTCGCACCACGTTCCCTTCCATGTGTCTTCTTGGGCTACCCCTCTCATCATAGGGGATATAGATGCTTTAACCCAATTACTAAACGTGTCATCATCTCTCGTCATGTCACGTTCGATGAGAATAGTTTCCCTTTTTCCAATCTCCCCACATCCTCAAACACATCATTCTCCTCTGATGACTATCCTACCGCACCTCTTCTCCAACAACTATATCCCTCTTCCTCTCCGAATGCTATTACATCTCCGGTATGCTGACATGTCCCGTCCCTGTTTCAGTATGCTGACATCTTCACTAAGGGTTTCACTACAACAGAAGTCGCTTTTAGTGAGGAATTTTTTCCTCGCTGAAAATTGATATTTCATCGCTAATGATATTTAGCGAGGAAATACGCTTCCTTTTTAAATGGTCACAGAAAGCTCCTCACAAAAGAGTCTAATGTCGAAAAATGAAATCGTCGCAAAAAAACATTTGGCGATGAATTCATTTTTGTCGTTGTAAATCTTTAGAGACTATTAAAGTTACCGTAAAAGGTAATTATATTTGTCGCTAAAAAGTCAAATGATTCTATAGTAGTCGTAGAATGTAGATGGTGAGAAACTTTAATTCCTCGTAAAATTGTATATTTCCTCGTTAATAATGATATCAAGTTGGTCCGATATTATTTCGCGACATATATTTTTGTCACAAAAAATTAATAATTCTATCGGTAAAAAAATTGAAGGAATCAATAATATATAGTTGGTAAATGTATTTAGTTAACAACATGCCAGCTCCCATCCACTGAATAAAAATAAACAATTAAAAATAAGAAAAGCAATGAACGATCAATCCACCAACATCAACTAAATCAACACAATTGAAAGCAAACTCCGTTCAATCAAAGTAAAAGGATCAACTATACACCCAATCTAGACAAAAACCTAATGCTAGGCGGACTCAGGACCGCAGAAGCTCTCGGTTGGCTTCAAAGGGTCGTGCGAAACGATCGAGGATAGAGAGGTTGAGGGCTAGTTCTCAAATCTGAACGGATAAAGGCAAACTCCATTCAATCGTGATGTTGGCGTTGGCAATGAACACCTTTCTTGAGACCACTAGATCTGAGGCAGAGAATAGGCATATCGGTGATGGGGCAGAGGAAATCGGGGGCGAAGTGAGCGGATTCTGTGGGGAGTACTGCAGAGGAGAAGAGGGAGAGAGAGGTGAAGAAATATGGTTGGATTGATGATATAAATTAACTGAGTGAGGTTTAAATACAAGAGTAGTATACCTCGAGGCCTCGGTGACCGTCGAAGACGCCGAAGTAATACCGACGCCTCCTTTCCAAAGTGGTTACCCAGCCGGACGATGTGGTTGCGAGAGGGAAAATCGATCAATCTGTGGGAGGTAGATTCAATCTGGATCTCCGCCCCGCGCTGAGCCCTAGCCCCGAATTAGCGCCGTCACGCCGCGCAACCCCGTTGAGAGAGGGGAAATCGATCAATCTGTGGGAGGTCGCCTGTTTGCATAGGCCGGTGAGAGGTCGATATCCAACGGATTATCAACCATGGCGTCGTAACGTTTTTTGAAGTTCTGGGGAGCTTTGTTCCTCCAACATCTTGTTCCATGATGGGGCTGTTGAAGGGTGAATGGATGGATAGAGAGGGAGGTCTGGTTGTAATGGATTGATGAAGATAAAAAGCGGCTATAAGAGGGAGACCCAATATAAACAGAACCTAAACCCTAAACCCTTTCAATTTAAATTTCAATCTAGCCCGCTTCTTCTTCTTTTTTTCATTTTTTTTTTATGTTTAAATTTTCATCTATTTTAGATGTCGATTTAATTTTTAATTTCCATCTTATTTTAATTTTTTCTTGTTCTTTAACAATAACATGAACTTTTAAATTCTTTATTAGTTAAAGTATTACCGTTCCCATATTATGGTGTAATTTTTTAAAATAAAATCATAAAAACTTTTAGTAGACATGCCCTCCATTTTACTCTTCTTTATTACTCCGTATAAGATATGAAGAAGTCTACTTGTCCAGCCCAAATTTATAGGGCTATTCGTTCAGAAATAAAAACTTTTAGCGACGCAAATGATATTTTATCGCTAAATAGTTGTTTCAATGATAAAAAAAAATATGACTCGTAAAAAATCAATATATGGTGAGGAATTGAAAATTTTCTCGTTAGCGATTTTTCATATCTCATCCAAGCCAATAACAACAAAAGGGGAATTTCCTCGTTGATTAATATATTTAGTGACAAAATTTTTCCTCAAGAAACACATACTTTTAGCGAGCAATTACACTCTTCATTGTTAATAAATTTGGCGGGTTTTACATAATTCCCACCGAACAAATAACGATAACATTAAAAATTCCTCGATGAATGTATTTTTAGCAATGAAAACATTCCTCAATAAAAGCTCCAAGTTCGTCGCTATTTTCCTTATGGTTTATACGACCACTTTATACTAACAATTAGCGACGAGTCGAAAAATTTGTCGTTGAATATCACTTTTAACGAGGAATATAGGTTTCTTGTTAATGTTCACGTGCCATTTTACGAGGAGCAGATATATTCGTCGCCAAAGCCCATATTTACCGAGGAAAGATAATTTATCGCTAAAATTTTTGTCGCCAAAAGGCTTTTCTGTTGTAGTGTTACCTCGCCAACTATTTCTTGATTTTAGATCCAGTCTCACTAACCACTGCCCTCATGTTTCGACCGAGGGGGTATGTTAGATGTAATATAGGCCCATAGGCCCAATAGTCATTATGTCATGATGCACACCTCCTATATATATATATATATATATATATATATATATATATATATATATATATATATTATAATGACAGCGAAGGCAACCCCAACGGAGATTATTCACTCTGATAACTCTGATGCATTTGTTATTCAGTTAAAAAGGGCATTTATTCTATATAATTGCATTGTAGTGTGATAAATAATACGATTTTTCGATCAATTCAGAACTTATTGTAATCGAATAACTACTCACTACAAGTCTACAACCAAATAATTATCCATTACAAATGAATAATTTAATACAATCGAATATTTGTTATAATGCAATATGCATATAAAAGAGATTTAGGGTCGTGTACTCGTGTCCATTTTATTATATGATAGTTATTCGATTATAGTAGATAGTTATTCGGTTGCACATGTTATTATTTAGTTGTAAAGGTAGTTATTTGGTCTTATTGTAATATATTGGTATAAATTTTCATAACTCAATACAATCGAATAAATATCCATTACAACAATAATTACTCACTTTAACTTGACAACTTCCTCTATAAAAGAACCCCAAATAATGGAGTGGTCCAAAACTTCTATCTTTTCCTCATTTGTCCATCTCATTTTCCACTAACTTTATTTTCATTATTTTCTAATTCATTTTTCACTTTTCATAATAGTCGATCGGGTTCCCAATAATCTCATCTCATCACTTTTTTTTCCATCTCATCCTCAATAAAAAAGAGAAAAATGCTTTATTATAAGGACACATGTCATTATTAACTGTATAGGCGTATAGCTTCCCTTTATAAGAGAACCCCCAATAGCAGAATGTTCAAAAACTTCTCTCTTTTACTTATTTGTCCATCTCATTTTTCACTAACTTTATTTTCAGTATTTTCTAAATCATTTTTTACTACCCACAATAGTCAGGTTCCACAATAATCATATATCACTTTTTTTAATATCATCCCCAATAAAAGAAAGAGATAACTAATTTATTATAGAGACACATAACATTATTTGAAACTTCTCGAAATATTGACACACTCAAAAGTGGAAACGTTATCCACACTAATCTTATTATCCTAATAGGGTAAAAAAATAGAATGGGGATGCTACCTCCCCCACCTACTCTGAATGAATGTCTATGAAGAAAACAAAAAAAATTATTGTAACATTGTGTACCCACAAATGTATAGATGAACCCCTAAAACAATAAGCTACTCACTAATAATTTTAAGCCCCACTTTAGAAACCTTATCGTTACATAATCGGATAATCCATCCAATCGAACTAATTCAACTAACATTTACTTAAACGACATGCGTTTTACTGTAATTAGCAACTACCCTTATCCCTATAAGAACGGGGATGGGGTCTACCGCCTTCGGGGGCATTCTCGTAATATGAGAGAAAGTAGGGGGCTAATATTACCAGCTCAGTGGATAACGACAAGGCCTTCCCAAGATCCATTCATATCCACCCCCGGTATCCGCACTCGCAGGGGGTTTCAAATCCAACTTCCCTATATAAACCACACCACAGATTCCGCCATTCCCTACGCTTCGATCTCTCTCTGGAATTTCACAATTCCTCATCTTCTTCAACAATTCACGCTCGAAGAAACCGTTTGCAGGATGAGGTTCTTGTTCGAATGCGTCAGCTGCTACGGCGCTGCTCAATTGGATCCGACTGAGGGCTTCTCCAAGTCCTCGGCGGCGACGGTCGAGGAGACGCGCCACCTTGTCTCGCCGTCGAGTCCTGTCGAGGATTCCGTCGCCGCCGCGGCCCCTTGCACGATGCGCCGCCGGAGCCGCTCCCTTTCGAGGCAGGGGACTGGCGATTGGAAGCCTTCGCTGCACGCGATTTCCGAGGATATTGCGGTTGCGCCGGTGAAAGCCAGGGCTAAGGCGCCAGGTCAGATCACTCGCGCCGCGTCAACTGCAACGGCTAGGAGGAGCGGCAGGCGCTGCGCTGCGTCTGCTCCTTCGGTTCATTCGCGTGGACGCGATGATAGCTACCGGTGAGCTAACGCTTTCCTTTTGCTTCTCTTACGAATGATTATACAAAATTTTGGATTTCGTTTGATGATTTCTTGCCAAACCATATGAATTTCCAACTTGCTTCTGACTGTGCTGCAAGATTCAATTAGGAATTCCTAGATCCAACTAGATCGATCTTGCTATGAAAGTGAAATCCCTTGCTTCTCTAAAACATAGATCTTGGTGTCAAATAATAAAACAATTAAATCCTATAGTTGAAGCCATCATCTGTGGAGAGAAAATGACCTCATCTGATTTCTTACATCAATTGGTCCAATCAAATGAATAACTTCACATTCTTCCTCTATAATGAAAGGAACTGACGAACTGCCCTCCATAAATATTCATGTTTATGATTCCACCTGTCTGCTTAAAATAGCTGTACAGTTTTTATTCATTATTAATGGTTAGACCATTTATTCACTGACTTTCAAGATCATCATCTCGTGCCGGCTTCAGAGGTGTGTCGACTAACAGTTCTTCCAACATGGAGTATATATAATTCATTTCGAAAGGTCTTCTTATTACATGATTAGGTGATTCCAAATATCAAACAGTTTAACGCCATTTGTGTTTGAACAGGGAAAGATAATAGTAGGTTGAATAATTGAATCTAGTCCATGTTTTAGGAATAATTGATCGAAATAGTAACCAGTATTATTTTTCCCTCATTTTTATACAAAATTTGTTTCAATTCCTCGCATTTCATTGACTAATTTTAGTATCCCTCCTTTAAACTATTTACAAAAAAGAGGTTTGTTATCCCAGCCCTAAGGCAATCTTTGTATTTGCTTAAGATTTGTCTGTTTATGATTATTGGATACTAAGGCTATCGTTCAATTTCTTGAACTGTTTTTGAAGTATTGTTGGTTTTGTTTTCGACAGTCGTGATTCTCTGCCAACTATTGTAATCCCGGCCTTTGCACCAACGCCATTCATGTTCTGAAGCAATATCCGGTTTCCTCCTAGATCCATGCTGTAAGGGGCCAGTTTTATGGATGGAAAGAGTAAAATCAAGTAAATGTATGCGACGAATCTTCGTCGATTTTGCTTCCACCCATGGAACAGTGTAAATATTCACTATCAATCCAATTTAGATTGTTCATATAGATGATGGAAAGTTCTGTTTTGTGTTTACATTTCGGTTTAGCATGAACCTTTGAAGAAATTTTAAATGAGCAAATGAATGTTCTATAGTAATCGATTTTTTAGTCACCTATATCTTTTTTACTCTGTTTTTTCATTGATGAACACATGTAATGGTGTTTAAACAATTGTGATTCCCTGCTTAACACTGCTAGAACATTGTTAGAGAGCTGATGTTGTTGCCCTTTATCTCGTGGGTAGCACGAGAAATCAAGGCATGATAAAGACTGAAAGATTTGATGCTTGTGCGCAATCTGCTAGAAATCAAGGTTACCATGAACCTCTGTTGTTTCAGCTTCACATGCATTATCAACTTGCACTTATATATAGTGAACTCCAGATACTGAAATCTGCACTTGTCTTTGATTGTTACATATACTAGTTGTTAGCTATCACCAGCTCAGTTTCTCTTATCTTACGAGTTGCAAGACTCTTTTCCCGTGACATTTTAAACCTATCAGATTCAAATTTTGGATTCAAGTTGTTACAGTAACACTTGTATTTAAGCTATCTACTTTCCCGTGAAGTGTCTTTACAGGTCTACTTGTGAACTACTTACTACTTTACCTGCATTTGCCCTACTGGCACATCACATTCACCATGCTCTGGTTACAGTCCGGTTTGCGGATGAATCAACAACTTCTGAATCCATCAATGCCCATGGCTCATCTCCAAGTAAAACAATCTATGCAATGTTGAGTTCGCGGTTTATTTTTTGGTACATTTAGACACAAACAGCAGTAAAACCCTCGCCCAATCTGATCCTGAATGCCAAAGTCTAAACTAGGATACCCAACTAGCCCAAGAAATCGAAAACGATTAAAGATCGATAGCTATTCATTTCTCCAAATCGAACTCTCCTTCCTCCATACCGGCCATTGTATCGTACAGAGGCCGATTCAGAGTCTCCGGCAGGCTAAACCCGAGCACTCCCGCAATGATACCACACCCAGCAAATACCATGAACGGTAGTTGTCCGCCCAAAACCACCACGAATGGCGCCAGGATCGCCCCCATCTGCGAAGCCTGCGTCGCACAACCAAGAGCAGCGTTCCTCACCACCGTTGGAAACAGCTCCGTGGTGTAAATAAACAGCAAATTGTACGTCCCCGCCATCCCGAAAATCCCCAACACCCCACACAACATCCTCAGTAGCTTCCATGGCCCTTCGGCCTTCAACAGGCTCCCTAGCAAGCAGAAGACGCCACTAAACCAGAGCGTCCCGACCGTCAGCGGCTTCCTCCCGAACCTGTCGATCATCACCGCGGTTAGGAGGAAAGCCGGCATCTCCGCCACGGCGTTGAGGATCACGTTGAAGTAGAGATTCGTCTTGAGATTGACCACATTGAGGCTCAGGCCGTAGTAGACGACGGAGCACAGGAAGTTGATCACCACCGCCAGGATGAGCCTTTTCCGGGTGACCCCCGATCGGAGGACGTCGATCAGGGATCCGCTGACACCTTCACTCGCATTAATGTCGTCGTCGGTGTTTTTGTCGAGGGCGAGCGTGAGGCCGCGCGGGAGGGGCTCCTTTCCGTTGGAGGCGGCGATGGAGTGCATGATGTTCATGGCGTGGGCGAGGCGGCCGCGGACGATGTACCACCGGGGGGACTCGTGGAGGAAGGGGACGACGAGGAGGACGAAGAGGAGGGAGGGGAGGGAGGAGGCAATGTAGAGGTGGCGCCATGATTGGAAGACGTAGGCGACGCCGGAGAGGAGGGCGGTGCCGGTTGCGAAGAAGTAGAAGGTCGACATGCCGGCGACGCCGCGCTTGGAGGGGCCGACGGGCTCGGTGGCGAGGACGAAGGCGCAGAGGCCGACGCCCCCGGTGCTGAAGCCGGTGAGGAAGCGGAGGATGGCGTAGATTGGGTAGGATGGGGAGAAGGCGGTGAGGCAGCCGAAGACGGCGTTGAGGATGCAGACGACGGTCAGGGAGCCGCGCCTGCCGAGGGTGGAGTCCGAGAGGTGTCCGAACACTCCGGCGCCTGATTCATTCAAAATGTTTACATAATGTGATGTGTCCAAAATATATATAATACTCGGGTAAGTAATGCAGCTGGTATAAAGATAGATCACTACTCATAATACTTTGAATCAAAGAGATAAACATTCTTTAATAAGTTTAAATTTTGGTCGAATACATAATAAATCAATTTCTCTTCCAATTCCAATATAGCTATTTTTCAATTTCAATTTATGGTACAATTCCTTAAGATCCAACAGTTTGGCATTGAGAAATCAATTAACCAAACCATTCCGAAATGATTCAGCTGAAAAAAGACTTATTGATAGTACCCAAATTCTTAATTCGAGCTCCGTATAACTACTCTATATTTACCAAAATGAAGACAAATCAATTAACCAAGACAATTAGAAATTGAAAGGGATTGAGCGGTGGGCGGATGGACATCCATTTTATCCGAATCAACGCCGATGGAGTATCATCTCATCCGATCCTTACCACCATGTGGATGAGTGGGCGATGTATGCAATATGAGTGAATTTTTGGCCATTTGAACCTACCCAAGAATCTAAGATTTGATCAAATGAAATTTAGGTTTGTTAGGCTATGTAAATGTAGTCGGCTGATGATACACAAAGTGGGCTGGGCCAGTATTGGGCTATCTAAATTGAGGCGGTTTTTTTTCCTCCTGGAAAGGCCCAAATTGATTAGAGGATCAATATATAAGTTCACATGCAACCACCTATATAACAACTTCCAAAGTAGCAGACGATTACATTGATAACATGAATGAAATGATATTGTATTGAAGTGGGTTGAAATATATCTCAAAACCAATTGAAAATATGAAGCTCATTTAATAGAGCAATGTAAACTTATCATTTTATGGTATTAAAATAAAAAAAAAGTATCGTGTTTGATTCAACCATCTTTCTCTTAAGCCTTTAATTCAATTCCATAGATGAGTATCTGTCGCATAGTTACAATCCTCCCCATCTCTATGTTTCTTTATATCTTGTCAGATTTATCCTCCACCTCCACATTCAATTTGTCAATTAATTTAAGAAGCCTTTTTAAAAAATATTATTATAATATTAATAGTTTATAGAGAGAGATAAGTTGATAGAGATGATGAAGAGAGTGCAGTCCATGAGTGCTGGAGGTGTGTGAAGTCGAGAACAGCACAGCACACCCCAAGTATGATGACAACTTTAAGCAAAGTGCCAAATAAAGGTAGGAGAGATGTGTAGATAGCAGCTTAAAAGTCCATTTTGGATGCATTAGCTTCTAGATAAGTTATGGTTGTAAATTGCAAAGGGAATATGCCTTCTGTATATACTCTTTATCCTAAATCTGCACAACTTATTTATTTATTTTTTAAAATAATAATGAAATTAAGGTAGTGCAATTTCAGATTTTTTAAAATAGAAAAAAAAAAGGTATTTTCTTAAAAAAGACTATTCTATATCAGCTATAAAGATGATAAATTTTTTGTCAGTCTCCTGATTAATGTGTTAAGACTTAAGATCCATAACATGATGAAATGACATACTATAGCTACACACATGGTTATTAGGATCCCGATCCGGAACCTACGATCCTAGGATTCTAGGCAAGGTTTTGATCCGGATCGGGGATATAGACTCCTTCGTGCTAGGATCCCATGGATCCTATGGGATTGTGTGGGATCGGTAGGATCCTACCGATCCTAGTAAAAATCATATTTGTGTAATTTTGTTTGTTTTGTTTGAATATTGGGCCTTCTAGATACGATGAACCTTTTTATTTTTTATTTTTTTGGTAGCCCATCTCCTTAGAAATTGAAGGCAAAGAGTGAAGACGTTGAATTGAAACCCTAACCCCTTTGTTTCGTTACTCAACTCGAAAAATCCACGTCTGAGCGCCTGAAATTGTTCATGATGTGGTTAATTGCGATGATGGCATTTGAAACTAGAGATGTCATTGGATATTTGGATGTGTGATTTATCTCTTGTATGTTTGTCATATTTTAAGACATTATCCTTGTCTGTTTGTCAGCTTTTGAGACATTATTCTTGATAAATTATGAATGTTAAATGCTTATTATTGGACTATTTTAGTTACATAATTTGTTTAATGGAGGAAAAGCTTAGTTTTATTTTAAAATTAAGGTATTTGTTTATGATGGTTTGTTTTTATTTTATTTTTAATTTTTGTCTAGGATCTTACGATCCTACGATCCGATCCTACACCCTTGTCTCGATCCCACACTAGGATCCCGATCCTAAAAACCATGGCTACACATATTTACATTGCATATAATATAATAAATTTGATTTTTGATAAAAAAAAAAAAAAGGTTAAATGAAACTTTTGCACATGCAGTACACATCACTATTTCTACTGAATTCTCTACATTTATGCACACAAGACAAAATTTCATCTCACACCAATTACGGAGTACCATTTAAGATAAGCTAAAGGACAAGATGAAAGGAAATAGTCTAATTTTTGGAAGTATTATTTTTTCCATAATACGAGTATATAAATATAGAGGGAGAGGAGATGTGTAAGCAAAAATAGAAAGTGCAAGTCTCCACAAGTAAAATTGAATTTGGTTTGTATTTTTTTAATTAGGGAAGAATTCGGATAGAGAAACTATATCCTTACGACGACTTAGAGCAACCCCAACTCCAACCGCTCTTATATAATAGAGAAAATAATATATTTTAGAGAAAATGAGGATTTTTTCACCCCAATAATTTTTTGCAAATGGTCTTGTAAAATAGAGAAATATTAGGAGAGAGAAGAAAAATCTGTAAATTTAGAGAAAAAAGTGAAATTTGTAAAATTAAATGCTTTGCTCTTCCCCATGAAATTGTTAATAGATTTGTGGTTGAGATTGTAAGATTTTGAATTAAAGTAAATATTTTATGTACTATTTCTATTTCCTTTTCATTCAAGTAAAATTTTATTAAATAATATGCAATAAATATAGAATATAATTAATATAAAAACTTGTAAAATAGAAAAGCGGTTGGAGTTGGGGTATAAAAAAATTTAAAGATTTTAAAATTTTTTCCTACAAAATATAGATTTTATAAAAAAGTTGTTGGGTTTGCTCTTAGTATATGATATAATTCTAAAATTGATCAGATATTAAATTAAATATATTTCTTTATTCGTGCATTTTTCTTTATTCTTGAATAAATGAGGTGGAATTTGGATCAAGCCAATTGGTATTTAGTTGGTATATTCCGACGCAAAAGGGTGTCATTATTTGTTGAGTTAGGAAATGTGGGCATGCCATGAATTAAGGATGGGAAGATAAGGGTGACCCAATCAAAATTGACCAATACATCTCCAAAATATGAAATAAAATTAGACACCTAAATAACACATCCACCTTAATTGGTGAAATATAACTAATTTTTCACCTTACTAGAATCTCACTCCTAAAAATATAGAATAAAAAATAGGGCACCTACCTAATGAAGATCTTCTACAACACTTTGTGTAACACTAGGTGTAACACAAAATTAATTATGCTATAAATTTGCAATAAAAAAATTCTAAAAATTATATTTATGTTTTAAACACTTGTTAGTATATGTTTGTAAAAAAATTTGATGAAAAATTATGTATTTAAATTTTATATAAATCAAATACTACTTATTTTGCCATAAGATTTTCTAAAAATTATAAAACATGTATTTTTATCAAATTGTTTTACAAACATATACTAGCAAGTGTTTAAAGCATAAATATAATTTTTAGAATTTTTTTTATTGCAAATTTATAACATAATTAATTTTGTGTTACACCTAGTGTCACACAAAGTGTTATAGATGATCCTCGTTGGGCACCTACCTAATCATCTAAACGAGCACCACGTACTTAATTAGTTGAGAATCCCTTATTTGTAGGGCTCCGACTACTCGACAAATAATCACACAGCACGAATCCTAGTAAAATATCTATAATTAATTTTTTCCTTTCAAACTCAAATATCTATAATTTCCTTGTTTTCTCTTGTGCTTCATCCTAATTTGTTTATCGATTTCTTTAATGTATTTCATATACTAACTAATTTTTTATTGAAATCCTAAAAAAAAAAAGATTAAAAATATTTAAAATTTGCCAATACTATCTTCGCCTGTTTCTTGGTGAAAATTAAGGTTTCACATTGTTTTTTACCATTGAGTCTATCCGTGACCTCTCGCCGGGTAAGAGGTTTGGTGGTAAATTAACCCTCAACGCAGCTAAGTCCTTAGCATTATTAACCAATCTTACCTATCTAATACTCAATGAATCGAATTAAAGAGGGTAAAAATCGTCGATTTTAAATGGATTTCTATGCACATTCATTCTTAACGAATAATAAAACTCTAAGCAATTAAAGTATACATTAAGCACCAAGAAAGAATTGAAAGAAATAACCAAATAAAAGGGAGGGACGTACCTATCATACAACCGGCGAAGAACAAAGCCTGGACAAGTCCAACCTTAAACTTGTGGCCGCAGACGAGGTCCCACTCCGCCACGGTGGAGGTGGTGGGGCCGCCCACCCACTCCCACGCTCCCCGCGGGAGGGCGCAGATATCAGAGGACGAGGGCCCGCAGAATCGGTCGTCGGAGCACCGCCAACCGGGTTGGCGGTCGGCGAAGATCATGACCATGGTGTGGAAGGCCTCGAGTGCCCAGGCGAGGCTGGTGAGCACGAAGTGGCGCATCTGCCACCTCCCCATCTCCCCGCAATACTTGTGCAGCATGTCGTCTATGCAGAGCCTCTCCGCGGGGCCATCGGCGGCGCCCTGCGGGGAGAGGAGGGGCTGCCGGGTCGGGTCACCACCCGGGTCTCGGGTGTTCGCCGGTTGCATGGTTGGCCGGAATCTGGGGAGAGGGTAACGATGCTGTGTTTGGAATGAATTTGAGTAATTAGGAGGGCGGAGAGGGTTTGGATCGATATGTTTGGTGAGCCGATAAATTTGGCCGCCTTCAATCTAGGGACCTCGTTATTTGGATTTATATTGATCCATCTTACTATAAATTCCCCTAAAAGGCTAAAATAATAAATTTATTCCAGGGGTTATCAATCTATCATGTATCTATAGATTGTTTTATTTTTAATAAAATAGATGATAGATGATGATAAGTTTTAAAATTGGATAGAGGGATTTATTTAATTTTTATAGTATAAGGGTGGGTTATTTTCTAATTTAATTAAAATAATATATGTATACAATTCATACCGTACTTTATATTTTGATTGATTTTTAAAGTCACCTATCGATTTTTAAAGTCACTTACCGTACTTTATATTTCTAATTTAATTAAGTAATGAATCGTCAAATAATCGGATCTAAGTAATGAATCGTCAAATAATGTAACGGATCTTCATTGGGAAAGCATATGGTTGTTAGAGATATATTAGGATAGATATATTAGATATGATTGTCTTAGGATATAATCTTTGATATTGTTATATTAGTTTAGAGATATATATCTTTGATATGTTTAAATTATCGATATCTTTATACTCCCTCCGTTAATTAAAACTTGACGTTTTACTATTCACGCACGCATTTTTAGGTGTTAAAAACTATATAAAATATTAACTTTTTTAATAATTTTTTTAAATAATATCATACTTAGTAGTATTAAGTATGAGTTTATAAAAACAAATGTAAAAAAAAGTTAATATTTTATATAGTTTTTATCGTTCTAAAAAAGCGTGCATGAATAGTAAACGACAAGTTTTAATTAACAGAGGGAGTATTACTTATCCTCTAAGCATTGTAATCCCTATATAAAGGATTGAATAATGACATTATAAGTGTGTTTGCCTTCTCTAATACGAGGCTTCACCACCAATTATTCTATCAGGGTTTTATCCTCTCTAAATTCTATAATGGTCAAACCCTGTAGTAATAGAGTCCAAAAGTTGAGCCTGTTGCTGAGCCATAAATCATAAAAAGAAATCAACAATTCGATTGTATTAACGAATTTTTTTCCGAAATATTCACTATTTATAAAATAATTATTAAATTAGTCATCGATTGAAACAATTTGTCAAAATGTTCAAAACTGTCAGGAACAACAGAAAACCGCGGTTTGAAAGCGCGGTTTTGTTTGAAAACTGAAAAGAAAAAATAAAAAAAAATATAATAATGAAAACCGCGGTTTGAAACCGCGGTTTTCAATTTTTTTAATTAAAAAAAGGAATTGGGGGAGAGAGGGTTTAGAGGACGATGGTGGGGGAGGGAGAGCAGGAGGAGGTGGCGCGGTACCCGGCGCCGATATGGTAGTAGCTCCAACACCCCGCACCCCGTCTCACACCTCCATTCCGGCATCCCCCAGCGCCGCCGCCGCACATCCTCTGTCGTCGCACATCCGCCGCCGCATCATCGTCGCCCCCAGCGACCAACTTCGCCAAGTTCAGGGGAGTTCCCCTCAATCGCACCTCCGCTCTATTCCCTAACCACCCCCAATCGCACCTCCGTCCACTGCTCTCCGGCGCCCTAGCCACCCCCAATCGCATCTCCCGTCTCCACCGCTCTATGCCCTAACCACCCCCAATCGCACCTCCGTGGCTCCGTCCACCGCTCTCCGGCGCCCTAACCACCCCCAATCGCACCTCCGACCTCTTCATTTCCATCGCCACCACCCTCCTCGTCCCCTCACCTCCACCTGCCTCCCGCCCTCCCTCCCCCCACCAGGGCCACCATCGTTCCTCCAAACCCTCTCCCCCAATTCCTTTTTTTAATTAAAAAAAATAGAAAACCGCGGTTTGAAACCGCGGTTTTCATTATTATATTCTTTTTTTATTTTTTCTTTTCAGTTTTCAAACAAAACCGCGCTTTCAAACCGCGGTTTTCAGTCGTCTCTGACAGTTTTGAACATTTTGACAAATTGTTTCAATCGATGACTAATTTGATAATTATTTTATAAATCGTGAATATTTCGAAAAAAAATTCTGTATTAACACCAGGAAAAAAAAATAAAATTCACCAGTGCTTGACCTGGACAGACCACATTCATTCATGGCAACCAAAACGATACGCTGATCAAACAGACACCTGGACACATAGTTCTAGTTCTGTCCACGGGTCATGGGTCTCGTCTGGGTCAACCCGACTGGTCACCGAATCAGTCTATCAGTCGAACGACCCTCCGTACGGACAAGGGGTCTGGGCAGATTAGGTCCCAAGTCAGACAAACCTTGACCCGGACCAGTGGGTTAGATCCGTAAACTTGGATATCTAGACATTGATGAGTAACATATTGACAAGTTGACGGAATTATAAAAACTGCCTCATATAGCAATTACCGAGGTGGGACAACCACATTTCAACATAGATCGCCCAACCAAACTACACAAACACATTCATACCCTTCTTCAAGCTCCGTATCCGCATCCTTTTCAGCAGTACGTATACAAAACTGTGCAGGTCTCAGAAAGTTGTCAGCACGCGGAATATGCTGCCTTGCTGACTAATGTCATGTCTGTTCATGACCCTAGAATCTACAGAAAGGTAAAACTGGTTCACAATAGATGGAAGTCATCAGGAGTGTTGAATTGATTGCTCTTGAAATAAAAGGACATTTTGGATGTTCCTTGTCACTTTGACAAAGGATACAATTGAAGAGTAATTGGATCCAATGTGTGTATTCATGATTAAAGTTTAACGCGGATAAAACAACACAAAGGCACGACTAGTACAGTAGTACGTAGCTAAAGGTTACAATCCCGTCAAGGATAAAGATTACAAATATACCTTCTCAGTTCTTACTCGCCTATTGCAAAGCCGGTCACCCATAATTAGGACTGCAGTTGCTCTTGCCAGGGAGTTGAGGTTTCAAGGACAATATTGTAAGACTGCTAAATTTCCAGTTCCTAAAGGACTTAAATATGACCATTGATGACAGTGATTTGCTTGACTCACCAGAAACTTACATGAGACTCATTGTTAGGTATTTAATTGAAATCTGCACATTTATGTTTCTGATTCATCACTTGCAATTGCAAGTTATAGGATGCAGATTGGGGATCCATTCGTTACAGTTGTAGATGTTTAGTGTTTTTCCTCAGAGAATCTTTGGTGTCTTCGAAAGCTAAGAAACAGTAAACTGTTTCAATGTCTTTTGTGAAGGCTGAATATAGGAGCATGTCATGAGTTGCTGCATCTAGAGATTGTATGGCTTACTGAATTGTTGGGACTTACAAGTTCCACATCAACTTCCTATCACATTGTTCCGTGACAACAAAGCTGCTTAGCAAATTCCAACAACCCAGTCTTGCACGAGCAAACCAAACACCTGACCTACGCATAGATTGCCGTTTTGTACACGGATTAGTTCAACAAGGCCTCATTCAAACAACTTATATAAGCTCTTCTGTGCGGTTTACCTTTACATAAAATGCCATTATAGAAGGCAATCAGTACTGTTACAGTGATCAATTCAATGAAAAACATTTCTCTTTGTTTTTCTTCATCTGCTTATAGCAAAGGTTACTATTTGGCAATCACCATCACCTACAGAAGTTCCATAATTTCACCCTTCCATGGATCGGAACAATTCGATTTTGCTATGAATCCCTTGAGGAACTCTCCATTAATTGTGGTCATGAGTAATTCCTCCCAAGTCCCATCCCTATCGAATCGTTTATTCTTCTTCTATAATATCCATATGTTTAATTTAGACAACGAAAAATGTCAGTCTCTTCCACACAATGTTCATCTCCTTTGCACCTCTATCTTCTCCTGTAAACACCTCCTCAATACCATCACAAACTTAAGACATAAGTTTCAAACTATGTCGATTTTAAAGGGTGAATTTCATCAACATCTCTCTGGTCTTGCAATGTTGCACAGCCTGTATATTCCGATTAGGCGATGGTGGGTCCAACACTTCCACTGATCATGTTAAGCTTGCATAACCAGGAAGAAAACAACTAAATGATTGTCATTAGTGCTTGAGAAGACCTTTCATTTGGTAATAAAAAGAGATGAACATGCTTAAATTTCATTCATTGTCCGGTTCTTCCAAAGAAAGAACCACTTATGGAACATCAGTTACAAAGACTTGCTCATGACCTTACTTAGAACATGGATGAGCTAAAAAAAGAGCAACAAACCATAACTAAAAGTAGCAGAGGACAACGACAAACAGTCCCAGATACATAAAGATAGATATATGTTGATTGAGGGTGGAAGATCGCGGTGGATATTCCATTGTTATTTAAGGGTTGTAGACAGCAACCACTTGCAAAAAGCTGCTGCTAAACTTGCATATTGCAATTATAAGCGCAAAGCCAAACTTGCGCAGGTGAGTACTATGCCATTGATAAGTTCATACTGTCATAAAAAAAAAACTAGTCAGCTAGGATTTGAGGAATAGTTCGTATAAGCCAATGGTTAAGCTGGCTGCAATTACCACTGCTGAGTTTTACTGTTTTCGCTTTCTCTCCTTGTTCTCTGCTTGCGAGGACTAGACATTAAATTTGCTTGGTCCTATAAATACGAAAAATGATTCAAATAGCAATCAAGATGAAAACTTGGTTAGCTTCCTTGCATCCTAATAGGCTTATGTCGATCAATAAGCCAAAATTGGATGTTAAAAATGGAAATGAAGTTAGAAATTTGGTTGATCCTATAAATATGAAAAATGATTCAAACCTGGGGCATTTGTAGCGGCATCTGCAGACCGCTGAAATATTGGAGGTAGGGGTCAGCTGAAGCTGGAAATTTAGCCATGCCTGCCGGGGCAGATTCTGCTTGTGGATTGACAAATGAATCCACAAGGTTACTTGGTTGAATTGTTGATGAATCCAGTGCTGGAACATTAGGCATAGGGAAACTCTGAAGTGGGAATTTCGGTACAAACATAGATGGCGCTCCATGTGTTGGTAAAGCCGAGCCAGCCAATGAAGCCGCAGAGTGATTCATCCCCATTTCTGTGCCTACTCCCATTCCCATTGGTGACATGTACTGCTGAACACCAAGAACCATCATTGGAACCATACCACACCCCATGGACATCATCTGCGAAGCCAGTTTACAATGATATATGCATCTTTCTTTGCATCAAGATTGATCAATTGAAACTAAGCATATCAAAATAAGTACCTGCACTTGCAACTGCAGTGATTTGAAGTACTCAATTGCCTCATCCAGCATTGAAGCTTTGTCTGTCTGATGTTTAAATCGAAATGAAATCAGTATCTATAAGTCCACAACTCTCAAGCATAATGTAATTTAAGGTCCAGACCTTGCCACACCGAGGAACGAGTTCTTGCAGCGCCCTCATTTTTTCGTTTATCCTGTTTCGGCGTCTCTGTAGAGGACACCAGATTCAGCTTAGTAGGTGGAAAATGTGTTTGTTAAGAGCCTTGTACTTCCAAATAGGAACACTCACCCTTACTGATAGATTGCGGATCTCTGCAGCACGAGATCTCTTCGCCGATCCTTGTGCACTGGATTCCTTCTTTGATTCCGATGATTCAATCTTCACATCCTATCAGAAAGTAGAAGCAATTCACAAGCAGGAGATTGAAACCATAAAATGTGATTTGACTTTGCTAAGCACAAACCTCGCTGTGATACTCAGAGATGGCATCGTTGGCGAGTTCTTTGCCTTTCCGTTTCCTGTCACCGGCCGTAGATCGAGACACCGGATCCTCGCTGGCAGTATCGCCGGAGAGCGAGGTCAATATGAGTTCGCATGTATCAGATTCATTACTGAGGGTCGTACAACCTCCACCAACGCCGGCCGCCAATGTTCCGCCGCCTGAAACTACAGGCGACAGCCACGATTCCGATTCTCTTAGGCCGTTGTTCCTCGACGTCGCCGAAGATCCGGATTCCGGAAACCTAGATCTCGACGGGGCGAAGTCGCTGAAATTAACCGACTGAGGCGTCGATTGGTTGTAACTGTAGTGTTGATTCGACTGAAGAGCCGCCGGCGAGAAGTCGGCAGGCTTTGGCAGCGCACGGCCGTCGGGAGGCGGCGGCGGATCGGGGACGCCGGGGAGGTCTCGATCGAAGAAAGGATCGTCGAGAAGGTAGTAGAACCAAGAGGACATATCGTCTTCCTTCATGAGACCGCTTTCTGGCGGCTGGTGGTGGCGTTGCAGTGATTTTGATGGCGGCGGAGATTGGATTTCAGTGCAATCTTTGCTTAGAGTCCGGCAATCCAAATTGTCCATTGCACCATTGGAGCTCCATGATCTCGTGCTTTTGCCTGATTTACAAGAAACAGGGGAATTTGAATTAGCAGTGAAGTAATTTATAGAACTGAATTTTGATATCAGTCGATCAGCTTCTGAGTTCTGAATAAATTAAAGTTGAGCGGGAACCTTGAAAATGATCACTTACTGGAGAAATTCATAAATGAATTCCGTTATGAATTAGCTTCACCTTTAGAATGAGTGTATATGTACTCTATTTTTTTTTAAAGGCCTTTTATACATCTATATATAAACACGAGTTTCACACCCCTTTTGTACACAGGTCACAGGTGTGCAGAAAAATAAGACATGGTTAGTAGGGGTGTTATTCGAGTCGAACGAGCCGAGTAGTGAGTTGCTCATACTCGGTTCGGTACTGTTCAAGCTCGAGCTCGAGCTCGTTTTGCTCGTTTTTTGCCGAGACGAGCTCGAGCTCGTGAGCTCGTTCGAGCTCGTGTTATTGTTTTACCTTGTTTTTGCTGGAAGTTCGTTTATGAGCTCGTTTTTTGCTCGTTTCTGAGCTCGTTACTGGAGACACACGGGAAGAAACCCTAAAACTAAAGGTGAAAAAGCCCAGGGGCAAAATTGTCCGAGTAATACGAGCTACTCGAGCTCGAGCTCGATTCGAGCTCAGGAGCCTGCTCGAACTCGGCTCGTTTTTCAAATGTGAACGAGATCGAGCCGAGTTTTTCGAGCCGAATCCGAGCGGCTCGTGTCCGCATAACACCCCTGGTTAGCACGTCACGAAAACATGACAAAACGATATGAAATTACACGAACTGAAAATGACACGACACAATTATGACACGAAACGGTAAAACACGATAGTAATCGCGTCGGATACGGATAAGGTGTTTTTCTTATCAGATATAATAGCATGTATATATATTTATCTATCCTTACCTTACCATATATAGGTTATGTATGAATTACACAATTGAATAATTTTCCCTTAGGTTTGCCTTTCTTATTGATCTCCTTATATATGAATTACATAACCTATGGTAAGGTAAGGATAGATAAATATATGCATGCTAATAGGATATACAACAGGACACAATTCATTTTTTTTAAAAATATTTTACAAGAGAGTTAGGGTCCGTTTGGCAATGCATGTAGCTTTTCGGAGCTTTTGATTTTAATATTTTATAGTTTTAAATAAGTTAAATATAAGATTTTAATTTAATTAGCTTTTGTAATTGAATTTTCAAAAGCTACTCACCCCCCAGCTTTTTAGAATTCTATTCATTTTCTCCTATATCTGATCAGCTAGTTTGTATCAGTTACTCTATCAGCTGGGTTATCAAACACCTTACTAGCTTATAAAAACTCTAATTTAACATATATTTAACACACTTAATCCATTAGCTTCAACTACCCTATCAGCTTCAGCTACCCCACAGCTCCGTGTTACCAAGCTGACCCTAATATGAATATAATGCAGTAAGTATGATAAAGAAATATAAAAACAAGTTGGCTCAGTTGGTTATGAGGTTTCTCCCACTCGGCTATCTATTATTCAATTACTCCATTTTCGCGAAAATTTGTCACTTTAGCCCCGGACCGGACACAATATTTAAGAAATATTTAAACTACCTAAATTGCCCCTACTTTCTTCTTAATTATCTAAAAGCACAGTACAATCACATTTTTCAATGTAATTCAAATTTTAAATAAAAGAGGGTAAATTGAAAAATATAGGGGTAAAATATCTAAAGTGACAAGTTTTTTTGAACAAAATTAAAACTCTAAAATGACAAGTTTTCGCGAACGGAGGGAGTATGTCTTTAGGAGTTTCTCAATTAAAAACAGAAGGATATAAAGTACTAAACTCACTCTTTATTTTTTCGGGGTTTAATAAGATAGTAGTAGGTTTTATCTGTGTCTAAGTTTATCTATAGATGATTATAAAAATAAAAGGATATAGGGTTATAATTATTGTGTATATACCAATGAATCTATTAATAACAACAATATTAACAAACCATAGTTACAAAGCTATTTTTCTCTATAGGGTGTTCTATGTAGTTTTTGGCTGAATATAGAAATCATACAATGACAATAAATAAACATAATGTACATTTAATAAAAATCAGTTCAACTTAACATTCAAATTTATGATAGTTCATTAAGAATGAAGAGTTAGAGCATCTCCAACACTTTCTCTATTTTGGTATAATTTTGGAGTTTTTGGAGAATTTTATGACCTTTTTTTTATCTAACAAATTCTCTATCTCAATATTCAAAATAGGGAAGCATTAGAAAAAAAAAGGCTTCCCTAAATATGCCGCTAGCATTCTCCAAAATTAAATGATTTTTTAAAACTGGGAAGTTGTTGGAGTTGAAGGAAAAATAATATGTATTTTTGTTTCCAATTTTGGAAATTTTTTGGGGAAGCGGTTGGAGATGATCTTACTTTTTGACTTATTTCACATTGTACGATCTCTAATCCATATTTTTTTGGTCTTAGTACAGTTCCATAGAACTTAGTCGTTCTACATCTAGATCGATCTAGTTTTATAATACGATCCTTTAAGAGATTAACCCTTCTACTCAACAAGAACTCTATATTTTCAAAAGGTTCAAGAATGTAGCCCAAAGAATCAGACATATTCTGCTTGACTGGGCCCAGAGATCGAGAGGGTAGAACTTCAGAAGCCAATAATAACAGAAGTAGAAGGGCTATTGCCAAGTGGAGTAGACCACCCAGAACTATCTACAAAATTAATGTAGATGGTTCTATCGCCGCAAGTGTTAGATTAGGGGAATCATCCGGGTTTCCAATGGTCAGATTATTGATATATCCCATAAGGAAACTATTGAAGGATCAATTATTCAAACAGAGGCTTCATCAATCCTCTTTGGGATGCAACGTGCAAAAGGAGAAAGGTCTAGTGAAGATCAACCTTGAGAGTGATAATTACCAAGTTCTGGTTAAATCTATTAATCGACTACAACCGCCGAGATGGGAAGTAATGTGACAGGTTGAAGACATTATCAAGCTTCAATCAGATTTTTCGATGGCAGATATCGACCATGTCTATAGAGAATCAAACAAGTCAGCGGATTATATAGCTAGAAAAGGTGTTATCTGTAGTTTGAAGTCTATCTCCTATCATAGGGAACTTTGTAACAACATCCTTCAAGATGATCCAAGAGTTAGACTACTGTATAGATAGCAGCTCCTAATGTTTGCCTATTGTAAAAAAAAAAACTTAATTGTAATTAATCTCTAATATACATCTAAAAAGGCTAGTATTATATAATCTAGATTTTTTTGGACTTAGTACAGTTCCATCGTTCTATATCTGGATCGAGCGAGTTCTATACGATCCATTAAGAGATTAAACCTTCTACTCATCAAAAAGCACTCTATATTTTCAAGAGGTTCGAGAATGTAGTCGTACAACTAGCACACTAACTTGTAATTATTCTCTAATATACATCTAGGCTAGTTTTAATGTTTTATATACCTCCGAATTCAAGATGGATTCATATTCAAAACCTCCAAGAAATTCCTAGCTAGTTAGATACATGGCTCCACAAATTTAAAAAAATAATTTTCATTTCACAATTCAAAATCAAGAGATTATGGGTGAAAAAAAGCCCATCTCATCAACCAATCACACCCACGCAAAATCTCTAAATAAAGGGACCTACTTTGAGGTGTTGTTTGAAATAGCTAAAAAAGTTGAGTAGTGTTTGGAAAACTGGTAGAGATCCATATGAAAAACAAAGTACAAAAGGGGCCGGCTGGGGGAACTAATTACATGCGATGTCAGATGATTGATGGAATGGAAGTGGGAGAGATACCTTTACAACTCAAGAATCAAGATCTCTTATAATTTTATAATCTTTGAAAAATATAAGTTGGAATATTTCAAGTCTAGTTTAGAGTGTGGACAAGCATCACTTTCAGGGTTGCTGTAAAATATCCACTTGTTTTTTCTTGCTATTACTCAAAATAACTACATCACTACACATTACCTGTCCTTTCCTTTGATGCACCCTCTACCAAAGATCTAATTCGGTTTGTATATCTCCCCAAAACTGTGTAATTATGTGAATGGCCTACTCACTTCATACCCCTTAGCTACAGGGCCACATGCAATCTACAGCCTTTTAACTCTTAAATACATGCATTGCATGTGGATTTCTTCATCCTTTTCTCTCTCTCTCTCTATATATACAAAATCATAGAGAAAAATAGAAAAAAATCAAAAAAATATTTTCTGGAAAAACTTACAGAATGTCAATGTGGGCCGTGGGTTGACAATACTGCTCACTGTATTGAGCATCTTTGGGGGAGTTGTTGGGCCTGTTTTAATGGCCAACAAGTCCATAAGACAATAGTGGAACAACACTTTGGGCCGACGGCAACCAAAGCCCATAAGACAATAGTGGAACATTCTTAAAGGTACAATAGTGGAACATTCTTATATGGGTAAACTGGAGAAAACCACCCTTTAAATACACCACATTGCTTAGAACCATTGTTATTAGAATCCCGATCCGGATCTTTAGAATCTTAAAATCCTACGATCCTACCTAGGGGCCCGATCCGGATCTATGCATAGGATCTTTTTTGTGTAGGATCTACAATAGGATCTTTAGAATCTTAATGGATCGATAGGATCTTACGATCCCACACGATCCTAAAGATCCTATTTTTATTAACAATATGTATTTTTTAAACATTTGTTTTATTTCCTTGGTTGATTTTAGGGTGTTTAAATGTACACATTCATGTAAGGAGCGTGAAAAATAGCTTAGAGACAATTGTTTTCGAGTCTTTTAACCAATATGACAATGTCTAAGGTCGTAAATGTAGATTTTGATGTCTTAAAATCAAAATATATTGTGTAACTAACATTTTTCCATCATTCTAGAACTTTAAATTAAGCAACTTTGTTATATATATTATTATTTTATTATTTAATTATATTTCGAGGATCTTACGATCCCCTAATGGGATCTTACGATCCGATCCACATACCCTATTGTGATTCGATCCTAGAATCCCGATCCTAATAACCTTGCTTAGAACTACACCTTAAAATAAAAATTCCATAAAACCACCCTTTAAACCTACTCCGTTAGCAAGTAACCACCCCACCCATCTATTCCGTTAAAAATCTACCAAATGTGTGAAAATACAATGATGCCCCTTGGTTCACCCTCCAAACCAGCCAAAACCATGAAACTTTTCTCACCCTCAAACCCTAGAAATTCAGAACAGCGACGGCGGCGTCAAAAACCTGCGCAGCTCCTCGTCCTCTTCCTCGGTGACTTCCTTCTTCTTCTCCTCGACCTCCTCCGTGAGCAATTCAGCGGGCGTCTCCTTCAGATCCTGGGCTGCAGCAACGTCGGGGTTATGGGCGGGGTCAGATTTGTCAATGGCCCGGTTCGATCCTTATCAATCAACGGCTTGAAAACGAAATTCGACAGCGAATCAGGCGAAGGCCAGGGCTGTTGTCACCACCAGGGGCGGAGGCAGGGGGGGCATGCGGTGGCTCGAGCCCCCCCTGGAAAAATACAAAAAAAAAAAAATATATATATATGTAATACTGTATATATAATAAAAGAGGTTCTATTGACATTAGAGTCCATTTAGTACAATTGGTAATGGGTGGGGTGTAGCACAGTGAGTTTCAGGGTTCGATTCCCCCCCTTACCTCCTCATTTTCATTTTTTTCTCACCCTTCCATTCTATTTTCCAATGTTGGGTGTATATTTCAGCAGCTATAGCTTATTCCCATTACAGCAGCTACAGCTTATTCCCAAACCCAGGAGGCCAACCTCTTGAAAAAAATTTTGAGCCCCCCCTAGCCACACTCCTGGCTCCGCCCCTAGTCACCACGACTGCTGATTTCACATGGCATTCTCTCTTCGACCCAACCATGGCGACCCTTGGGAGACTTTGAAGAACTTGAGGTCGGTTTGGTTCAGCGGTGAAACGATTGAACTTAAGCTGAAGCGACATCAGCCGGTCGAGGCGGTAGAAATTGATGGGGATTGATCGGAGATGTTGATGATGAACAGATCAAGAACGCGGAGCTTGTAGAGGGACAAAGGAGGAGAGGGAGAGAGAGCCGGAGAAGAGGCTGTGCTCGAGAGTGAGCGTCTTGAGTCTGCTCGATGATGAGGATGCAGATCTGGTGGAGGTTGGACCAAGGTGGAGAAGAGACTGTGCTCGAGAGGAGCTCCGGTGTGATGGTCGGCGCTGCTAAGGCGGAGAACGAGAGAAGCGTGAAGAGGAGGAGGAGAAGTTCCAACTAATTGTATTTTCAGAGATTTGACGGAATTTTTAACGGAATAAATGGGTAGGGTGGTGATTTGCTAACAGAGTAGGTTTAAAGGGTGGTTTTCTGCAATTTTTATTTTAAGGAGTGGTTTTGAACAATATAGGGTATTTAAGGGGTGGTTTTCTGCAGTTTACCCTTCTTATATTAACAACTTACCAAATGTATCAAAGTGTATTGATAACCATCGTGATGGTAATGGATCATAGTGTTAGTAATCACTATAAGTTGGTACGGTAGTAATAAACGTATAAGAAATATCACTGTTATCATGGTTATAGATTATATACATATAATTTTATTTTTAAAAAAATTTATTGATGATTTTATTATAACTTTAATATATTATTATGTAATTTAATTTAAAATGTTAAACAATTAAAATAAAATATATTACTATTAATGTTTTTTTTCCCATCGGCAACCTTGATGTTTACCGTTGATAACCATGGTATTTCATAAAAAAAAGAAATACAAGTAAAAATCTAGCTCGAAAACCATGTTATCATATCGATGGTTACCAATATTGGTAGTTACCACGATTGATAGTAGGTAGTAGGTACATGGTATAAAATTTAACGTACCATACATAGTTGGTACATCAATGATAATTCTTTGGTCTCATTCACATCTCTAACAAGAGGTCCCCACTCTCGCTCTAGTGATGATATTAATTGAGTGCTTAATATACTGTATATATATTGTAAGCAATAGGGTTTGTGATGAAAGGTTCTGATTCTCTTCTCATTAGATTAACGTATATATAATACATAGAGATTACAGAGGTTAAGATATGGAGATATCGAGATCTTTACAGAAAAGATATTCAAAAGATATTCTACATATATATAGTCTAACAGGCCCCCGCAAGCTCATGAGCGAGGGCGAACATGAAGCTTGGCCGTCAGTGAATGAAAATGATGATTACCCACAACTTTCGTGAATATGTCAGCTATTTGATCTAGAGATCGAACATGCCGAACGATGAGCTCACCAGAGGCAACCTGTTCACGAACAAAGTGAAAACCGATCTTGATGTGCTTGGACCTCTGATGAAACACTGGATTGGCTGCGAGGAAGGTAGCACTCAGATTGTCACACAGAAGAATAGGAGGGCGTATAACCGAGAGATCCATTTCCTGTAACAGTTGTTGCAACCAAAGGAGCTCGGCCGAGGCAAAGGCAAGTGCCCTGTATTCGGCCTCAGTGCTAGAGCGGGCAACGACCTTCTGTTTCTTGGAGGACCAACTGATCAGATTTCCCCCAAAGTAGATCGCAAACCCATGGTGAGACCGACATTCATCCGGATCAGACGCCCATCTGGCATCGGAGTAGTCGATTAGGCGACTGTCAGACGTCGGACGAAGGGATAGACCTGCTGTGATGAAGTCTTTGAGATAGCGAAGAATTCTCTTGACCGCAACCTAGTGCTGCTCTGTGGGTACATGCATAAACTGGCAAACACGATTAACTGCATAAGAGATCTCAGTCCGTGTAATTGTGACGTATTGTAGGGCCCCAACGATGCTGCGGTATAAGTGTGGATCGGAGCACGGGTCACCGGTATGCACCGACCGAGACCCTGGCTCAACAGGTGTGGAAATTGGCTTCACACCTGCCATACCACACCTCTCGAGGACGTCAGTGATGTATTTCTGCTGACTGAGATGAATAGCAGATTCAGTGCGAGTGACCTCAATACCCAAGAAGTAGCTAAGGGCACCAAGATCCTTCATAGAGAAAGCTCGATGTAGACTAACAACAAACTCATCAATAAAGGAGGCATGAGATCCCGTAATAATCAAATCATCGACATAGACGATGACATAAACCACATCACGACCATGAGATTTGATGAAAAGAGATGAGTCAGACACAGACCCTTTGAATCCATGACGTATGAGCGCATCTCTGAGCTTCTGAAACCAAGCTCTAGGCGCCTGCTTGAGGCCATACAAAGTCTTGCGGAGACGACATACATATGTAGGGAGAGTGGAATCAACAAAGCCCTGTGGTTGTGACATGTAAACTGTTTCAACAAGGTCACCATTCAAGAATGCATTAATGTTGACATCAACTTGTCGAAGTGGCCAAGAGCGCGTAACAGCAAGGCTTAGCACAAGCCGAATGGTCGTTGGTTTGATGACCGAGCTGAATGTGTCGAAGAAGTCTACCCCAGCTTCTTGACTAAAACCTTTTGCTACCAAGCGAGCCTTGTAGCGATCCACCGAGTCATCTGATTTCTGTTTGACCCTGTAAATCCACTTGCACCCAACAATGTTAGAACCATTTGGTCGAGGAACTAAGTTCCAAGTCCCATTTTGCATCAAGGCATCATATTCTAGTTGCATTGCATGTTGCCAGTGAGGGCTTTTGGTTGCTTGATGGAAAAGTTTGGGTTCAACCACGGTGATGAAGGCATTGGGAAGTGGATATCTTGTGGAGTGAAACGTCTTTGGTTTAAGGGAGTTCGTAGAGGCACGAGTGGCCATGGTATGGCTGGATGCTTCAGCATGTCGAAACCAAGAGGGGATGTTGGAGATGGGTTCCGGGTCAGCAGGAGGCGGGCTCGAAGAGGGGGAATTTTTGATGCTGCCAAGATGTGATGCAGCAGGGCTCGGAGAGGGGGAGGATATGGGACTGTCGAGGGGTGATGCAGCTGGGCTCGGAGAGGGTGAGGGTGTGGAGCTGATGGATGTCGATGCAGCATGGCTCATACCTTCCGAGGAAACCGAGAGCGAAGGGTGGACAGACACTGGGGAGAGAGATGAGGAGCTGGGCGGCGAGGGGACTGGTGAATGGGGAGACACAGGAGCCAAATGAGAGGCACCGGACGCTGTCTACAGGAGGGAGAGTCCCATACAAATGGAAAGAGAGACTCATCAAAGACCACGAATCTGGATATGTAACAGCGACCAATAGGAACATGATGACACAGATAGCCCTTGTGTTTCGAACTGTATCCCAAAAAGAGGCAAGGAAGTGAGCGAAACTCTAGTTTAGAGTTGTTTGTATGGTCGAAGAAAGAGGTAGCAGCGACAACCGAAAGACTTTAAGAAGGCATAATTGGGAACCTTGTTATAGAGAGTTTGAAATGGGGACTTGTATCCCAAGTTAGGAGTGATTGTACGGTTTGACAGATACACAGATGTATGCAATGCCTGTTCCCAAAAGATTTGTGGGAGGTGAGCATGAGCCAAAAGTGAGAGACCCTTTTCAACAATGACCCGATTTTGTCGTTCCGATGACCCATTCTGTTGTGGTGTATAAGGGCAAGAGATTTGGTGGTGAATGCCTAGACCGCGAAGCATAGTCGAGACATTTCGATATTCACCTCCGCCATCAGTTTGAAGGTTTTTAATGGTGGTGGAAGATTGTGTTTGGACAAGTTGATAAACAACTCACATATAGAATAAACTTGAGATTTTGCAGACATGAAATAGATCCAAACAAACTTTGTGTGGTCATCAATAAAACTAATATAATAGGAGTTGCCATTAGTTGTTAAAAGAGGGGAGGGACCCCATACATCAGAATGAGCAAGATCAAAGGGCTTCGCTGCCGTGACGGTGCGGGCAAGGAGATGCAGACGATGACTCTTTCCAAACTGACAGGCACCATAGATAGGGGCCAATTTATTTGAAGACACGGGAAGACGCTAATTGGTGATGAGACGACGCAGGACAGACTCGTGGGGGTGAGCAAGACGATGATGCCAACAGTCTATGGAGGCACGCTCACCAATGAAAGCAATAGGACGACTTGAACTAGATTTAGGACATTGGGACAGACGAGGAAGATGGTAAAGGCCACGTTCAACGGTTCCTCTTAGAAGTACTTGCCCCGGCAGGTTCTTAACAAGACAAAAATCCTTGTGAAACTCAAGATACACAGAATTATCTTTAGTAAGTTGAGAAACACTTAAGAGGTTCTTGGATATATTAGGCACACAAAGAATATTAGATAAGTGTAAAGGGGTTTCGCTGGCATGCGTTGCAGGGAGAATAGAAGTACCAAGATGTGTAATAGGGAGAGATATACCATTACCAACAACCAAATTGTCGGAGCCATCATAATTGGAGTGCGACTAAAGGCCGGACAGATCACCAATGACATGAGCATTAGCTCCAGGGTCGACCACCCAAGGATCAACGAACTCAGACTGACATTGGGCAGTATATACCGACCCGTTGGAGCCTGGCGGGGCTGTGTCTGGACGCCCAAGAGCAGCAACAACGTGGCGATTAGTCACCCGAAACTCATTGACATTGAGGCGTCCGAAGCAGTTGAAGTCCTCATGGCCAAGTTTGCCACATATTTGGCAGGTGGGACGAGACGCTCGATCAGCAGAAGCCGAGGAATTGGAGTCATTGGGAGAAGTGCGTTCAGCAGGAGAGCGACCACGGCCGCGACCACGACTTGAGGCAACATTGGCAGTCAATTGGTTGGCGTCGGAGAGGATTTGAGTACCCTCAGCCAAACTTTGCTCTTCTTGCAGCAAGAATGCGAGCAGAGCATCGGAGGAGACAGGTTCAATTTTGAGGGCGAGGGCGGAGTGAAAAGCTGCGAATTGATTGCCCAAGTCGAAGAGGATGTAAGACACGAGATCCGCATCAGGGATGAGAACCATAGATTCTACAAGTTCATCCGCAATTGCCCTTTTCTTCTGAACGTACTCAAGGACGGACATGGAACCCTTAGTGAGGGTTTGAAGTTGGTGGCGAAGGTGCATCTGTCGTGCACTGGATTGGGCGTGAAATATTATTGCCAAGATCTGCCAGGCTTCAGCAGCCGTGGTAGCCCTAGCAACGTGGCCAAGAAGAGGAGTTGTAAGATTCGAGTGGATCCAGAGAAGCACAAGGTGGCCCTTTCGAACCCAGGCGTGATAGGCGGGATTGGGGACGATTGGAGAATCTTTGGAAAAGGCAGTGATGGCAGCCTCCGGAGTGAATGGGGTGGTGGGCGGTGCAGGAAGGGTGGTGGGAGGAGGTGCCGTCGCAGTCAGAAAAGAGTCTAGATAAAATTCCTCAAGGGCTGATCGGACAGTATTGCGCTAGAGGGAGTAATTACCCCTGTCAAGGCGGATGGAAAAGTTCGAGAGATGAAAATTGGGTTGAGAACCATCGGTGGAGGTAGAGAAGAGGAGTTGCGTGGGAGAGGTGGGATTGGTGGCCATTGAAACCGATCAGGAGGATCGCAGAGTTCAGGCTGATACCATGTAAAGCAATAGGGTTTGTGATGAAAGGTTCTGATTCTCTTCTCATTAGATTAACGTGTATATATATATATATATATATATATATATATATATATATATATATATATATATATATAATACATAGAGATTGTGGGGATTAAGATATGGAGATATCGAGATCTTTATAGAAGAGATATTCAAAAGATATTCTACATATATATAGTCTAACCTATACGAGGTCCATTTTTTAGGTAAATGGTAGGGACTCCAAAGAGAAAGCACTCCCCACTTAATTATGTCGACACTCGTCAGGGCATTTTTCCACTTGTTAATTAATACTGTAATTAAACAAATAATAAAAGGTGACCAATCATCAAGCATTAATACAAGATCATCCATCGTCACAGGATAATAATTTTAGTTTTATTATGCCACATTTGCCCAACGACAAGTGGTGTTGATTCTAGGATTTGTGGGGATAGTTTAATATTGCCAACACCAAATCAATATATGCAGCCGCAAATGTAATACAATTAGTTAATGCCCAATTGGGATATTGTTGTTCTAACCCTACCATCTCTTTCGACTGTGGTACACTTCAATAAGTTTCGTAATGGACTTTAAATTCCATGGAGTTGGTAAAATAACTCCGTGTAAAGTTAAATAAATCTTAACAACTCGATTTTAAATAAATGATTTTGATTTAAATTAATTTAGTCATTTTTTAATTTATTTTTAGGGTCGATAGATTCTTATTGGGTAATCTTACCAACTCCATGGAGTTAACTCTACGAGATCCTGGCCGATTTCATATACCTTTCTTGTCTACTAAGCCCTCGATTGGAAAATATTTTCATCTGATATGGATAAACATTATAGTTGATATGTATCTTATTGTTCTTGAAAGATTTTATCTTGTAAAGATACTCGTTGTGCGATTTCTTAGTATATAATTCATTCTTTCGTTGGGAATTAACTCAACTGAGATTATAGTCAATTGTGTAATCTTTTATGGTATCCAGAGCAAGTTCTTAAAACCCTATTTTTTTTTCCGATCATCAACCATGTCCACTGATGAGTCTTCTTCGGCCACCCCACCCACCACAACCACCAATACCTCCGCCAATCTTCTTTCTGTTGTCGTCGGTACCACCACGTCGGTGGGCCTTCAGTTCCCCCAATTCTCCTTCAAACTGGAGAGATCGAACTACTCTGTCTGGCGCTCCAATGTCCTTGATGCCCTCGATGCTTTCGGCTTGAAGGACTTCGTCACCTCCAACAATTCTCCACCGAAAACCATCTCGGTGGCTGCCACCGACGCTGTCCCTGCATCCACCTCACCGAATCCTGAATTCGATTTGTGGAAACACAAGGACAAATTCATCTTGATCTGGCTGTGAACCACTGTCTCGCCTGCACTGGTCGGCTACCTCAAAAAGTCCCAGACTTCTCGACAGGCGTGGGATGCCCTGGAGCGTATGTTCCAGGCGTAATCTCGTGCCCGGGCGATGTACATCAAGCAGCAACTTCAGACTATTTAGAAGGGTTGCACCTCCATGATTAAGTACCTCGAAAAGAAGCAGGCCCTCGCTGACTCCATTGCCGACTGTTTACAGGAGATCTTCGATGACGATTTATTGGCCTGCGTTCTTCAAGGATTGGATTCCTCTTATGGAACCTTCCGCGCTAGTCTCAATATGCGCACATGTCCAATCACACCTCCGAATCTGTTAGGTTTTCTGCTTAAAGAGGAGGAGCGCTTGTTGAATGAAGCGCATCACCTGGCTGCTTCATTCAACAAGCGCTTCTGCTTAAACAAAAGTGTCAGCAGTCAAATATCAGCATTTAAATTGTCCATATATTCAAAGTCTCAGCAGTAAAATATAAAATCAAATTGTCAGCAATCAAGGTGAATTATTGCTAGGAATTTTTTTAAAAAAAAATCAAGAAAAAATTGTAAGCAATCGCATGAATTATTATCAGTAAAAAAAAGGTCAAAAAATGATAAAAAGAAAATAAAATGAAAAAAAAAGGAAAAGAGAAAAAGAAAAAAGAAAAAAATATGAGATTTTTTAAAATATAAATTACAAGATTTATATGATATGGGGTTGAGTGAGGATATTGTCAAGATGTCAAAATAGAAAAAAAATCAATCAATTTCATCTATTTCAATTCTTATTTCCAAAAATCTATAAGCCCTCAATTTCAATCATATATACCTGAACAAAAAACTAATATAAATGTTAAATCTTATCATATGATTGACAAATTAGCTGAAAACCTACACAAATCCTCCAAAATTAGTTGAAACTAGTGTAATGCCTATGCCTTCAAGGCACGAGAGTTTGATCCATTTTAATTTGAACATCATTTTATATATCTATATAACACTATATTAATATATATATACGTGTTTAAAACAAAAATATGTATAAAGTATTTTTTATAATTTATAAATTAGTTGGAAAGAGATACAATACAAATTTTGAAAATGATTTAATTAGTTAAAGTAGTAATAATACTCAAACACACCACCTAATATAATTTGAAATAAATATATAATTATTATTATTAGCATAGATCTAAAAAGTAAAATATAAGCTCCCGTACAAATATTAAAAAAATCATAAGCACATGATTGTTTAAATAATTTTGAAGTTAGTAGATATACATAACTTATTTATTATTTTCATGAGAAAGATGGTTAGAAAGAGAGGGAAATAATAGTGAAAATAAAGGTAAGATGGCAAAAAAAAATCCTTATTAAAGGTAGAAAAGTGATCTAAGAAGCCTCATCCAAGATTTAAAATAAGCATTAGTAATGCATGCGAGTCTTAAAATATTATTTATTTTTCGATAGTCATTTAAGAGTTCTAAAATAATTAAATTATAAAAAAAAACTTGTTTTGGCTCTAATTGATTTTTATAATTAATTTTTGAAATCGAATATTTACAAATTGATTATTACATGTTCGTTGTATGTAGACATTGTGGGGAATGTTGCAATCGGTTAAATATGATAAATCAACAATTTCAATATCCAAAAATAAAATCAGCCAAGACTTGACGAATGTTCAATGTACATAAATGATTAAAATAGATCACAAATTGACATACAACATATCAAATTAAATAATATTTTAGTATAAAAATAGGAAAAAAATATGTTTAAAATAGGAAACATATATTTTAAAATTTCAGCAATAATATTGACTAATAAGAAAATACCATTTGAATAAAAAATTCAAGTTTAATTGTGGGCGTGTCACGTCTGCAAAATGATAGTAGAATTAATATTATTAATAGATTACCTATTATCGAAATTAATTTATAAAAAAATTGAAAAAATAATATTTTATATAATTTTTTACCATCCTAACAAAGCATGAATGAATATTAAACAACATATTTAGCTAAATGAATAGAGAGTGGTAAATTTTAACATGATTGAGATAAATGTGAGAGGGAATTGAAATAAATGACCTTTGCCCCGGTTTGGTTTGCACGCCTAACCTACCATCCGAATATATTTGCAGAGGTTAACCCACCCTTTACAAAAAATTACAGGCTAGCCGGTTAAAACAAAACCTGCTAACCGGGTAAAACAAAATGAACAGAGGAAAGGGAGGCCGGGAAGAGGGAGGCCGAAGGGGTTGTTGTGGTCGAGGGAGAGGTCGGAGAAGACAAAGAGAGTGAGCGAAGGTTGTCTATTGGCTTCCACCGGAAAACCCCTTCGCTCCTCCTCGAGATGCTCGACAGAAGAGAAAGCCTCGTTCGATTTTGACGACGATGAAGATTCAGGTGAAGGAATCCGTCAATCCCGATTTCTGCCCTCTCTCTTCAATTATGATTCCGATTCCAGCCTGCCGTCGGAGCTAGATGCCGGGAAGGGAGTCGGGGGCGGCGACTAGGGTTCCGATTTGAAGGAAGGGGATGGCTCCACCTCTCCATTGACCTCTGATAACGAACAGAGAGGAAAGGGAGGCCGAGAGGAGGGAGGCCGGAAAGGGGGTCGGGGGCGGCAGCTAGGGAGGCCACACCCTTCCCCAATTCCTCCGGGTTACACCTTCCCCAATTCCTCCGGGTTCCACCTTGACCGCTGTCGTTCAGAGGCCCGCTTCTGTACAAATTTGCTGTCGTCGATCAATTAGGCTCTCAGGTTCGTACTTCTCTTCGCCTCTTCAATGATTAGGGTTCGCAGAATCGCTATAAGACTTAGTCCAGATGAGCTTTATGGAGAGTTGGATTACTGATTCATTTGTTATCTATTTGCTGTTGATTTGCTTAATCAATTCGTTGTTCAGTTGTTATCTATTTGATGTTCATTTGTTATCTATTTGCTTTGGATGATCTCGAGAGCCCTCCGATATGCTCTGTACATATTCGTTGTAGAATTTTATTGAATCACGTCGAATGAAAAGCTAAACGTTTGATTTATTTGTTCCTCCGAGATGATCTTGGAGTTGGAGTTGTAACTTTATTAGTCTGAAAAGGACTTTTTGGTTTTACTGATCAATGGTGTGTAATCAAATGCAAGGGTTCCAAAGCTGAATAGGTCAGAACTTGAAACTGCTTCTGAAGATTTCAGCAATATATATAATTGAAGCCCGTGATAGGTGCACTATATACAAGGGCACACTGTCAAGTGGAGTTGAGATTGCCATTATATCATCGTTTGCTATTAGTATGAACCTGGTGTTGTGATTTTGTAATCTATTTTGGTTGAATATTTTGCAGTTTTCTTATTGAACAGATTGTGTTGTGATTTTGCAATCTATTGCAGTTGGATAATTTTTTGTTATCTACACAAATGGCTTATTTGCTTGTATTACGAATCGATTTTTCAAGACTAAGCTGGGGTTATGTAACAATGGAGGAAGTAGCAATCATATAGGCGTATTGTGATAATTTCTCCAACAGATGCAGGCACGACTTCAACTACGGATCTCGCTAAGGCTAAGCCATGACCACAACCAATAATTTTAGGCTCATCATCCCTCAACCATGGAGCTAGCTACAATGTCGACCTGCAACTCATATATGGACTGGTCATCTCCAACACCAGAACCTGTCTTTTTAAGAACATCTTAGCTTATTCCAATAAGAACTCGGTGATTTTGATCAAGTTAGAAGGGAGAAAGAAGATTTTGAGTTTTCATTACGATAGTCCGGTAGAGAGGAAAAACCTAAAACGTGTCCATTAGACAACCGAATGGTGTCCAGTAGGAAATCACAGGGTGGACAGTTAATTTTTACTATTGACATGGTCATCCTTTACAACACAACGTCATGTTAATATTAACTGGTGTCATGTACAAACACTGAGGTTGTCAGGTTGGAATGATGAAATAGATGGGTGGCATGTAAATTTGATTTGTATCAGATTGACTTAACATGACAACAGTAAACATCAACTACCCACCTGTAATACCCTACTGGACAACCTATTGTTGTCCACTGGACACATTTTGGTTCACTTGACTTACGTATTTGTGATGTCACAACGATCATCAATTGTCACCCAGTAGGATATACATGACGCCTATTCGATTGTACATGACAACCGTAACCTGTCATGTTAAAGGTTATAACCTGTCATATTAAAGGGCATAACCTGCCTTGTTAATAGCATTACATGTCATGTTATTTTCTTTCATTAAGGAGAAGAGGATCGATTCGCATAACTTGTCATGTTAAAGGTTATAACCTGTCATGTTAAAGGGTATAAACTGTCATGTTAATAGCATTACATGTCATGTTATTTTCTTTCATTAAGGAGAAGAGGATCGATTCGCATTACCTGTCATGTTAAAGGGTATAAACTGTCATGTTAATAGCATTACATGTCATGTTATTTTCTTTCATTAAGGAGAAGATGATCGATTCGCATTACCTGTCATGTTATTCGCATTACCTGTCATGTTAAATAGTATAACTTGTCATGTAATTTTTATTAAGGCAAGCTTTTCACCATAAATATCTTTTTTAAATGAAGATTATATATCTTTTCACCACAATAACACTACTAACACTGAAGTCTACCATATCAAGTGTTACAAGTCTACCATATCACTACTAACACTGAAGTCTACTAACACCGAGGTGCGAATCTTGGAGCCTTGACGCCCATCTTATAAGCTTTGTGTTACAAGTGTTGCGCGATGTAATATGATTCTATCAAGCACATCTTGGATAGTGCATTCTGATTATGCATTCAGCGAGCTGGTTACCTCTTCTACAAGCAGGATTTTCAGATTCTTTAAGATGGTTGTGTCCCATGCTTCTGACCCAGTTTCAGTACATGAATTGCAAAATCCTCAGCACTTTACTTTGACAGTCCGTGTTGCCAAAAAAGATTTTCAAAATTCAGCAGGATTTGCAACAATGTTCAATCACCTGAAATGAGGAATACAGATTATAATAAGAGTACCATAAACAGATTGAGCTACATCCAAGAGCTAGGTAGTGCCAATTAACAAATTAGAGTTGTACCTCTAGAGCAAGCACAACATCAAACTGTCTTTGTTATTTTACCAACTTTTCTGTTCACAAATATTTATCTAGTGATTAGGAAGCCTGCCTAACATTGCTGACAAACTATCACTAACGATGCATGCATAACCAAGGTGATTGAAGGCGATAAGCTACTGAAATCAATGAAACTAAAACTAAGCACTCAATATTTCATTTTCCAGGATCCAACCATAAAATATTAATCTGTATAGTTTATATAATTCGAAGAAGAAACTGATAGCACAAGATTCAACTAACCAAATTTATATATAAAAAAATGCAAATCTTTCCAAAGAGGTCGTTAAATTTGATGGCTTTGGCTATCAAAGCCCCAAGCATTTCTCTTGTGCCATAACTAAATAACCAGAAATGATCAACATAATAAGAATAAAATAAGTAGAAGTTGAGAAATCAAAACTGCACAAAGACTACAATTCATTTCTCAAAGATAAAAATGTAAACTTTTCAAACAACTTTTAGCTATGAGGGGTTTCAGCAAGGGGTTTCAGCAACAAGTAATGTAGGATCCTAGTACATTGATGTATAGAGTTCCCAGATCGAGCACATGCTTGTATAACATCATTAAAAGACCATCTTAAAATTTTCATTATGGGGACTCTTTTACTCTCTTTTAGCATACTTATCCCAACACTTTCACTTTCCATTCTTTCAGCATCATTCAGAGTACAAAGTGAAGAAACCATTGTATCATTGGTCATTTCTACATTGTTGATGGAGACTGAAGGTACATGATAACTCCAATAAACATTAGGAAATCTTATGCAGTTGCTCAGCTCACTGAGTGCATTAAAGACACTCACTGAGTCTATAATACCATGACCAGAATTAATCTTATGCAGTTGCTCAGCTCAATACCATGATCAGAAACAAAAACTCATGCTTATTCGTATGCCAGTTTCAGTACATGATTGATCACATAGAAGAACCCAGTTTCAGTACATGAATTTCCCATGCCCATATATTAACATGACACGTATATCTTTATACATGACAGATGGCAATACGGACATGACAGTAAACCAAACTACACATGAATTGAACATGATCTAAACAGATTTTCATTACTCAATCCCATTTTTTGTTATCATCCATCTTAAAGAATCTAAACAGATTTTCATTTCAATTGACTTATAAGTTGCTTCAAGGGTGTGAATAGCAACAACAATATCCATGTTGAACCCTATACTTTTATTGATATCATTCGATCACGATTACAAGTTAGCTTCTATCTAATTGGTGAACCCAAGCCACAAGAAGCTCACAATTTGCAAACTTAAATTACCACTGAATTCGAAGTTATGCAAATCAAAAGAGGAAGGGAAAATGCATACCTGCACTTACCAATTGGATTGAATGTCGAGAATTCAGATTCAGAAGTAGCAGCAGAGCTTTCGAGCAACGATTACGAATTCTAGTTCTCTATTTCCACTTCGAGAAGATAGCAGCAGAGCTCCTTTCGGTTTCCTGGACCCCCGAAGCCTTACGGTAAACAACCAAATCACGATTCGTTTGCAGTTGGACGCCTGTTTGATCACTCTTAATCAACTCCAGTTGCCTATCTAGTAGGGCTTTCCCTGATAATTCAGTTGAACAGATGCAAAATTGGAGACAAAATTCAGGAAATTGCACCGACAAAACCGTTACATATTTAATCTGTCTGTTTACTTTCAAAATTTACAGAGTGATGCTATCATTATGGATTCTAATGCTGATTGTCAGTACCTGCTCGTTTCTGGCTCAAACCAGCTCAACTTGGAAAATTTTGTGGCTTCAGATCTCATATATGGTATACTTTCACCAACTTTTCTCCTCTGCCACTCATCAATGACATATTTTTCCAGTCCAGGGAATTTGTGTAGACAGAACTGTCATGGGAAACATCAAACAACAATAAGGTTGGCAAAGCCTACAATAATGGAGCTTACCTCTTGAATAGCAGTGACAGAGTTTGACATAACCTCGCCACTGGATCATCTTCAACCTCGATTGGTTCAATCTTGAAGAGAATTGTTGAAGAGAACCTGAAAAAGCACGATTCCGGGATGCTAGACGAAGAAATCTCGCCGGTATCTGAACAGATCATGGCTTCTTCAAATCGGAACCCTAGCCGCCGCCCCCGACCCCGCTGGACCGCCTCCGCCTGGGCCGCCTCCGCTTGGACCGCCTCCTCCTACGTCGCGCCTCGATCCCCTTCCTTCTCCTTCCTTCCTCGCCTGCCTCCGATCCCCCTTTCTCTCTTCCCTTTCTCTCCTTTGCAACTGGCTACCTTGAATTGGTAAATAATGGGCGGCCATTCCGGGGTTCGAACTGGGGACCTATGACTATTATCCACAAGTCCTTTCCGGTGAGCTTGCAACTGGCTACCGGTTGAACCAAAAAACCGGATATTCGGAATTGTGCAATTTTTTTCCGGATGGGGTTAGGCGTGCAAGGGTTTGACCCAAAAGGGTTATTTTAGCAAATTTGCCTAAATGTGATATAGTAAACAAATATTTAAATGAATTCAATCCGTTAAGATAATGAATGAAGGCAATCCGAGTACATCTTTGATTAATTTATTTGAAAATGAAATACTTGCATGGTTGGTGAGAAATATGAACATATGTGAAAGTTAATTTATACTCTGTAGCATTTTATAAAAGGGGCATTTTGCAAAATGGCCACGAAATTGGACATAATTTGCGAAATAGCCGCGTTTTGGGACAATTTAGTGAAATAGACACAATATAAACCCCCACTTTCTCTCTCCTAACCTAATTCTCTCTCGTCTCTCCCCGGAACCTCTCTCCCTGGAACCTCTCTCCTGATTTTGGAACGATTGCAATCGGCGCATCCATCAATTAATTGGATCTATGTGTGCTTGGAACGATTGCAATCGATCTCAATTGCAAAATCGAGGCCGGATCTATTCGACATCTTCGGAGGCGGTTGCGGAGGTGGTGAGCTCGCCGGATCCGAGATCTCCTCCAGCGAGATCTGGACTCAAATCGCCGGCGTCGAGGAGGAGAGGCTGAGATCGAGCAAGCGAGGGAGGGATGCGGTGGTGAGCGAGCGAGCGACGCCGGAGCGAAGGAGGCCGGAGCGACTGCGGCGGGCCGACGTGCGCGCATCCCTTCTTCACAGAAATCGGGAGGAAGAAGAAGTAATTTTGATGAAATTACAAAAATTACCCTACAAATATGAGAAATTAAAAAAACTAGTTATATTTTATTATGTGATCCATAATTTATATTTTTGTTTTTATTTTTGCACAACAAAATGTTATATTTGCACAACATACAATTATATTTACACAATTTACGGTTATATTTGCACAACAAAATGTAAAATAAAATTAAAAAAAAAAACTAAACTCGGGTCATATTTGCATAACTTACAGATATATTTGCATAACATACTCTTATATTTGCACGACAAAATGTTAAAGAAATAAAAAATATATAGATTATGGATCGCTTACAGTTTATTGAGAAAGTCTGAAATTATATTGAGATAAAATAAGATCATATTGAGAATAATTTCACAAGTCTCGATTGTCGTGCAACTCTTAAAACAGAGTCGTGCAACTCTTACAACAGAGCCGTGCAACTCTTACAACAGAGCCGTGTGCAACTCTTACAACAGAGTCGTGCAACTCTTAAAACAGAGTCGTGCAACTCTTACAAGAGAGTCGTGCAACTCTTAAAACAAGAGTCGTGCAATTCTTACAACAGAGTCGTGCAACTCTTAAAAAAGAGGCGTGCAACTCTTACAAGAGAGTCGTGCAACTCTTACAACAACGTCGTGCAACTCTAAAATTTCATAGTGTTATTCATGAAATTTATAGTTTTATTCATACAAACTAATATCTAATTTGATTCTTCTTAAACTAAAAATCTAATTTGGTCACATTATAATATTATTCTTACACTTTTTAATTTAATTTGGTTCTTAAACTGTATTTTAAAGTTGCACAACCGTAGTTTAGAGTTGCAAAACAGAGTCGTGCAACTCTTACAACAGAGTCGTGCACCTTTTAAAATAGAGTCGTGCAACTCTTAAAACAGAGTCGTGCAACTCTTACAACAGAGTCGTGCAACTCTTAAAACAGAGTCGTGCAACTCTTACAACAGAGTCGCGCAACTCTTACAACAACGTCGTGCAACTCTAAAATTTCATAGTGTTATTCATGAAATTTATAGTTTTATTCATACAAACTAATATCTAATTTGATTCTTCTTAAACTAAAAATCTAATTTGGTCACATTATAATATTATTCTTACACTTTTTAATCTAATTTGGTTCTTAAACTGTATTTTAAAGTTGCACAACCGTAGTTTAGAGTTGCAAAATAGAGTCGTGCAACTCTTACAACAGAGTCGTGCACCTTTTAAAATAGAGTCGTGCAACTCTTAAAACAGAGTCGTGCAACTCTTACAACAGAGTCGTGCACCTTTTAAAACAGAGTCGTGCAACTCTTACAACAGAGTCGTGCAACTCTTAAAACAGAGTCGTGCACTCTTTCAATTTGTTGTGCAAAATATAATATATTTTTTTCCGCTTTTTTTTTCGTTTCAAAACTTTTTGTTGTGCAAAAATAACTTTACGTTGTGCACATATAACATTTTGTTGTGCAAAAATAAAAATAAAAATATAGATTATGGATAACATAATAAAATATAGATAGTAATTTTGATTTCTCATAGTTATAGGGTGATTTTTGTAATAAAATATAGAATGTTTTATAATTTCCATATTTACGGGGTCAGTTTTGTAATTTAATAAAAGTTCCATCATCAACCTCAAGTCCTCCCTCCCGCGAATCAGATCCGGCGTCCGGCGGCCTCCTTCGCTCCGGCCTCCGCCGCTCGCTCCCTCCCTCGTTCGCTCGGCCTCCGCCGCTCACTCCCTCCCTCGCTCGGCCTCCGCCTCCGCCTCGCCGCTGCCTCGACCGGAGGAGCGATCGGATGATTTCAGATCTAAACTACTCGCTCGCTCCTCGCTCGCTCACTCCGCCGCTCGCCACCCCCTCCGGCTAGCTCCGGCCTCGCTCGCTCGCTCCCTCTGCAGCTCGCTCCCTCCCTCGCTCTCTCGGCCTCCGCCTCGCCGCTTCCTCGATCGGAGAAGCGATCGAATATTTCAAATCTGACCTAATCCTCGACGGGAGGAGCGATCGGAGTTGAATTGGACCTTGAATTCGGCCGATCTGATGTCGAAGAAGGAGCAATCGGTCGACGCCCTGCCGATTCACCGATCTGGTCTCTCCTGGCGTGAATTGGAATTCCCCGATTTGGTCTCGAGAAAACTGGAAAGAGAGGAGAGGGGCAGGATAGAGATATTAGGGTTATATAGCGGTTATTTTCCTAAATTGTCCAAATACGCGACCGTTTTGCAAAAACGTCCAAATAAAGTGCCTGTTTTGCAAATTTTTTCTTTATAAAATGATAATTGGATATGGGTCTATGTAGAGTCCAAGTTTACAAAAATAAAATATACCAAGATTTAAATTTAAGTTCAATGTATGTAGACGAATTATGAGAATATTGCAATCGAAAAAAAAAGGAAACATGTCTCAATATTTACGTCAATATAACCGAAAAAAAAAGAATGGATTCAAACCATATTTAAAATAGAAAACAAATATTTTAAAATTTCCATAATAATATTGACCAATAAGAAAATCCCATTTGAATAAAAAATTCAACTTTAATTGTGGGCGTGACACGTCAACAAAATGCTAGCAGAATTAGTAATAGTAGTGGAATTCCCGCGCCATGGCGCGGTTGCGACGGAAAAAAAAGGTAAATGAGAATATAAAATATTTATTCTAAGGAATGACCAAATAAAATATATACAAATGTTTGGAAAGCCTAAAACAACAATATTGTTCTCGAACAACATATGTGTTCAGAAAAGGCACAGAGTTCGGTGTTATAGGCTTCGTCCATGCAAATCTTGGAGAAAAAAACATTAATTAATACAAAGGGATGGATAACATTTATAGGTTAATAATAATTGATATACAAACTAAATGGTAAATATAAAGATTACTTAAAGCAGGAAAGTAAAATTCATTCATGTTTTCGCTCACCATCAAGTAATGAATTCAGATTTATACCTTTCCTTCAAGGTCATCGGTTGCGAACTGATTAAGCACTTTGCTTGTGACTCCATGGCCAACACTGATAAGATCGAGAATGGGTGAATCAATTAATTATATTGAATGATAAACTTTTTAGTCGAAATATTTATTCACCAATGTTTCTTCTAAGAGATCCCCAAAATCCTTACCCTTTTATTTCATTTTCTCAAAGGCTCCAAGAGCACTGCTGGTGTTTACAGTTCCTAGCAGCTCTGTTACTTTGGTTGCAGTCCTGGTGAAGAATAAGTAGTCGATCAAATTTGTAGACTGAGCACATGCTTTGAGGGTATCTTTCTTCGATCTTGCTTTGTTGATCAAGTTGAGTCTTCAATGCACTTGCATTATCGGTTATCCTGTCAAACCATTGGGTGCAAGTTATTTGAGCATAAAAGTGGGGAAAGATTCGTCACTTAAATTTGGTTTCCTCAAAATTCCTTCTCATAATAAAAAAATATATGCCAATAAAGAATCTTGATAGCCAGATGCAATTAATTTATAAATATGAAGTCATTTCGTGAAAGCACACGTAACTTGATCCTCTGGCATTTCCCTGCCGTCTACCAAGATTTTGGAAAAATCAACCCAACATGATTCTTCTATCCTAGCATTAACATAATAAAAGGTATATTTTTAGCACATTTACATGTGACAATTTCAAGTTCTCGTTAATCCATAATCATGGAAAATGCAAGAAAGTTATTCAAGGACAGGATTTGCACTTTGTTGTGGTACTTAATTTGCTTACAAACTATTCATACGACAGAAAATTTGGAATGATATGTAACCAGTTATTATAACTTAAATACAATTCTTTTCCTTGAATCCATTAAGCTTAAGAACCCAGAAGATGCAATCGGAAAAGAAAAATCAAGCAAAGCAAGTAATTTTTCCCAGAAGGCCAACAAAAAACTCGACAAAAGCTTACAACATAAGATTTACTTCTCTTTATAGCTTCACGAGCTAGATCCTCATCCCCTTTGCTCATAGCAAGTTGAGCTCTTTTGTACCTGTTTACCCAAACTACAATTAACTGCGAGACTAACAACCAAGAAATCAGAATTCTGAGAAGCTTCTTACCAATTTTCTGAAGCATGTTGTACAGCTTTGTACTTGTTCTGTAGTTGTTTCTGAGATGCAAGAACCTTCTGAGACCAGAAAATTGAAGATCAACAATAGAACCATACCATGTGGTCCATGTCCCTATTAAGGTGATTAGGTGAGTAAGGAAATGATTGACATAAAAGCAAGGTCTTGGCATTTATAAAGGCATAACATATATATGCTGTTGCTTGTCGCATTTTAATCAAATCATCATTCATTTCAAGCACAGTTTGATCTAAGATCTTCTTCGGATCCTCAAATGTGCTTATGAGAGCGTTTGCATATGACTATTCTTGTCAAAGGAAAAGACCACATGTTAGAGTCTACAATCATAGTATCAAACAGTAATATATGAAGCTGGATTTGTAATTACTACCTTAACAACTCTAGCGAATCTATCAAATAAATTCATTTTGGCACCCAGGGCACTTACTTGCAAAGATCCTAGTAAATAAACAATCACCTAAAAATAAAACACTTACTTACAAAGATACACAACCGTAAACAAACATATAAAGGCCTCCTCTATGACTGTTAGAGAGTTATAAGCAACAAATTATCAAAATAAAAAGGGAATAAATAGAAGCAAAATATAGATTTCAAGTTCGATGGAAAACTTACCCGTAAACATAACACGTAAATTCTCAGCGGTATATGGAGCAACATCTGAGAAGATCTACACAAAAAGGCAGCCAAATATGATAAACTTGGTTTAAATGGAAAATGATGAATCGGTGGCAATGCCACAAAGCAACATAAACGAAGTTCATATACTATGGTCAGCAGCAGAAAGTAAAGTCAATTTGTTCACAACATGATGAGGAAGTTATAAGCTTAGGTAATATTCACAATATAGCTAAATAAATCTAATCCCTGAATGTTATTTTGTTGTATATAGAGATAATTAAATGAGAAAGTCAATGGTACTTACAAAAAAATGAAGTGTATGCGCTAAAGTGCTACTATAGCATTTGTAGCCTCAATAAGGTGATTGAGACATAATTGGTTAATACGAAATAAAGTCACAGAAGGTACTAATCAACAGTCTAGAGTAGATATAAAATTTTAGCACAGAACATCCCACAAATAAGAAGCTTCATGTTGAATATCAATGATCGCCTAATCTAGATATAAAATATTCAACGTGAAGAGATTCAGAGGAAGGGGAAAAAAACAGAATAATAGTTGATCTATAAATACCTTGGTAAATATTTTTATTGGATTTCATAGTTGAAAAAAAAAACAGGTTGAAAAAAACAGGTGAATTTCAACTCGTTTGAGTTAATCTGTACCATGAGTATTCACCTCGCTCAGCTTCAATCTCACTGAAACTTCTGCTCGGTCTGCAATCCACAAATTTAGAAAGAATTTAGAAAATGTAGAAACACCAAAAAATAAAAGGGAGTAAGCATAACATGGACAAACTTGTTGAACCGTCTGCCTGAAACCTGCATTCCCCTCTCAACCTAACCTTCGGCTCGATCTGCAATCCACAAATTCAGAATTCAATTTAAAAAATATTGAAGCATCAATAAACAAACTGGAGCACACATAACATGGACAAAATTGTCTAAAATGTTAATATAAACGGTTGAAGCTCAAAAAAATGTTCATAGAAACATTCCAGCAGCACTCATAGCTCAAAAATCCATCGAATCAAATAAGTGAATAAGGGCAATTACGATGGAATTTGTAATTTATTAAAAGTAAGATATAATAAGCTCACTCAAGTATATCGAGAGCAAGCAATTTCTGATGTGGTAAATTATTATTAAAAGTTTGATAAAAACATGACTAAAGTATATCGAGAGCAAGCAATTTCTCACCCAAACATGACAAGGATGGAAACATCAAGGGAGATATAAACATTGTACCGTGAGCTTTGAAGTGGCCTTAAGTTGATTTATGAGAAATAGGACTGTAGCTCCACGAATCAACAAAGTCATAAGAGCAATGACAACCCACCTATCCAAAACAACAGAAAAAGGTGTGTTAAACTATAATGGTCCATCAATGCTCACAACCCTTGCCCAACAAAGGTGCCATGCTATAAAATTTATCAGCAATAGACATTATCAAACTTAAAACAATTGCCGAAAGAGCATGTGAATGAAAATAATGTTCAAATAACATACAGTCCTACCATTCCAATCCAGTAAATGAGGGACATTTGTCCCTTGATCTGTATCCAAAAAAATATACAGTGTGAAGAGATTCAGAGGAAGAAAAAAAAAAACAGTATAATAGTTGATCTCTAAATTGAAAATCAAATTTACACTATTCAAATTAAAGAAAACTAAGTTTTAAAAGGGGTTTTGTAAACAAAAAATTGACGAAGACATTTGTCCCTTGATCTGTATTCATATGCCTGGAATTTGAAGAGATTCAGAGGAAGAAAAAAATATACAATGTGAAGACATTTGTCCCTTGATCTGTATTCATATGCCTAGAATTAGATTAAGAATAGTCAACCTATTACAGTTCAAAATTATATATTGGAAGAGTAAATAAAACTACCCAAACCACCAATGAACAATACAAACCTTCTCCGACATATAGTGCTGACTGCTGCACATGAAAGGAAGCAGCATTTTCGGATCAAAGTCTGCACATAACTACACCTGTTATTGCAGAAAATAATTGCACCGAATCAGACAGGTAGAGAGATAATTTGCCCAAGGAGGCAGCGGGATTCATTGAAGACAATTCACCCCAGAGAAACACAGAAAATCCAACAATTCAACAAAGAAACGAAATCAAAATGATAAAACAAAGGCAAACCCTAATTTTTAATAACAAAAATAACAGGAGAAAGGATGAAACTCAAAGGATCGAATTCATGGAAATCAATACCAGCGGAGAAAGATGGAGGAGGATGAGGCGAAACATCGGCGAAGGAGGAAGACGAATGCCTCGATACCAGCGAATCGGCAATCTGAATCCCCAATCGATACCAGCGATTCCCCACTCGATATAGCGGTTATTTTCCTAAATTGTCCAAATACGCGACCGTTTTGCAAAAACGTCCAAATAAAGTGCCTGTTTTGCAAATTTTTTCTTTATAAAATGATAATTGGATATGGGTCTATGTAGAGTCCAAGTTTACAAAAATAAAATATACCAAGATTTAAATTTAAGTTTAATGTATGTAGACGAATTATGAGAATATTGCAATCGAAAAAAAAAGGAAACATGTCTCAATATTTACGTCAATATAACCGAAAAAAAAGAATGGATTCAAACCATATTTAAAATAGAAAACAAATATTTTAAAATTTCCATAATAATATTGACCAATAAGAAAATCCCATTTGAATAAAAAATTCAACTTTAATTGTGGGCGTGACACGTCAGCAAAATGCTAGCAGAATTAGTAATATTAATAGATAGATAGATAGATTCTGTAAACCGGTGGTTAGCACTCGACAATGATGAAGGAGGGATGAGAGACGAGATGTATGGGATCCTCTTTAAGGGGTTTTGGGCTAAGTTATAAATTTTTTAAAGAAATGAGAAAGGACTTATTGTTCAATTCTATAGAAAATGCCTTGTCAGTAGTCGTTCCGTTATCTTGCTAGCAGAGGTTTTATTAAAAAATTAAAATAAAGGTTCATTAAAAAAAGATGAGAAATATTTAGATGAAGACGGGAGAGGGAGGGTTGGAGGCAGGATGAAGGGAATTTTTTTTTTTTTTGATTAGGAAAGAATTCGAGGTCAGACAAGCCTGGACCTCAAAGGCCGACAAGTCGGCAGACGGAGACCATCTAAATAAACATAAAAATACAAAGATGGTGCATAATACAGACCAGAACTCTATGTACAAAAGCGGAAAAAAAACCCAACTAAACCTAACAAGATGAGGACGTAGACGAAAATCGAAGCCAAGCACTACCCTGAAGCAGCACCGTAGGCCAGCGGTACATCAGGAGTCACCTGTGGGAAGTGAAGACGAACCTCCAAGGAACCATTCTTCCGGAAAAAGGAGACGCCTCGATACACACTACCTCGACCCCAACCTAGCTATCTCGACTCCGACTCCCAGAACCCCATCAAAGGAGAAGAAAGTCCCATTCCGCCAAACGAAGAGCCACATAAAGCCCGAACCGAACGCACCAGAAACTCAAACGGAAATTACACAAACCTCATTGAGAGTTATTTATAATAGTTATTTATTATAAATAACCACTTTTAAATATAATTAATTTATTCCATGCTTCTAAGAGTCAAGAAGAATTTTTTTTTAAAATTTGAACCAGGTTCGCTTTGGGCCCAAGGACATGCCTTGGGCCCAAAGGCACGAGCCAAATCAGTTCCAACACGGGCCAACCGGGCTCAAGAGTAGTCCCGCAGGCGAGGCCTAAAGAAAACCTAACGCCAGCCAGAAAGAGCTCAACAGAGCATGGAAGCCGCGAGAGGGACAATTGAACCAGTCGAATGGTAGGGCCGCACCGCCGGAGCCCCCATACACCACCCGGGTAAGGGGTGAACAGGACATCGGAGAGGGAGAGTACACTGCATGAGGTGGAGAAGGGGGTCGATGCCCCGAGCGGCGCCGGAATCGGACCCAAACCCAGCAGCGACGATAACCAGGCAGGGAGGGGCCGATGAATGGAAAGAGAAGGACGAAGCGACAACAAGTGCCACCCGCCACCACCGGCAAGGAAGAGGGGCCAACCACTCAGCCGGGAGCGAAATGATCAGATTCAATAGAATGAGAGAGAGAAGAACTCTCAGAACTAGCAGACAGATGCCACAAGCGACGACTCAAAGGCTCGACAGCCATATTCGGCGTCGAGGAGTGTACGGGACTGCTTGCGAGACCCCAGAAGGTTTGGGTTTAGGTTCCTGGAGGAGATTTAGGGCTCCCGAAGGAGATTGAAGGCTCCCGGAGGAGATAAAGGAACTCGGAACCACATCCGGCAAGGAGAAGCGTAGTCGGAAGGCAAACGAGACCCCGGAGGGATGGTTTTTCCTCCCGGAGGAGGATGGTGCTTAGGATGAAGGGAAATTAGATTCATTTAAGGGGTGGAGGCAGGACGAAAGGAAATTAGATTTATTAAATGAAGATATTTTGATCATAAAATTATATGATAAACTTTTTACCTAAATAGAACAGAGGGGTGAATAAGTAACTATGTTTGGTAAAATATTAGCCGATGGGGTAGCTAAAACTGACGAATTATTTGTGTTGAACATATGCTAATAAACTAGTATATATGACGTTCGGTAAACCTAGCGGCTGGAGTATCTTATGGAAACTTGTAAATAGAAAATCATATACTCCAAAAAGTTTTGGTAATTAAATAGCTGAAGAAATATTCTCACTCTAAAAACTAATTAAACTAAAATGTTATATTTATTTCATTTGCAACTATATAATATCAAAACTAAAAGGTCCAATAAGCTAGCTGATGTTTATTCGTCCCGTCTTAGTGATAACCTTTCTCTAAAACATTGATGTTACTTTTAACCGGGATGTAAATCCCGTCTTACTGATAGGCTTTCTCTAAAATGTGAATTGAGCTTAATTTATTAAAAATCGTATTTTTTAAAGAAAAATATACCAATTTATGACGACATTGATGTCATTTTTATGCTATGGAGTTGTTTTTTTTTCCAATTGAGCTCTAGGTTTTTTTTATAACAATTTATCCTATGTAGTTGGCTTTTTCAATTTGGCAATTTGGCAATTTGGCCATTGCTGATCAAATATATATTGCCGACATTAATTTCCTACTGTTTGTATTTAATTGTAAAAAATCTCCATAGTTATCGTTTAAAAAAAAATCAAAATCTAATGTCACTCTATCAATGCCGACATGCAATATAATGAATATATTCCTCGATCGATCACATATATACACTAATTTTTACCAGCTGCCCTCTCCCTCCTCCCTCAACCCACACAACCATCTTTAACCTTTTTCCTCTTTAAATATACTTATTTTAGAGCTTTTTTTTTTTTTTTTTTTTTTGTCAAAATCTACACCGATCTATCATAAACATAGGTATACTATCCCATATAATGTCATATTCTTATTGATTTCGGGTAGATTCGACATATAAAATGGGGTTTTATTTTTTTTTCGAAAAATTTTAAAATTTGAAATCTCCATCGATTTTCTGTTTTTTTGTTGAGGTTTTTGCCGTATTTTGTTACTTTTATTTTGATAGGAAAGTTGTATTTGGAAGTTTGGCCATCAATGTGGGTTAGAAATGCTCAATTTAGGGGAATTTTCAAGTCAAGAAGCTGGCATAGACTCGGTGAACTAGAGCGAGGATATGTTTTTGCCTCTTAGAAATTGTCTGAGGTTCGACCGAATGCTCAATGAATCGTGTCGAGGGAATACTATAGCCTCAACAATATTAAACGATTGTATACTCACGCCGATTTTACTATTGTTGAAATTCATCAATATCAAAGGAAAAAACCTCAAAACATATCCAAAATAATGTTTTTCATTATATTCAACGAGATTGACGATATTTTCGAGACTTCGGTATTTCGGTTCCTCGTCATCTCTCGGACCAATCCGTAATTATTTTGTGAAAAATGAAAAGGTCTCAAGTATAATTACTTAAAATTCGTCTTGCCAATAGATAATACACATCTTGTCGATAGACTTCCTCCATATTTTAATTTCATAATTATATTAGCGAAGGATTATAAAATTTGAAAATTTTCATGAATTTTATTTATAATTAAATAATTTTCTCTTTACTAGCAGGTGTTTACAAATTAAACTCAAGACTCTTATTAAAAGTTATATAATGTTAATGCTAATAATCTATAAAATATATAACAATTTGTCACATTAATGTCATTTTTTATACCTATTTGTCACTTTAGATATTTTATATATATACTAATCTGTCATTTATAGTGCATTTTTATACTAATCTTTCTCAACTGTCCGCTTCCGCGTAGTACGTGTGAATAAAGCAATAATATATTTATATATATAATATATATATATTTTTATATATAAATAGCAACTCACTCTAAGTATTGCATATTGAGAGATTGAGAGCACTCATTACAACAAATGGAGTCTGGTTTAAGTGCATCGCCGAGAGCCCCTAATCTTAAACCTATTGATCGGCCTACCGCTAACTTCCCTCCTAGCTTATGGGGCGATACCTTCCTCTCTTATGTGCCTAATGAATCTGTAAATTACATCTCTTTAATTCATATCTATTTATTTTAATTATTCTATGAACTAATAAGTTGTAAATTAATCCCTTTGTTAAATATGCAGACTCTTTGTCAATGGAAGGAGAAGGCAGAGACTCTGAAGACACAAGTTCTTAAGATGCTAACGGAAGATCGTGGGTCACCCTATAAAGGGAGTGCTGCGAAGTTGAAGTTGAACTTGATTGATGTGATCCAAAGACTTGGTGTTGCATACCATTTCGAAGACCAAATTGAGGAGGAATTACAACACATCTTCGTTGAGTATCGTGATAAGATTCATACTAACGATGACGATGATCTCCATACCGTGGCTCTTAGGTTTCGATTGCTTAGAGAGCATGGATACAATATCACATGCGGTATATATGTCATTAGCTCTTTATACATTTCAACATATTCAACATCACATATTAATTAATCCAATTGTACAATGTATATATGTAGATGTATTCAGAAAGTTCATGGACGACAAAAGCAACTTCCACACATCACTGTGCGATGATGTAGACGGTCTTCTCAGCCTGTACGAAGCATCGCATCTTAGAGTACGAGGAGATGCAATTCTAGATGATGCTCTTCACTTTACCACAAGTGTCCTCGAATCTCTACCACCTCGACTAAGCCCTTCTATTGCCAAACAAGTGTGTGATGCTTTATATAGGCCTCTTCGTAAACGGTTGCCAAGATTAGAGACAAGGAACTACATCTCCTACTTTGAACAAAATGAGCAACATAATGAAGTTCTTCTTCACTTTGCGAAATTGGACTTCAACATATTACAAAATGTGCATCGGAAAGAGCTAAGCGTCGTCTCAAAGTAAGATGAATTTATATTTTACCATAGTTTGTTCATCTAATTGTCAGTGTTGGTAGAATTTGTGACCGAGTTTATTACAATTGTTAGATGGTGGAAGGATCTCGACTGCAGCACGAAGTTCCCATTTGTACGAGACAGACTAGTCGAAGGTTATTTTTGGATTTTGGGAGTGTTCTATGAGCCACAATATGCCATGGCAAGAAGATTTCTAACCCAAGTCATTACAACAACATCAATTATCGATGATATATATGACGCTTATGGAACAACAGAAGAACTAGAGCTCTTCACAGATGCAATAGAAAGGTTAAATTTATGTGAAGTTGCTTTAAAATGGTTATAATGAAGTTATTAACTTACGAGTTCAAGCTATTTTCCTTGATAGATTGATGATGCTAATGTATTTAATTATATGTATGATATATAGGTGGGATGATATCGCCATTGGTGATCTACCGGAGTACATGAAGCCTTGCTATCAACAACTCTTAGATGTTTTCCGCAAAGCAGAGGAGGAAATGATCGAGCAAAACATGCCACTCTACGGAGTCCAATCTGCAAAAGAAGCTGTAATAGCTACTTAAACTTGTTCTTAATCTATTCTAACTACTTTTGAGCCTATGTATATAGACATATAGTAACGAACATGACATCAAACTGTACATCTATGTATTGACCTGAATAGATGAAAAGATTAACAAGGGCGTACATGGTGGAGAGGAAATGGCTCCACACACAACATGTTCCTACATTCGAAGAGTATATGAAAACAGCATTGGTATCATGTGGTTACACATTGCTATCAATTTCTTCCCTTGCTTGGACAGGCAGCGGTTATTCCACGAACGAGGAAGCATTTACTTGGTTGCTTAATCAACCCAAGATCCTCGACGCTTCATCCCTCATCTGCAGACTCATGGATGACATCGTTTCACACAAGGTAATCAACCCAAGGTTGTTATATATACATAACAACCGAATGTTTGACACATTGTGTATAACGGTGCAGTTTGAACAAGAGAGGGGGCACCCACCATCTGCAGTAGAGTGCTACACAAAGCAGTTCGGGGTGTCGGAGGAAAAGACGTGTGATGTATTTAGAGTGGAGATTGAAGAAGCTTGGAAAGACATAAACGAAGCATTTCTAAGGCCAACTCCAGTGGAGATACCGGTTCTGATGCCAGTGCTGAACCTAACTCGTGTGGTGGAGTTACTGCATAAGCAGAGCGATGGGTATACTCATGTTACTCAAGAAGTTAAGGGATATATCATCTCCTTACTTTGCACTATTGTTCAAGTGTAATAGTTTTATTAAGACTATAGATAACCATGGCATGGGTTGGTTACGACATAGCCCATTCAACAAAATGTATCCGATTGTGTGTATTCCCAATTTGAAATGTTTTGGAGTTTTTTCTTTCCTTTTTCATGTTAAGTAAGAATTCGAGATCGGACCTATTTGAATCTCGATATAAGTTGACAACTCGACATACGAAAGACAGTCGAAATATGCCAATTTAAAATAGAAAAGGTGCAATAAAACAAATGAAAACGCACTCTACAAAAGTCGCATCTAGGCAAAACTAAATCAAGCAACGTACGTACGTAGACTACGGACGGAGCCAAGCATCATCATAAAACAACACTACTCGCCAGCGATACACAGGAATCCTTGTGAGCAGTGAAGACGACTCTCCAGGAAGCCCCTTCTCCATCACGGGATCGCCCCGTACACACCACGATGCCCCCAGCCAGTCTTGAGTCCGACTGCTAGAATAGGGTTGCTAGGGTATTGACCCTATGCCTGCACAATGCAACGTCAAAAATGACGTTGCAAATGGTATATAAACGTCAATTTGGATGTTGCATACCCTATGCATAGGGTTGCCATAGGGTATAGGGTATGAACCCTAGGGTAGCCTTATGAAACACCGGGTTCGACGTTGCTAAACCCTATGCAACGTCGGATCCAACGTCTGATTGTGAAGGGCCTATAAAAGTAACCCACACAACCCACTATCCATTCCCCACTATCCCTCCCCCACTATCCCTCTCCCACTTATACCACCTAATGTCGGTCCCCAATAGATCCCCGACTACCTTCACAAAGGATGGAGAAACGTCTGAGGGGATCAGTTATCAAATTAGAGGGATGAAACACCGTCTTTCACCTGACGAAAGCGATTGATACTGCCAACACCGGAAGTACAAGCGGGCATTCCCATGCTGCCTTTTCCGCGTCGTATGTCAAAGTGGCTCAAGGAGATCGTTGCCGATGGAGTTCGGATGCCACCACGATACCATGATGTATACCAACGACCGAGAGGCCTACCAAACCAAAATGGGTAATAGGATTACGGAAATGCTGCATGTGTTCTACCATGATGTATGTTGGCATTGTATCCGTGAAGTTACGACGTTCGTGATGAAGAGGGTGGTGGGCCGGCAAACGATAGATTACGATCGTACGCATTCATCGAGGTGCAAATCAACATCTACACCAATCTGGATGAGTCCGTTGGTAGTTATACCACCAGTTACAGCAGCACCCCATAACTGGTTATATGTAGACTCGTTGAGCACTGGCCGCCGGAGACGAACTCGTTCCACTTCCCATGGGGCGAGATGACAATCACACTCCATGACGTCGCTTGTCTGATGGGGATGCCGATTGACGGACTGCCTTGCGAGCCTCTCCCTGACTATCTTCCACTACAGCTGGAGCTTCGAATGCATCAGATGTTTGGTTGGAACGCGGCCTTGCTGATGAAGCATAGGAAAGCTTGTGGAGCGCCCATCCCGGAGTTGACGAATTGGTGGGAGGAGAGGCACGACCGCCGTCGGGATCAGTGGATCGGCGACAACCCAGCTGCCAAAGAGCGCCACCACGACCTCACTGTTCGTTTTTTGGCTACGCTGCTGGGTGCGACGCTCTTCATCGACAAGTCCCTGAGCCGCATACACTTCTCGTTGTTCGGGCTAGTTTGGGACTTGCCGCACTCTGGGAGACTAGCTCGGGGAGCAGGAGTGCTTGCCTTCCTCTACCGAGGAATAGGGGAGACCACGAGAGGCGAGGCTAAGGGCCTACGTGGGTGTGTTGCACTGTTGCAGGTAACTTGTTTCTTTAATATGGTAATATGTTGCTCTGCTTGCGAGTTACATGTAATAAGTGCTCTAATGGTTTATACTTTTCAGGCACGGATCTATTCGTACTTCCCTTGTTATGCGGGTGCGCTTCGCCCGGACAAGGATGCACTTGCTGATGATCCCCGATACATGGCACGATTCGACCCGTCGAAGGCCACGAAGAGGGCGAACGACAGGGAGAGGCGCAAGCATGAGAAGAGGCTTCGAGCACAGCTTGAGCACATGACAATCGATTAGGTAACCTGTTTCTCACTTTCTTTTATTTTAACTACATATGTCGAGTAAGACTGTTTGCCTTATATAATTTTTTCAACCTAGGTCGAGTGGGTGCCTGTTGGCAGAGACCTGGATTTTGCAGGTAAGTTTCGCTCCTCCACCTATCGAGGCACCCTCAGATCCGGTGGCGTCTTTGAGTCGTATATGCCAGACAGGGTGCTCCGACAGTTCGGCTGCGTGCAGGAGCCCTATTGGCCGCCATCCCTCCGACCTTCGCGCAACGGTCGTTTCGCCTGCAGATGCGTTACATCGTGACGTTCGGCCTGCAGCACCACCGTTGGGCAGATAAGGACCCTGAGAGATTCCACCCTGTGACCGAAGGACGGTCCAGAGCTGTCAGGGAGGGGTCTCAGTTGACTACCTCGCTTGGTTCCAGTTCCACAGTCGAGTTCATGTGTTGCCCGTGACAGTGGTACTACCCGATGCACCTCCGGCTGCGCCTACCCACCCGGACGACGTTATCTGACCAGATGAGGATGAGGCTATGTGCGATAGGCTCGGTTCGATGAGATGACCAAGGCTATTCAAGCATTGGTCGGGCATCCCCAGCTAGACCAGATGTACGAGATACATTTCGTAGTAGATACATTATATTCTGTTTGTTTATGACATACATTTCGTATTTTGTGGGTATACTATATTTGTGTAGTTCGTGTTGCTTGCATTATTATTTTCGATGGTTTCTACCCGTTCACAACAACAATCACATGCAAACACTTCACTTCATAGATAACGATTAGATTACACATCGAGGCATTACTAAAACTAACGAATACACTATGGATAACAATATTTTTTTTTTTACAATCGACCAACCTTATACTTAATTCGTCTTCAGAATGAGTTTAATCTTTAACTCGTTGAATGCAAACCTTCCAACCTCCATATTTGCTTCCCTCGCAAGTATCTCTGCCGTTTGAGATACGTAAATGTGGTAATGTCTGTTTAAATCGGGGAAGAATGACCGAATATGTTGAAGAAGAAGGTCTCCAACCCTCCACTGATACGTTCCACGAATGCCCGGATGATAATCATTGCAGTACAGACACCCGAACTGTAAAGGTGCGAAAATGTGATTCTCATTTTCACACATGACCCGAAAGAGAGCGCATGGATGTATGCCACTGTATATTGGACTGCGGCAAGCACAGTTGGACTCCTCTGGGGCATTGGGTACCGAACCCTTTTGATTACAAAATCAATGCGGGGGGTTGAGCCTTCTATTCCAGAGGTAACCGTCCCCATGAAAGGAAAGAAAATGTGGAATTGTTGTGTTGCATTTTTCAAATTCGGCATTCGTTCCCTTTTATAGGGGTGGCTGATTGGGGGAAATTTGAAAGTAGTAACAACGTCATATCTGACGTTGTTACAACGTCAAAATGGACGTTTCTAAGCCCTCCCAAAAGATGCCTTTGGGAAATTTGGACGTAGCAAGAACGTTAAATCTAGGGTTGGGTTTCCGATCTGGACCGGATCAGACCGGACCGGAATTTTTGAGATGGACTGCGAATCGGAACGGGACCAAGAAATATGGTCCCGGGTTTTCCGGACCGCGGACTGGATATACCGTTTGGACCAGTTTCATTCTTGCAGCCTCGTTTTTCTTCTTTTTGTGTGTGCGTTACAACACTGCTGTAAATTTAGCACTTTGGAATAGGAATATGGAATCCACATTTAAGCAATCGGCAGACAATTTAAAGTTGAAGTGGTAAAGTTATACAATAGCTATTGATGAATTGCCCAATATGAGAATATGAGATTGCTGTTCTTGTCATCGCTATTTCAATAATCCATTGAATCTCAAAAACATGGATATAAATAGATTCAAAAAATAATATCAAATTCGTCCCTTGACTTTAATGAAACCATTTCTGTTATAGCCCCTCAGAAACGCAGATGAATCTTGACCAATAAGCTTCACTTTGGCCTACTCAATAAAACCACAATGAACACCAAACTTTTCAACAACAGTAACACACAGACATAATTAGCCATTGCATCTTATCCAATCAAACCATAATAGACAATCAAAACACAAATAATCGCTTCACAAATCTAAATTTCTCTAAATCTAAACTGAAATCGACATTAATTTATGAAAATAATCTAAATTTCTCTAAACCTAGATCTAAAAGTGAACAGAGAGGGAAGAAGAAGAAGTGAAGAACGCTTACTGGGAATATGAATGGCTTGGCTACTGCTGTTGGAGCGGATGGCGACTGAGGGAGGAGGGCCGACGGGGGAGGAGCGGATGACTACAGTGTCTGTGTGAAGTGGAAGAAGGCAAGAAGCGGCTTCGGGACCCAAGGGTAGGCGTAGGTCACAACTAATGTGAGGCACGCGCATTGCTTTTTTTATTTATTTAGAAACCGGTCCAATTCCGGTCCGACCCGGAAATTCCGGTCTGGTCCCGGGTCTGGACCGAAAATCGGAAATTAGATTTTCTTGGATCGTGGACCCGAGTACCAGACCGTAATATACCAGTACGATCCAAAAACCGTAATTTCCAGTCTGGTCCCGGTCCGATCCAAATTTTGCCCAGCCCTAGTTAAATCTGACGTTGTTGCAACGTTCAAATGGACGTTGCTAAGCTAGATGGAGCCCGCTTGAGCTCCAAGCTACAACGTCGGATCCCTTTTCCTTGTCTAAAATTTACCACTTAATACAACGTCAAATTGAATGTTGCTACAATGTTTAATCCAACATTGCTACAACGTCTAATCCGACGAACTATTTGCGGTGTATATAGGGAACGCGTTTAAAATTACCATAATACCCCTAATAACAACCAAATAAACTCCACTTTTTACAAATAAACTATTTTTCGTCTATTATTTCATAATCTTTCAACATTTATTTTACACAAATTTTCAATTTCAAATGTGTTTAAATTTTAGTAATTTTTTTAACTCCGCCCCATACATACCCTAGTAATTGATTTTCGACTTTAATTGCTTCTATTTTTTTTTTATCGGAACTGCTACTTTTTAATTGTAATAGAATAACGAGTCAATTCTTGATTCATTTCAACTAAGTTTAGCGTCTTTTCGAAATTGATTGAAAGATTTACAAAGTATTTAGATGAACTTGTTTAGCTTTCTTTCTTTCTTTCAATCTAATTCTTAAACATTTTCTAAAATAGAAAAGGATCGGCTATGTAATTTAACATATTTTATCTTGTCATTAGCCCCTTTATCGTCTTGTCAAGAGCCTCACTAATTTGGAATCAATTAGGTAGATTTGGAATTGAGTTACGAGATCGACGATTCTGGAGTATGCAATACATAATACAATTTATTTAATGGACTCTTGTACTTTGAACAACCTTAACAGTGGAAAGTTATTACTCTATCTGTTTCAAAATAAAAGCCGTGTTTGACTTCTCTGCATGCATGGTAAAGAGGTAAAAACTATACTCCGTATAAAATATTTTTTTAATGAATTTGTTTCGATAAGTTTATACTTATAACTACTCACTATGAAATTATTACAAAAATTTGATTAAATTTTTTTTATAGTATTTTTACCTCTAAAAAAACGTACAGACAAACGACTTTTATTTTGGAACAGGAGTATACATTTATGAAATCAAACAACCCTCCCAAGCATTTCAAACTGAGAAATAGATCCATTAGACTGACTTCTTGCCAAAATGAGGAGAGAGAAGAGAGCCCAAGAAAACCCTAGCCCCCAAATCAACAACCGCCAGCAAATCCGCCATCTGAATCCGCTATCCCCGACGATCGATCGGAACAAGGTGATATGGAACACCGGGAAAGTACGGTTCGCCTCTCCAAAGAAGCTCCTTGGGGCGAAGCTGAGAGATATGCGCAGAGCCGCCGAAATCGGTTGGTTTTGGCTCTTCGATGCAAAAATCCGTCCCCCTCCTGTAAGTTCTATCAATTGGTGCTGGGAGGGGAGTCAACGACATCAAGTATGTGAGACAAGAAGATCGAAATCGCAAGATCGCTTGAAGCGTGACGTTTGCTGGCGGCGTTTGGGTTGGGGCTTTGTCTGGGTTGGCGGCTTCCGGCTCGGGTCCGTTGGCGTGCTTATCCGTCCGGGCCGTGTGCGATGGCTAGGGGTGCGGCCCTCTGTTTGTTGGTGGGTCGCCGTTCTGGTGCGCCCGTGCCTGTCTCCCGACATCTTTCTTGGTGGCGAGTCACCAACGATCCGTACCTGCAGGTTCCCCTTTATACTTGAGCTTCATACTGATCTTAAAAATCATAATCTAATGATCAAGGAATTTGATAGTTGGTTGGTGTTTTTGATCAATAAATTATATGGAAATGTTGGGACATTGCATTGGCTCACACCCGTATTACAACTAGAATTAAAGTATCAAAGAGGGTGTAACCCTGTTTCTGTGATTTACAACTTGAAATCCTATATCTTTGGAAAATTTCTTTCAGCCATTTGTACGGGGAGAATAGATGCACTATTTATAAATGCTAAGTTTGACAATAGGGATAGATCGTTCTACAATGTCAAAATCGAAACCACGACCTGGATGACCAACGAATTCAGATTGGCAGTTTACCCCCTTTTTGAATGGTTGCCAATAAACATGAAGATTCACATTGCTAAGAATTCTAAGAACACTAATAGAACGGATACCACCTGTTTTTTAAAAATTTGTATGTTAGACCACCATGGCTTAATTCAGTTTGCCGAATTCTGTCCATTTGGGAACTGTGACTCACGAGAAACCTTGTTCATAAACATGATAAATGTGCCCAACTGCTGCCTAATTAAAGAATACAATGGCTCTGAGTTGGTGATTGATGATAACCACGAAGCACATGAAACCCATTCAAAAGAACCTACTACCCTTGGTTCATGTTATCAGATGCATGAACCAAGCGTCGTTGGAGGTGCATCCTCGGCGACCATGACGCTACTTTCTCATACCAAGGAGGAAGTGGTGGGTCACAGAAATTGGTGGGTGTGGTCCTACGGATTCGTAGTTTTCCGTGGGATTCCCACTTACTATCATACTCTATTACCTACAAGGATTTCAAACCAGCTCATAAAGCAACAAAATAGAACAAAACTTAAGTACAGTAACAAACATACAAACTCGATCCTACACGACGGGATGTTGCGAGGACCTTTCTCGCTATTCCCAAATTCAGGCGTTAATGAAAGTTAGCTTCTGGAACTGTAGAGGGATCGGCCGACCCACATTTTGGACAGAGATTAGCACGTGGTGCAAATCCGAACATACCCAATTACTAGCACTTGCTGAAACAAAAACAGAAAACATCCCTCTGCCTTCGACATGGAAGGGGGCGGGGTTCGATAAAGCAATTTGGTCCCCAGCTACTGGTAAATCTAGTGGCTTGGGAATACTCTGGAAGGAGAGGTGTCTGCTAAATGAAACCATTGAAGTGATAACACAATGGCCCAGGGCAATAGTCCTCAAATATACCAACACCCTAGACAACTTTTCGTGTCTGATATGGTTCATCTATGCTCCCCCCCAGGAGCAACATAAACCTAGATTCTGGGACCATGTAATTGCGGAAATAAGACAGGCAGCAATCCCATGCATTGTCATGGGTGACTATAACGAAATAGGATGCTTCTCGGACAAAGAAGGCGGTGCGAAAACTCATCCGCGAAGGTTTGTTAGACTCACGGACATCAAAAATCAATGTTCTCTGATGGATATTCCTGCATGGGGAAACCCTTTTACATGGAGAAAGAAACAAACTGACATTGGGAACATAAAAGAAAATCGATCGGGTGTTGGTTCAGCATGACATAATGCATCAGTATCCCGCCATCTGCACTAAAAATGGTGCGTTCACCTCATCTGACCATTGCTCAATCACCATTGAACTAAATACCAGTCAAACATTCAAACCCCCACCCTTCAAATTTGAAAATGTATGGCTACAAAGGAAGGATTTTCAAAATATTGTGAAACAAGCATGGCGACTTAGATGCCATGGATCGGCAATGTATCAACTAGTCAGGAAAACGAAACTCTTAAAACAAAAAGCAAAGATCTGGAACAAAAACACATTTGGTAACATCTTCAGGCAACTGCAAAAAGTAGAAACGCAAATTCTGCTATTACAGCAAGGTAGGCCAAACAACTCAACATGCAACATGGTCAAAAGAGAAGCTAACTTGATCAAGAAAAAAGATAGACTACTACTCTTTCAGAAAGCATACTGGAATCAACGAGCAAAATCTAAGCATATTAAATTATCAGATTCCAATACTGGATATTTTCACAGAATTGCATCGGGCAAAAGAAACAGAAAATTCATCCGTAGCATAACAACATCTGAAGGTACCCAGATAACAGGTGAAAATAACATAAATAATGAAATCAGAATGGACTTTCAAAAAAGATTTACAAAACAACCAATCAACAGGGCAAAACTGAATGACCTCCTTACCTTAGTCTCTCAAGATATAACAAATGAGGAAAACACCGAGTTAATAGCTATACCCTCAAACGGAGAAATAAAAACTGCAGTATTATGCTTAGGAAGAAATAAGGCCCCAGGGCCTGACGGCATAACTGCTGAATTTTACAAAGCCTCGTGGGATGTGGTCGGCCCCTCGGTTATTCGAGCAGTAAAGAGCTTCTTCTTATCAGGAAGGTTACTTAAACAAATAAACCATACGTTCATTACACTACTACCAAAAATAGATAACCCAACCACAACGGGTCATTACAGACCCATTAGTCTATGCTCAACAATATATAAAATTATTTCAAAAATATTAACAGAGCGATTGAAGAAAGTTTTGGGAAAACTGATTAACCCGCACCAAGGAGCCTTTGTATCGGATAGAGCTATTCAGGATAATGTACTCATAGCTCATGAAATCTTTCATTCTTTCAAAACTAGGAAGGGCAAGACAGGGTGGCTGGCCCTCAAATTAGACATGGAGAAGGCCTATGACCGTGTTGACTGGGACTTCACGGAGGCTGTCATGTTCAAATTTGGATTCCACCCAACCTTTATAAATTGGATCAAGGAATGCATCACATCTGTCTCGTTTTCTGTATTAGTAAATAATGGACCTACTGATATCTTCACCCCAACAAGAGGCTTACGACAGGGAGATCCCTTATCACCGTTCCTGTTCATCCTCGGTGCAGAAGTCTTGGCCCGTAAACTTGCCAAGGAGTCACTGGCCCCTGACAAATCGCTTGGGTTCAGGTTTGGCCACTCTGGCCCATGTATCCCATTCCTTGCATTTGCAGATGACATACTCATTTTCCTAAAAGGGAGCAATGAGGCTTGCATCAAAGTTAAAACCATTCTAGACGACTACTGCCAAATCTCTGGGCAGAAAGTGAACTACCACAAATCAACTTTCCAAGCCTCACCCGGCGTCACTCGCTCAAGAACGGTCGAGCTCGGCCAAGTGCTTGGCATCAACCACTCTCACTCGGTAGAAAAATACCTGGGTTGTCCCATTATTAACGGAAGAGTCAATAACGATACATTTAAGGAAGTTGTCACGAAAACCAAAGACCAACTGAGTAAATGGAGGGCTGACTCATTATCTCAACAGGGGCGAGCCACACTCATAGGATCAAACCTATCTGCAAAACCATTATACATAATGCAAAACTTTATGCTACCGGCCGCAATGCATAGTGAGCTAGACACGATTAACAGAAGTTTCTTCTGGAACAAGGATGCCCAACACAGACCATTAATTGGATGGGACAAAATTTGTAAATCAAAGAAAGCAGGGGGCTTGGGTATTAGAAAAGCTAAAGAAATGAATGAGGCTCTGCAACTAAAACTACTATGGAAAATCTTGGCCGAACCAAACAGCACATGGGTCCAGGTAATCACATACAAATATCTAAAGGGAACACATATACTTAAGTATGTGAAAGCTGGGAATAGGTCCTGGCAATGGGCCAAATTAACAAACCTGCTACAAAAGTTCAAAACCGGAATCATCTGGGCCATTGGCAATGGAAAATCGGTGAAATTCTGGACTGACAATTGGGTATCTGAAAAACCTTTGAAGGATAGACCGGAATGCCCGACACAAATTGATAGCAATGAAACGGTTAACGAATATATTATAAATGGACAATGGTGGGTGGAGAAACTCCGCAGGGTGCTTCCGAGTGTGTTGGTGGATGACATTCTCTCGGTCCAGCTACCTGTTACCCCATTAGAGGACAGGCTCTACTGGTGGCCTGACAAACACGGGTGGTTTACTACCTCTTCTGCCTACAAACTTATCATGAATGAGCCGGCAAACAAACACAGAGATTACGAATGGATATGGAAACTCAATCTACCACCTAAAATAAAGAACTTCTTGTGGAAAATATCTCGTTCGGGCTTACCAACTAAGGCCAGACTCGCCTCACGTGGGGTCTCGGTGCCCTCGGCGTGCGATCGGTGCGTCGGTTGTATGGAGGATGATACCCATATTCTCACAGAATGCTTCCCTGAGCTGACCAGGAATCACCTAAGTAAAACAGAGCAACAAAAGCTTCAACAAACTATAGCTAGAAACAGGGATACAGGTGAATTGATGAATTGGTTACGCAACCTACCAAATACAAAAATACAAGCCATTGCCACAAGGTGGTGGGGTATATGGTACTTCCGAAATGGAGTAACATTCAGAAACCAAAAATCACCCACATCAAACAGTATCGACGCATTTTCCATAAAACAAATGGAGAACTGGAACCGGGCATGCCAATTTGAGGATGATGATCACACTAACCAACACGTAAGATACCCCGTAAAAGCTAAAAACTATAAACAAACTGACAGAAGGAAACACGATAAATGGAAAAGGCCACCATGCGGAACATATAAAATCAATTTCGATGGGTCAGCACTACGTAATGGGGCGAGCTCCGCTGGAATGATCATCAGAGACTGGAACGCAAAACCCATCCACATGTCATACTTAAAACTAGGTCGCTCATCACCCCTACAAGCTGAAGCCGCAGCTCTTAGGCTGGGGGTGGTGGAGGCCAGAAAATTAAATATCCAGAACATTATCTTTGAAGGCGACTCCAAAATCATTATTGACTACATGAGAGGCAAAACCCGATGCCCGTGGGAAGTAGAAATGACCTTGTCCGACATCCAATCCATCATTCGAAATGTGAGGAAAGTTTCCTTTTCTCATACTCCCCGCGCAGGCAATAGAGTGGCGGATAAGGTTGCACACCTTTGTCACTCTGCCTATGGGGTCCAACTAACAACTAACAAAGATCTTCAGGATCTCATCCGTCTGGATGCTATTGGGTAGTTTCCTACCCAAATTCTTACCTAATAAAAAAAAAAAAAAAAAAAAAAAAAACTGAGAAATAGACCTATTCAAGTACATTTTATTTAGTGGGCATATCAATACCGTACCAGCCCATTGATTATACATATGTGTAGCTAGTCTTAAACAACTCTTAAATTTCAACAGAAGTGCAAAACAAGGAGATGATACACTCCTTAATTGCAGGAGTAACGTGAGTATACCCATCATTCTCCTTGTGTAACAGCTCCGTCACACGAGCCAAGTTTAACACTCGCATTAGAAACCGGCATGGCCACCGGAGTTGGCCTTAGAAAAGCTTCATTCATGTCCTTCCAAGCTTCATCTATCTCATCTCTTAATACATCACATGCCTTTTCCTTCGACACCCCAAACTGCTTTGTGTAGCACTCAACCGCCGATGGTGCGTGACCCCTCCTTTGTTCAAACTACACCATTATACACATAAGGCTAATTAATTAAGGTTATAACTCACTTCAATTCATTACATCAATCACCTTACCTGGTGTGAAACAATGTCATCCATCAGTTTACAAATGAGGCATGATGCTTGGAGGATCTTAGGCTGATCAAGCAACCAAGTAAACGCCTTCAGGAAAACAGTGTCAATTTCGACACTTTTTGTGACCATTTTCGACACTTTAAAGCGTCGCAAATTTCAATTTCGACGCTTTTAAAAAACGTCGAAAATTTTTGCGTCACGAATGGCAAGTGCAATTTTAGACGCAGACTTCTGTCACAACCAATCTCGACGCCCTATGGCGTCGAAAATGACATGCCAATTTCAACACCCTAAAGCGTCGAAATTGGCCTGTTATTTTTCAAATGGCATGTCAATTTCGACACCCTAAAGCGTCGAAATTGGCCTAATATTTTTCAAAAAAAAAAAGATTTTTCTTCATTCATCCCCTTTGGTTACACATTAATTTAAATCCTTTAATTAACAAAAAATACATTAACACAAATCGAATAAAAGCATTAGACTAATGAATCAAGATCTTACATGAGTAAATTAAAAATAATATAGTTGACAACTAAAGAGCGGATCAACATCAATAAAATGTATAATTTCTTCTTTACATCTACATCATTTCAACCAACATTGATATAGAAATTAATCAATGTAGCTGACATACACCCGAAAAAAGATCAATGTAAATAGACATTTTCCAGAGATGAATATGTTTGATCAGCTTGCTCACTGCATTCTAAAATCTCATTGCTTTATACAAAAATATATATTTTTTCATCTAGAAAAATTATACATCAAGAACATTCATTAACCTATATACATGATGAACAAGGGAAAATCAAGAAATTCAGGCTTTCTAAAATCATATTTGTCCATTTATATTGTTTAAGCTAATCTATGGAAAATGCAAGCCTCAAGTTCAATGAATCTTTAATATTATGCAAAAAGGATTAAAAAAAGGTTTTCCCAACATTACAGTCCATCCAAAGCCTTCTAGTCTGATTATTTGAATTAGATTAATCTTTGAACTCTATCAAACACGGTCAATCAGTGGAAGCTATGAAGAATCCATAAAGGCGAATTCGTGAATTAACAAAGTGGAATGAAGAGGTGTTGGAAGACAAATGAAGCATGAGGTGGAGAAGACAAAGAACGAAACAAGTGGTGGAGAAGGATGAAGAAATAACCAGGAGGTGGAACTATAAAAATTTCAGGCCGCAGATATCTCCTACAAGCAACAGACATGATCCTATAGAAATAGAGAGATTTTATATGCTTGAAGATAACCATAAACCTTTATATGAGGATAAACCATATCGGAATTGCTTAAGCTGAATAATACAACATATATCCAAAACATAAACTGCTCCTAACCTCCATTCTCTGGCCAGTTCCATCTTTATCAACGAAAACTAATCCCACCTCCTCAAGTTGATTGACTACTTTAGGATTAATCTAGATGAAATTAAAAGCAAAACACAATCAGATTAGATGACCAGTGAAATACCTTACTTGTAGGAAATCATTGATATATTCAACCAACCTCATATCTATGTCAATGTCTCTCATCCACGAAGCTCACATTGCCATACCTAACATGTTTCCAACATAGTAATCAGAGCTCTTGTGAAAATGCAAGATCCAGTTTTAAAAAATCATCGGTTAAGGTCTTCTTACAGTTTTGCAGACTTACTGTCCTTAACAAGGAAGTGTGTTCTACGAGATCCAAGTCTCATAGTTCCACCCATATGCATTTTCGACCCCTGCCAGCACAATTATCAACTATTTTAGCGTTTCTTTTCAATGAGACTTCAGAGGCCATCAACGAATACTAAAAAAACGAAAAAGAACATGACAAACCTCGGGCATGAATATAACATAAGGGTTTCTGGTTTTGGGATCAAACTCTGTGCTATTTGCATCTTTTACACCGATAACTGATCTGGCAAACTCTATCACAACAATCTGCATGCCCAGACAAATTCCAAAGTATGGGATTCTATTTTCTCGGGCATAGTTGGCAGCCAAGATTTTCCCTTCAACATCCCTATCTCCTAATCCTTCGGGGACCAAAATACCATCTGTTCCCTGAAGATTAAAACAATAACAATGAACATCAGAAAATTTGAAAAAAGAACATTCAACAAAACTTCAGTTGGGCAAAAAATCCACTCCTGTCATGGAACGCCTACCAACTTGTTCTTATTTAGAATAGCTCAAGAGACATTGTATTAAGAATTTTTCGATGCTGTACTATTTTCCAGAGAACATATTCTAATAGCATGAGGTTAAGCATATTGATAGCAACCTTGAGCAGACTCCATGCGTTGCTGTAATTTTCAGGATCCTGTAATATATAAACCACTTGTAAGCAGCAAAGCATAAGATCACAGTGCAAGAACAAGGATGAGATGATAAAAAAAACCTCTAATCTCATCGAATCTTCAAGATTATCAACTGGAACCCAATCCACAAGTTTCTTGCCACGGGCAACAGATGCATGCAAAAGAGCCTGCAGGATGCATCAAAGGCAAATTAACATGAAAGTGGTCAAGATAATGCTAAATTTGAGTCCTTGAATTTTTAACATTCGCAGCATGAACAAAGACTTCAATCTCGTCTATCCAAATCTGTCATTTTACTAATGACTTTCCTGAAAATTGCATATAGTAGATATGGCATTTGCAACTAATACAAGAGAGAACGGTTCAGAGAGAAGATTAACCATAATAACATATCGAAAGTTGTTACCTTCACTACGGAGAGATAAGCATCGGTAAGGCAGGTATACTTCCCAACCATAGCAATTCTTACCTATTAGATCAAGGAAGAATTTTAGTATTGGAAAACAGCAGGGAGAATCAACAATAGATATGGCAAAAAATATATTTGATTTGGAACCCACAGGCTCGTGCAATTTGTCACAGATTTCAGCCCTCAAAGTCCACTTGTTCAATTCAGGCTCTTTGAGACAGCTGGAAGACAGAAGATCCAAACTCATATAACATTAATACAAAACAAATAAGAGGCCCGAGGCAACGTATCCATCCCGGAGATATGGGCAATGAACAAATCCTTGACATCCGTGCTCTCTCGTCGCCTGAAATACAAAGGTTTATTCATATTTATTCAATATGAGAAAAAGAAGGAATAGCTAACGTAATAGTAGCGTTATAAACAAATAAGAGGCCGACAATTTGGCATCAAAGTTGAATCCTCCAGGGGCCAGCCCTCCCTGTTGAATACTTGTATTCTAGAGAAATAAAAATAGAGGAAGTACCTTACCTCATCTTCGAATAATGACCACATGCTACCTGACCCAGTTTCTCCACAAGGCATCTTCTACATCAGGGCCAACTGTTTAATTTCAGTATTTCACAGCATGTAACTCTGATAAAATGAGGATAATGTAATTGTTCTTCCACTTAACAACAGAGAAATGCTCCCAGTAGGTTATTTAATTAACTAGGGGGAACAACCTTGTCACTCTAGAAGAGTAAACAAATCTGTACTACAATGAGTACATAAAAATGAGAATAAAGTGACAATCTTTGTGATGATTTGTTCCAAACTAGATAGTTCAGTTAGCTGATAATCCCAAAAGGCACTTTTTTATATATATAAAAAAGGGGGCAAAACTCATGGTAATCAGAAGACAGATAACCCTAAAAAAGGTTTGCTACAATCAGAAGTTACAAAAGTGAGTTGCTAAGTCAGTAATTAGAGTTGAGTCACTAGATTAGTTAAGGATCAGCAAGGTTTAGCTGCAATTGAGAATATGAGCTTGCAAAACTCATGGTAATCAGAAGACAGATAACCCTAAATGTCATTCAAATATTTACTATATGTGAATAAAGGCACTACATTTTGACCTGTATTTTATTATATAAATGTGGAAGTACTGTATTTTATTATACGGGTTCAATGAATGTAGTTAATGATAAATAAGTTTTGAAGAGTCATAATGAACCTTTCTGTTGCATCCTGCATCTTCAGCTTGTTTCACCAAGGCCATACCTTAGCAGTACCATGCTACAATAAAGAAGACAACATCTTCAAATACAAAGGAAGTAAGGAACTGTAAAAATTAAAATTCTCTTTTGCAGAAAGTGTGTGGCTGAAATTATTGATATCCATTCCAATTGATCAGCAAGAAAGAAGCCCAAAATGATCAATCTATTTGAAAATAAGTGAGTCTACAAAATATGCAATTCTCAAGTGTAAACAACAAGATAGAGCACCTTATAAGAATATGCAATTTCTTCATTTTACTAGTGTACAAAACAAGATAAAATAAAAATAATAAAATAAAATCATCAAAGTCATTGGCCTCACTTGCTGGATAGGTGACTGAATAAGTCCTTCCTCAATCGAGCCACAAACTACTCAATGGCAGAAACAAATAACCATCCATGGATTGTTGTGCAGATAGACCTAAATGGAAGAGAACAATAAATTATAAATGGATAAAGGGATAGGTAAAGATAGTTATCCTAATTGCGAAAGATTAGCCATACCCTACTACTATGATCACAACTACACTCAGTATGGTGTTCTTTACAACTTCTATTGCTTCCGTTTGCTATTCAGGGGTTCTGATGTCTCTTGACACAATGCCAATGATTATACCGCCAAACTTGGGCTGTAGAAGATAATTTTGCTGATTAGGAGCATCAAAGTAGGGTTTGCTATCGGCTATTGCAAAAGAGAATGAGGAAATTTGGGACATACAACTAGAATATTTGTTGTTGTTGATGCTATTGATAATGCAATGGTTCCGATTGTCAGCTTCCCTGCCTAAGGTCATGCCTGCCAACAATGAAGGGATTCAAAGAGAACTCATACTATGTGCATATCCAATAGCATTACACTATAAAGGCACTAACTAGATTAACTTACCAGGGAAAATACGCGACAAATCCCAACCTTCATATCCTGCAGTCCATTAGTGAAAAATGAAACATGTCATTGCTAATGCAATAGAGTGTTTTCATACAAAATGAAAGTAGAAATTGAGTGAGGCAATAACCCACGGCCAGTACATCCCCTGGCGCGGTTTCTGCTGTGTTATTATCAGCCAATTGGTCATTGTTCGTATTCTTTTTTGCCTATCCATTTGAAGGGAAAAAGATCCAGATCATGTATGTTTAGCCAAGCCACTTCACATACTATGAACCATCCTAGGCATCTAATAAGAACACTACTGTATCTAGAAGGAAAGGTTGTCGGAATTCGGAAGGCTAGAATTGATTTATTAAAAGACGACATCGAACACACCAAGAACATGAAAACTTTCAGATAAAAGTACCTATTCATTTATAAGGTTCAAAAATTATTTTCAACCAGCATATCATATTAGAATGATTTCCCAAAAAGTATTTCAGAGTGACAGAAATAAGTTTTTTCTTTTCATCTAGGCAAAGGCGTTCTAGAAACCATATGGAATCTTATTTGAACTTTTTAGTCCCCAATCTCTAAAATATAGGATTACCTTGAGAAGTTAAAAATTGAGAATATGAGCTTGCAATTTCACAACGGAGCTTCAAAGTGCAAACGGAACAAACAAGCTAATCTACAATCCTAATTAAGCTAATTGAAATAGAATTTTTAAAATAAATCGAGGACCACACTCCACTCGCCAAAAATTTGAGATTCAATTAAGGATTTAAAAAAACTAGAGGACCTTACTCCGTTCGGATTTGAAAAATAGGAGAAGAGAGAGGGTGAGAGATGGAGGTCTACACTTGATGAAGCTAAGATCTAAACTCGAAGCCGAAGAACGACTATTCAAAGCTACTTTAGTAATTCAACAAATCAAAACCCTAATTCATCAAAATCAAGCCAAATAAAGACAGGGCTCTAAGGATATACCTAATCTCGACTGGATCAACATGAAGTAGGCTTCGAAGCGGCTCCTGTTAGAGGCTTAAGGCGGTCATCGACATTGATGTCTGCAGATCTAATCAATCAACGAGTCCGACTACTTTCATCGAGGCTAGCTACAAGCGGACTGCGTGGCTCGCATCCGGAAAGGGAGGCGCTGATTCTGAGGGCCTCACTTCGTCTCTGTGTGTGGGCGACGGCATCGGCGACAAAGAGGCGAGGAGTGTTCGCCATGACATTTGACAATAGCTATGGCGATTTTGGCTCATTCATGGAGAGGGCGAGTGATAGATTAGGAGAGCAAGGACGAGATCCAAGTCGAGATTAGGAGAGAACGAGAGCAGAGAGATCTATAAGCCATGGGTGGAGAAAGGAGTTTGCCAAGAAATCGCCAATCTCTGGGAAGGTTTGCTAGGGTTGGCGAAGCGCAGCTCTGAAACTTTGAGAGGGTTTGATTCGGGAGAGACGTACAACTCGTAACGGGCAAAATTAATTTTATTTTCTACTAAAACCATTATCGACGCCTCAGAACGTCGAGAATATGTTAATGTAGACAGCTAAAAACGTCGAAAATTTTCGACGACCTATAGTGTCGAAAATTATCGACGGTTTTAAAAAGCGTCGAACATAAGGCGTCGAAAAAAACACACTTTTCTTGTAGTGCTCCTCATTTGCGGAATCGCCCATCCAAACAAGGGAAGAAATGGCTAGCGCTGTGTAACCACATGATACCAATGATACTTCCATATACTCTTCGAATGTAGGAACGTGTTGTTTCTCGAGCCATTTTCTTTCCGCCATGTATGCCCTTACTAATTTTTTCAACTGTATTTATAGTTCAATACATATATACACAACTATTATCAAGCTCTTATTTTGGTCCAAATTAGATATTGTTGTTAATAAGTAGAAGTAGCTATTACAATTTCTTTTGCATATTGAACTCTGTAGAGTGGCATGTTTTGCCGGATCATTTCCTCCTCTGATTTGCTGTAAACATCTAAGAGTTGTTGATAGCAAGGTTTCATGTACTCCGGCAAATCAACAATGGCTGCGACATCCCACCTGTGATAATCGATCCCCGTTAATATAAGAAATTAAATAGGTAAAGAAAATTATATGTCACATAAATTTGACCTGTTTGTCGCATCAGTGAAAAGCTCGAGTTCATCTATTGTACCATAAGCGTCAAATATGTCCTCAATAATAGATATTGTTGCAATGACTTGGGTTAGGAAGCGTCTAGCCAATGCATACTTGTTAAATTAATGTTAGAATGTAATTCAAGGTTTAGGCAAAATGTTAGCTTAGTGTTAGTCGAAGTCGACTAAGGTACTGTCATAGTTGTTGATGTCGAGTGACAGTTAGTCATTGAAGTCAGTTTGTGTCGGTTTTATTTGTAATGGCTCACTTTCTAGGTTGTGTGTTAGTGGGGAAGTGGATTGTAATTTCAGTTTCATTGCAGTTACTTAAGTTTGTAATAGCTTTAGTAGGAGTTTGTGAAATGAATCAAGGGGAGAGGCTATTTTGGAAAACTGTCGAGTGTGTGCTGAGTGTGTTCTTCTTCAAGTTCTTGTCCTCAATCTTTGTGTGTGGTGTTGATTGATCCATCAGTCGAATTCCAACATTTGGTATCAGAGCAAGGAGCAGTGCTCTTGTTAGGTTTGAGTTCTGGGTTGAGTGACGTGAGATCAAACACAGGGAAACACAAGTTAAGAGAATCATTGTTCGAAGATGCAGAATAATGGAAATGCTAATGTTGGCAATCCACAATTGCCTATGTAAGGGGCTAATTAGCATTTCTGGAGCTTGAAGATGACAACCCTCTTCAAGTCTCAGGAAGTATGGAATTTGGTGGATCAAGGATTCGAGGACAATGGTGTTGCTGAACCATATCAGAAGGATTCCAAAGCTTTGTTCATGATACAATCAGCTTTGGATGATGAAGTGTTCCCAAGGATAGCAACCTCTCAAACAGCACACGAAGCATGGGAAGTGTTGAAGCAAGAGTACATGGGTGATAGAAGGGTTACCACTGTGAAGCTTCAGTCTCTAAGGAGAGACTTTGAGAAACTGGTGATGCAAGACAAAGAGACTGTGCAGGCTTACTTGTCAAGGGTTACAGGAATTGTAAACCATATGAGAACTTATGGTGAAGAGGTTAACAATGAGAAAGTTGTGAGTAAAGTGTTGAGGAGTCTCACAAAGAAGTTTGTTCATGTAGTCGCTGCTATAGAGGAGTCTAAGGACCTATTAGTGTATAGATTTGAAGAGCTAACAAGCTCTCTTCATGCACATGAAGTGAGTTTGAGCAGGACCAGTGAGATCAAGGATGAAAAGTTGCTTCAAGTTAAAGATGACAATTCAAAGAGCAAGTGTGAAAACTCATCGAGTAGGGGAGGTTACAAAGGTGGCCATAGAGGTAGAGGTGGTCACAGAGGCAGTTATAGAGGTCGAGGAGGTAGAGGTCAAGGAAGAGGGTCCTTTGGTGGTCAAGAAAGAGCACAATGTAGTGAAACTGGAAGAGATCGGTGGAAAGAGTCTTCCAGAGGTAATCACAGTGAGTCAAGGTCCTATAGGAGTAACATCAAGTGTTACTATTGTAAGAGATATGGGCATAAAGAAGCCCAGTGCTGGGATAAACAGGAAAATGAGAACAAAGGGGCAAATTTCTCAGAGAATGCAGACAAAGAGGAGAAGTTGTTCATGGCACTTACCACTACTGCAGAAGATGTGTCTACTATTTGATATCTTGATAGTGGTTGCTCGAACCACATATCAAGCTCAAGGAAGTTATTCAGGGAGCTTGATGAAAACAAGAGAAGCAAGGTAAGACTTGGGGATGATAAGGTGCTGCAGTTGAAGGTAAAGGCATAGTAGCAATTGCTAGTGTACAAGGTGGAGAGAAAACCCTGTGTGATGTGCAATTTGTTCCTGGATTAGCTCATAATTTATTGAGTGTTGGTCAGTTGCAGCAGAGTGGTTTTTCCTTGTTACTTGATGATGATACCTGTGTGATTAGAGAAAAAAGAATAGGCCATGTTATGGTAAGTGTGTCTATGACTGCAAACAGGATGTTTCCTCTCAACTTAGCCTCTGATGTGAGTAAGGCTATGGAAGCTAAAGGTCTAAAAGACTCTGAACTGTGGCATTAGAGGTATGGGCATATAAATATGCAAAGTCTGAAGATGTTAAGTGCTAAAGGGATGGTTCATGGTTTGCCTAAGATTACTGAGTTAGAATTTTGCGAAGACTGTGTGTATGGAAAGTAGTTGAGAGGGTCATTTCCAAGTGGATCAGCTTGGAGAGCAACTCAATGTCTTCAGTTATTGCATGCAGATTTGTGTGGACCCATGCAAACTGAGTCTGTAGGTGGAAGCAAGTATTTTTTGATGATGACTGATGACTACGACAGGATGAGTTGGGTGTTTTTTCAAAAGAACAAGTCTGAGACCTTTCTCAATTTTAAGAGATTCAAGGTGATGATTGAGAAATAGTTAGAGAAAAAGATCAATGCTCTAAGAACTGATAGAGGAGGTGAATTCTTGTCAAATGAATTCAATGAGTTCTGCTATGAGAATGGAATTAGGAGAGATTTATCAGCTCCATATACTCCTGAGAAAAATGGAATAGCAGAGAGGAAGAATAGGACTGTTGTGGAGATGGCTAGGAGTATGATGAAGGCCAAGGAGGTTCCAAATAGGTTCTGGTGTGAAGTACTAGAAACTGTAGTGTACTTGTCGAACATCTCTTCAACAAAAGCAGTGTTGAATAGAACTCCAAATGAAGTTCTAAGAGGAAAGAAGCCTGGTGTTGATCATTTGAAAGTGTTTGGGTGTGTGGCTTATGCTTTGATCAATTGGAGACAAAATTTGGATGACAAGGCAAAGAAGTGTATGTTAATTGGATATGCTTCACAATCAAAAGAATATAAGTTATTCAATCCTGCAAATGGAAGGGTGATCATTAGCAGAAATGTGGTCTTCAATGAGGACAGTAAGTGGGATTGGAAGCAAAATGAGAAGGGAGATGGGTTGCAAGAGCTTATTTCCTTGGATCGCACAGATGAAGAGACTGATCAAGGTGAGCCAGATGACAATAGTTGTTCAAATCCGAGCACACCCTCAACACCATCAATACCCACTGATCTGGCTAGTTCATCAAGCAATCACAGTTGCTCTCCTTCAAGTGTGTCAAGTGACTCTCCTCCTAGAAAGATCAGATCACTAGTAGATGTGTATGACAGAAGTGTAAGGGTTGGATTTGCCTTAATTGCAACTGACCCAATGAATTTTGATGAAGCAAAGAGTGAGAGCAATTGGCAGGTGGCTATGAAAGAAGAGATGAAAGCCATCAGGAAAAATGAGACTTGGGAACTGGTGGAGTTGCCCGAGGGAAAGAATGTCATTGGTCTTAAGTGGGTATTCAGGACCAAGTATAATACAGATGGTAGCATTCAAAAGCACAAGGCAAGGCTTGTACCTAAGGGATACTCACAACAAGAGGGTATAGACTATGAAGAAACTTTCTCACCAGTGGCAAAGCCTGAGACTGTGAAAGTAGTTCTGGCTTTGGCAGCTCAATGGATGTTGCCTATCTTTCAATTGGATGTTAAGTCTGCCTTTCTGAATGGTGAGCTACAAGAGGAGGTGTTTGTAGAGCAAACTCTGGGATTTGAAGAAAAGAGTGATGAGTTCAAGGTGTATAAGTTGAAGAAGGCACTGTATGGGCTCAAACAAGCTCCAAGAGCTTGGTACAACCAAATAGATGAGTTCTTTATGAGGAACCAATTTGTTAGGAGTGAGAATGAACCAACCCTTTATGTCAAGCAGGGAAGCAAGGGTGAGTTCATTATTGTGTGTCTGTATGTAGATGATATTATCTACCTAAGCAATTCACAAGTCATGCTAGATCAGTTCAAGAGTACTATGATGAAAAGATTGGAGATGACAGAGTTGGGTTTACTGCAGTACTTTCTTGGTCTAGAAGTGAGACAAGATGAAGGAGGAATTTTTCTATGCCAAGAGAAGTATGCTCGAGATCTTTTGAAGAAGTTTCAAATGGAGACGTGTGAGATTGCTCATACACCCATGAATATGAATGAAAAGCTGCAGAGGATGGATGGTACTGAGAAAGCTGATGAGAAGAGTTACATAAGTCTAGTAGGAGGTTTGAATTACCTCACTCACACAAGGCCTGATATAGCCTATTGTGTAAGTGTTGTGTCTCGGTATATTGTTGTGAGCTGAATCTGCCATGTTTTAAAATAACTTTTATATCGTTTTCTGAATACATTTCATGCATTTGGGCAAAGATAATACAGAATCTATATAGTTTATGTTTAATTGCCAAATTATGGAATCTACACCAGTTTCTGTTTAATTTCGCAGAATTCGAGGCAAATTACAGCAGTTCTGAGAAAGGTCGGAAAAGCTCGGAAATCAACTACAGAAGTCCAAGGTCAAGATGCAGCGGAACCAGTCGAATTGAGCTTGGAGCCCGAGTTTACTCGATCTAGAGTAAAGCCTACTCGACCTCGACGAAGGTGTCCGAGCACAAGCCATGTCGACCAAGAGCATTGTCGAGAGCTAGATCAACCCGACTCCAGAACCCTACTCGATCTCGAGTACACCTAGTCGAGATCGATGACACTGAGAGGCCATGTCCGGAGTCGATGAAGTTGAGACAAGTCGAGAAGCCGAAGACGGAGACACCGAGCCAACCCTACTCGATCTCGAGGAGGCCTTGTCGAGATCGAGGACCAGTACCGCGCCAGTCCGAGTCCATACCGAGGAGGAGTCCTCGACATCACCAGGCCACACATCCTCGACTACACCCAACTCGATCTCGAGGAGAGTTAGTCGAGATCGAGGAGCCTGGAGCCAAGATCCGAGCTTGTCGAGCAGAGCCACCCGAGAAGCCCAGCCAGACCCATTCGACGACGAATCCTACTCGATGTCGAGGAGCCCTACTCGAGATCGACGAGCCGCGTCCTGAAACCGCGTTACGCGCCTTGAGTTGTCCGTGTCGAGTTGGGAGTCCTTGGGGCCGAAGGAATCCGAGTCTATCCGATTTCATCAAGTTTTATCTATGGAAGACAAGATCTATCAACATCAGACATCTTACCTATTTTAGATTTATCTTTCCCTTTTAGATTTAATTCCTAAATTGCTTTTATTTATCCTTTAAGCTTTTAGATATAATTTTAGATATAGATAGATATTTCTATCATTGATTAGCAAGGAATAGAAGGCTATAAATAAAGCCCTAGGGGCTGTTTTTTCATTCATTCAGAAACACACACAATTCCATTCAAGTAAGTAGGAGTAGAGAGAGAAAGTTTGTGGCAAGCAAGGTGGAAAGGCGAAAGCGGATTTGTCTTGTTGGTTGTAAGCTTTCTTTATTTAATTCAATGCAAGTTAGTTTCTTTTGTTATTTGATGTCTTTCTTGATGATGAAGAGCGAGTAGTCCGCCCACTTCTGGGCCTGGGGTGAGCCCGACGGTGGCCATGTAAGGTGATGCGGTAAAGGTCAGATCTTGTTATGCAATTCGTCTTCTATCCCTACAAGCATGATTCTTTTGCGAGAGTTGAAGGTGATCCTTGTTTATATTATTGAAGCGAAAGTGATCTTAATGCAACTTCGATTAATTGTGTGAAAAGGGTTAGTAACAATTAGGGTTTTGCGAAAGCCTCTATATGCCTATTTGTTAGTAACGAAAGTTATTTTGATGGAAAGCATGATCTTTTATGCCTTTATATGTTACTTTGCATGGTTATTGTTGTGTCGTTGATACCCTGGCTCTGGAAGTTCTTTCATATATTGATTTATTTCTGTCGAATATGCGAATCTGTGTTCGAAATTGCAATTTACAACTTTCTGGGTTTCTGTTGATCTAGAGGAGGGGCTTGTCGAGATCGAGTAGACCTTAGTCGATCTCGAGTTGGTTTTGGTCTACGTCGAGTTGAGTTCCTGCTTCTGTTTTTGATTATGAAGTTTCTGTTTTTACTATTTCTTGTCGATCTCGAGTAGAGTCTGGTCTAGATCGAGTTACTGTCGTCGATTTTGAGTTTCTGTTTTCTGCTGAGCTTTAGCCGATCTCGAGGGGCATCTTGTCGAGATCGAGTTTGTTTCTGCTTTGTTTTGTTCTTTTCTTTCATTTGTTATTTCTATCTTTCTTTCTTTGTTCCTTTGTTTCTGTTTTCTGTTGCTTTTCTGTGTGAATTACAGCTGCCTAGGATACGCTGACACGCTTCCTCGTGGATTCGATCCTGACTTTCTCTTACTACATTGGAGGGAGTCTTGTAATTATTTGCGTGAGCCTAAATCTGGTTTGATCTATTTCATTAATATTTCATACTCGATTCTCTCCTCACAACATATATGCACGAGCCAACAAAGCAACACATGGGAGCAGCAAAGAGGATAGTGAGGTATCTAGCATGAACTTTAAAGTTGGGAATTTGGTATGAAAGTGTGAAAGACTTCAAGTTGACAGGCTACACAGATAGTGATTGGGCAGGATGTATTGATGATAGGAAGAGTACATCAGGGTCTGTGTTTGGATTTGGTTCAGGTGCCATCACATGGAACTCTAAGAAGCAAGAAATTGTGGCATTGTCATCCGCTGAAGCTGAGTATGCGACATCAAGGGCAGCGGCAAGGCAAGCCTTATGGCTAGAAAAGTTGATGAGTGATTTTGGACTCAAGCAAGGTGGATCTGTGGAGATTTGGTGTGATAACAAGTCAGCCATATCTATGACCAAGAATCCAACCTTTCATGACAGGACAAAGTACATTGATGTGCAACACCATTTCATTTGAGAATTGGTGGAAAAGGAGAGAGTTGTGTTGAGGTTTTGTGGGACAAATGAACAAGATGTTGATTTGTTCACAAAGGCTTTGTGTGGAGCAAAGCACCAGTATTTTGTTCAGAAGATTGGCATGAGAAACCTTGAATTAAAGGGAGGTGTTAAATGTTAGAATGTAATTCAAGGTTTAGGAAAAGTGTTAGCTTAGTGTTAGTCGAAGTCGACTAAGGTACTGTCATAGTTGTCGATGTCGAGTGACAGTTAGTCACTGAAGTCAGTTTGTGTCGGTTTTATTTGTAATGGCTCACTTCCTAGGTTGTGTGTTAGTGGGGAAGTGGATTGTAGTTTCAGTTTCATTGCAGTTATTTAAGTTTGTAATAGCTTTAGTAGGAGTTTGTGAAATGAATCAAGGGGTGAGGCTATTTTGGAAAACTGTCGAGTGTGTGCTGAGTGTGTTACGTTCTTCCACAAGTTCTTGTCCTCAATCTTTGTGTGTGGTGTTGATTGATCCATCAGTCGAATTCCAACAGTACTGTGGCTCAAAGTACACCCCTAAAATCCAAAAGTAACATTTGACTACTCGATCTCGATCGTCCAAATGGGAATTTTGTCTTACAACTTAGATCCTTCCACCGTCTGAAAAAAAGCTCAAAATAAATCACACATATATACAATTGATATTTAAAACATCAATCAATTAAGTAAGCTTACTTTGTGCTGATGCTTGTATCTTCCTGGTGCGATTTTTGCAGTATGTTGAAGTCTAATTTTGCGAAGCAAAGAAGAACTTCAGAATGCTGCTCATTCTGTTCATAGATGGAAATGTAGTTCCTTGCCTCTAATCGCGATAGTCTTTTATGAATATGCCTATATAGAGCTTCACTCACTTGTTTCGTGACAAAAGGGCTTAATTCAGGAAACAAAGATTTAAGGCTACTTGTGGTAAAGTGAAGAGCATCATCCAAAATTGTATGTTGTGCTCTAAGATATGACACTTCATATAAGCTTAGAAGACCATCTACATCATTGGACAATGATTCGTCGAAGTTGTTTTTATCATCTATGAACCTTCTGAATACATCTGCACCGAATATATGTACAACGAGATTAATATGTATATGTAGTTTGATTGTTCAATGTCAAAATGTAAAAAGAGCTAAGTACATATATATAAAAGAAAATAAGTAATTTAAAACTCCTCTATATAAATTAAACATGATAAAATAAGTAAGATAAAAGAGGAAGGGAACGTTGCCGATTCATTAGGGACATAAGAGAGGAAGGTATCATCCCAAATGCTAGGAGGGAAATTAGCGATAGGTCGAACAACAGGTTTAACATTAGGGCTGTTGGCGATCCAATCAAACACGACTCCATTTCTTGTATTGAGTGCTCTCTCTTGATCTCTCATGCATTACCGATTGTGTTCAGCTGCAATTATAACACTCATGAAAACAGGGGGGAATTGGTGAAATGTCCTAAAAAGTTGTACTAATTGGTGAAACGTTCACATTTTGGGACAAATTGGTGAAACGTTCACGTCTTGTCCATAGCAATTTTTTTATCTTGCCTATAGTCTAACTTTTTTTTATTTTTATTTTATTTTAACATCTTGGTCGTGCAAAAATAAGAGTATGTTATTTGCAAAAATAACCGCATGTTGAGCAAATTAGACTAAAGTCTAGTTTTTTTTTTCTTTATTTTTGGGGCAGTTACTATACAGGCCATATTTTTTTTGCCTATATTAGGAAATTGTCCCCCACCCTTTCCATATTAACAAAATGTCCACCCCTAAAATAAAGTTGCTGAAATTTTTGTTTTCAGCAAAAAAAAAAATTCCGCGAAATTTTGTTTTTTTTTTTCCGCGTTGCTGAAACTGCTGAAACCGAATTTGCTGAAATTGAGTTCTTTTTTTCCACGTTGCCGAAATTATCGAAACTGAAATTGCTGAAATTGAGTTTTTTTTCTCAATGTTACCTTTTTTTTTCTCTTTTTTTTTCCACATTTTCTGAGTTGTTGAAACACATGTGCCACCATCTGTTTCAGTAGTTTTTTTTCTTTTCGCATTACTGTTTTTTTTATTCGTTTTTTTTTCGCGTTTCCAGAGTTGATGAAACCCCTGTGTCACCCTCTATTTCAACAGTTTTTTTTTCGCGTTACTGTTTTTTTTTTCGCGTTGCCGAAATCGGAGTTGCTGAAACCCCGATTTCAGCACTGTTGTTGATGCTGAAACCCTGATTTCAGCAACGTTGTTAATGCTAAACCCCCGGTTTCAGCAACGTTGTTGATGCCGAAACCCCGATTTCAACAACGTTGTTGATGTTGAAACCCCGATTTCAGCAACGTTGTTGATGCTGAAATTGTTGTTGAAATCGTGTTACGGGATATAAAATTTAGCATATGCAGGATTCGAACCTACGTATTTGTGCATAGCACATCGCTCTACCATTGAGCTAAGAGGCTTATAAAAGAGATTTAAAGCATTTAAGTATTCATTTCAGCATTTCAGTATTCATTTCATCATTTCAGTATTTATTAGTTGCGAAAATAAATATAAAAAAATATAAAAGGGGGAAGCAAGAAATCTAACATTTGTAAAGGCCTACGAATTGATTAAAAGTTTGTTGAAATGAATCAATAGGCAATTAGCATACATATAAGCCTGAATCAATAGGCAATTAGCATACATATATTATTTTGCTGAAACGAATTGCTAAAACAATTACAGCAAATCAAACATAAAATTAGTACTATTGAAGCAAGAATCGGAAGCTAACGTAGTGTGAGAGAAATCATCTCAAATCAAACATAAATTCCGAATTGATGGAGGACAACTAATTAATCTTTGCAGCAAATCAAACATATTGAGCGAATTCCGAATGAGCGAATATTTTTCAGCAGCAAATCAAACATAAATATTTTTTTAAAAAAGGACAACTAATCTTTGCAATGCTCGAATAAGCAACACATTGAACGAATTCCGAATGGATCGAGCTACTATGAGCGAAATCATCTCAAACTGAAGACATGCAAACAAAATCCGGAGAGAGATGGAGAGAAGGAGTCAGTACCTTGTAGACAAAGGAGATTCGACTTTAGAAGCCACTTCTGATCGAGCCTCTAATCTAGATCTGGAGTTCCGAGAGAAGTGGTGGCCCGACCTGGAGTTCCAACAGCGATGGTGGGGGTTGTCGTGGTCGCCAGCGGTGGATGTTGGTGGAGGCAACACTGGAGGATGCGGTGGTCGGCAAAAAGGGCGATGGTGGTGAGCGCGAGAATAGAGGAGCAAGAGGGAGGCGGTGATTGAGCGAGAACGGAGGAGCGATAGAGAACGACGGCGACGATGGAGGACGAGTGAGGACGCTCGATCCGGCACCGACCTGAGATCCGGCAAGGGGGAGGCCCGTGGAGGAGGTGCAGTCGCCAGATCTCCACCCGGAGGAGGTGGATCTGAGCGGATTCAAGTCCGGCGCGTTGATCTCCTTTGCCTGGATTCAAGTCAGGCGACGGAAACGGTGGAGCGAAGAGGTCGGTATCCTCCTCGTCATCATCTTCAGGATGAGGAACGGTTGTCGTGTTGAGCGAGAGAGAATGAAGGGCGAGGAAGAGAGCGAGAGAAGGAGGAGTCGCTAGAATGCCAGATGCTGAAACGCTCCAAATCTCTTAGATTAGGTTAAAATCTCTGGGGCAATTTTGTCCAAAAAATTAGAGGTGGACAAAAACCTAATTTGCTGGGCTTGGAAGACACTCCCTCAATAAAGGCCCAAAACAAGGCCCGTTGGTCAAATTTTCTCTCTTTTTTTACATCTTGTCGTGCAAAAATAAGAGTATGTTGAACATGTGAAAAAATAACTGCATGTAGAGCAAATAATACTCAAGTCTAGTTCTTTTTTTTTTAAATATTTTGTCGTGAAAAAATAAGAGTATGTTGTGTATGTGAAAAAATAACCGTATGTTGAGCAAATATAACCGTAAGTTGTGCAAATATGACCTAAGTCAAGTTTTTTTTTCTTTCATTTTGTCGTACAAATATAAGAGTACGATGTGCAAATATAACCTTATGTTGAGCAAATATGACCCAAGTCTAGTTTTTTTTTTTACATTTTGTCGTGTAAATATAAGAGTACGTTGTGCAAATATAACCATATGTTGTGCAAATATAATATTTTGTTGTGCAAAAATAAAAATATAGTAGATTATGGATCACATAATAAAATATAGATAGTTTTTTTAATTTCACATATTCATAGGGTGATATTTGTAATTTAACATAAAAGTCCATCTCCTTCCCGCCGCTCTCCGGATTTGAAACCTCCAGAACACCGATCTCCAGCCGCTCGACCTCGCTCAAAGCTGGATCTGAGCAATCGCTCACTCGCGCCTAGGCGTGGCCACAGGTCGGACCCGGCGGGTCGACGGGTTCGACCCGCCGGGTCCGACCTCGGGGAAGGGCGACCCGAACCCTAACCCGGGAATTCCACGGGTTGGCGGGTTCGGGTCGACCCATTGGCCCGTTGACCCGCTGGGTCGACCCGTTGACCCGCCGGATTCCCAAATTAAAAAAAAAAATTTATTTTTTTAGTATTTTTGACTAATTTTTTTTTTAAAAAAATGATAGGTAAAGACTTTTTCTACATATCACTTTTTATATCCATTTCATCTTAATCTTAATATGAAATGGAAAAAACATGAGAAATTTTATATTTTTATAAAACTTCCTTCATCCACTGCAATATAAATGTAAGGATATAAAACTTCTCAGACTTTACTTCATTTCAATATAAGAAATAAAGCTTAAAGTGAAGAGTGAGGGTTAAGGGAGGATGGAGTACACATATATATACATCAATCCCTTCTCATTCTAACTCTCAACTTTCAATGTGGGACAAGAGTCTTTTCCCACATTGAAAGTTGAGAGAATAGGGGATGTCTTCTAAATCTATAAAAAGGGAAGGGTGATAGTGCTTTTCACCCACATTGCACATTGCAAACTAGTTTTTTTTTTTTTTTTTGATTAGGTAATAATTCGGATGGGCAAACCCTAACCGAAAGCATCCTGGCGGATGAGGCCTAAAAGACCTGTGTCAAGATATAGATCTGGCCCCCTAGTAAAGTAGCAAAGGCGTGCAACCTTATCCGCTACCTGGTTACCAATACGGGGAATATGGGATATTTCTACATTCTTAATTTGTTGGAGAAAGGCTTGGATATCTGACATAATCATTTCTATTTCCCAGGGACATCCGACTTGGGTGCGTAAATAGTCCGTGATGATTTTTGAATCTCCTTCTATTATTAAGTCCGTTATCTTTAATTCTCAAGCTTTTTTGACCCCAAGGCGGAGAGCTAGCGCTTCTGCCATAAGGGGGGATTGTCCCCCAGTAGCATTACCACCAATGTTGATGGGATCACCTTCCCAATTCCTGATGATGAAACCACAAGAGCTGTTCGAAGCCGATATGAATGATCCGTCAAAGTTTAGTTTGTATTTATCGACAGGCGGCTTCCTCCATCGGTTGGCCTTTTTAGTGATTTTGGTGAGGCCCTTTTCCCAGTTCTGTTTTGTCAAGCCCTCTTGTTCAATTGCGCTCTATCTGCTTGCTCTTTTCCAGTTTTCTATATTATCCATGATCATTTTCTTGAGGCCCTCTGCCGAGGGGATTTTTTCATTTCTGAAAATGGTTTGATTCCTAACAAACCATATCGTCCACCATCTAATTGCTATGTTTTGTCTCTTCTCTATCGGAAGAGTGGAGCCTAGGATGTGTAGAATTTTGTCCATGTCTCTGTTCTCGGATAGAATTGTATGGACTCTTTGAGATATTTCTTCGGGGAATTGTTGTTGGAAATTATTGACAGGGCATTCTACAAATAGATGAATATCATCTTCTTGAAATTGGTTGCAAAGGATACAAGTGTTTGGTACTGCAACCACTCTTTGTGATAAGCGGGCAGCCGTGGCAAGCCCTTTTTGTTTTATTTTCCATATAAAATTTTTCACTTTTGGGGGCGCATCAAGTCTCCAAATCCATGAGTATTCATCCGTTGTTCTTTGTGATGTATGTGAGACTAGTTTGTATGCACTTGATGTTGTAAACCAGTCCTTTTTGGCGGGCCACCAATACAGTCTGTCTCTGAAAGGGGTGATTGGCAGGGGGATTTTCAATATTTCCTCTGTTATAGGTCCTGGGAGAACGGAAATAAGTTTCTCCCTCCACCATTTCCCACCTATAATGAAATCACTTACAGTATCATGTGGATTTATGTTATGTTGAGAGTATATTCTATCCAGAAGTGGTGTTGTTGTTACCCAATTGTCTGTCCAAAACTTAATTGATTTCCCATCCCCGACTAACGAAATGAGCCCCGATTTGAATTTTGGGATTAGAGTCCTTAGTTTCGACCACCGCCAAGATGCACTGCCTTTTGCAGAGTAGGTAAGGATGTGGTTCTCTTTTAAGTATTTGTACTGTATGATTTTGGCCCAGTAATTCTCCGGTTCTGCCAGAATTTTCCATAAGAGTTTTAGTTGTAGTGCTTCGTTCATGTTTCTGGTTTTTCTTATTCCCATTCCTCCCTCCGCTTTTGATTTACATATTTTATCCCAGCTGATGAGCGGACTATGTTGAGCATCTTTGTTCCAGAAGAAAGTTCTGTTGATTTGATATAGTTGATTATGTATTGACACCGGGAGCATGAAGCTCTGCATTGAGTATAAAGGTTTTGATGATAGGTTAGATGTTATTAAGGTTGCTCTACCTTGTTGTGATAGGACATTTGCCCGCCATTTGCTTAACTGGTCTTTAGATTTGCATATTATTTCACCAAATGTTTCCTTAGTAAATCGCCCATTTATGATGGGACAACCCAAGTATTTTTCCAGATTTCGTTCTAGGGGTATGTTAAGTATTCCCTCAAGGTCTCGTGCTCTTGTTCTATGAATTCACGGGGTGGTTTGAAAAGATGATTTGTGATAGTTTACTTTTTGTCCTGAAAATTTACAGTAATCTTCAATTATTTTTTTTACTTTTGAGCAGGCATAATTGCTACCCTTGGAAAAAATGATTATATCATCCGCAAAAGCCAAGAATGGGACACAAGGGCCATTGTGACCGAATTTGAATCCAATGCTATTGTAGTTTGTCTCAGCCTCCGCTGATAGTTTGCGAGTAAGAACTTCTGCCCCGAGAAGGAAGAGGAACGGGGAGAGGGGGTCCCTTTGCCTCAACCCCCTCGTTGGTTTGAAAAGGTCTGTAGGACCATTGTTTACTAATACAGAGAAGGAGACTGTAGTTACACATTCCATTAGAATGTCCACAAATTTTTGGTGGAATCCAAATTTCCGAAGAACTGATTTTGTAAATTGCCAATCTACTCTGTCATATGCTTTTTCCATATCGATTTTTATTGCAGTCCATCCTTTAGAGCCTCTCCTAGAGCGAAAGGAGTGGAAAATCTCATGTGCTATCAGGATATTGTCTTGGATAGCTCTGTCGGAAACAAAGGCTCCTTGTAATGGGCGAATAAGTTTACCCATTACTGTTTTTAGTCGTTCTGTTATTATTTTGGAGATGATTTTGTACAGCGTAGAGCATAGGCTAATCGGTCGGTAATGTGTGGTCATAGAGGGGTTGTCATTTTTCGGTATTAGGGAGATAAAGGTGTGGTTAATTTGTTTTAATAGATTGCCGGAGTGGAAGAAGGCTTTAGTAGACCTGATGATGTCAGAGCCAACAATGTCCCAATATTTTTTATAGAATTCTGCCGTCATGCCGTCGGGACCCGGAGATTTATTGTTACCCATTGAAAATACTGCTTTTTTGATTTCGCTATTTGTTGGTTGTTGAGTGAGTGATTTGTTTTCATCTTCTGTTATAACCGGATTAATTGCTGATAGATACTCTTGTAATTGGGGGGTCGTATACGTTTGTTCTCGACTAAATCTTTTTTCAAAGTCTCTTTGGATTTCTTTTTTAATGTTTTCATTTCCTGTAATATGGGTTCCTTCAGCAGAGGTAATTGATCTGATTATTTTCCGATTTCTTCTGCCTGTGGCTACCCTATGGAAGTAGGAGGAGTTAGTATCTGCTAATTTTAAGTGTTTAGATTTCGCTCTTTGGTTCCAATAGGTTTTGTGAAAGAGGAGTAAATTTTCTCTTTTTGATAAGAGGTTCTGTTCTTTAGTGTATGAATCTGTATTGTGATTAGATTGTGGGGTTGATTGTAATTCTATTAGGGCTTCATCAACGTCTTGAAGCTGGCGAAAGATATTTCCAAAAGTTTTTTTATTCCAAATTTTTGCTTTCTGTTTGAGGATTTTTGCTTTGTGTGTGATTTGGAACATAGCTGAGCCTACACAAGACGCTCTCCAAGCCTGTTTAACGATATTTCTAAAGTCTTTTCTTTGTAGCCATATGTTCTCAAATTTAAATGGGGGAGGTTTGAAGGAGTCGGTTTTGGACATGTTAATTGAAATTGGGCAATGGTCGGAGTTTGAGAATGCTCCATTTTTAGTTGCCAAATCGGGAAACATATCAATAATGTCGTGGTGGACTAACACCCTGTCAAGTTTTTCCAGTATGTTATCTGGGCCGAATTGTTTTTTTCTCCATGTAAATGGGTTGCCGAAAGATGGTATTTCCACCAAGGAACATACATCTTTGACTTCTAAAATTCTTTGAAATCTGTTTGCAAGTGTTTCTGCACCACCGCACTTATCCGATGGTTGACTAATTTCATTTAAGTCGCCCATAATTAAACAAGGGATGTCGCTTTGGGTAATCAGACTATATAGATTTCTCCAAAATTCATCTTTTTCTGATGGATTAGGGGGGGCATATACAAAGAACATTAGACATTCAAAGTTTTCCTTTGTGTTCTCGTATTTTACTCCGATTATTCTGGGAAGATGAATAATCACCGAGATGGTTTCATCAATAAATGAGTTTTCATTCCAAAGTAGTGCAATTCCCTCGGCATGGCCCGAGGCCGGGGACCAACAAATATTTGTGAATCCCGCGTTTTTCCATGTCGACTCTTTAGGTTCTGTTTCAGTTTTTGTTTCTGCCAAAATAAGCATTTGTATATGGTCTAATGTGCGCCATCCATTTATATTAGTACAGAAAGTTGTTTTTCCGATTCCCCTACAGTTCCAATATCGTATAATCATGACCACCTTATTTTAGCATGGGCGAACATAAGGTGAGTCCTCCCGTACCCAAGCGTTACCCCTCTTGTGATTTCTTGTCGCTTCTGAAGGTTGGTCTTTAGTTTGGGTTTCTTATGACATTTTTTAGTCTTAATGTATCTTTCAGTTTCTGTTAAACTGGAGATGATATCTTCATTGAGGTAGATGTGTTTATGCCCATAGTGGTCTTTCTTAGAGAATTTTCTCATCATTAACCCAAAGTACTTTAATGTCTTATCTAGGCTAAGCTTATATTTACCTGTGGTCTCCCATTTATATCGATATTTTGTGATCAATATTAACTCAACATGTGTTCCATCCAAATTGTTCCAATTATGGTGTTTCACCAAGATGTGACTGAGTTTTATTTTAATTAGTATTATATGAAGGCTAGTGGTCATAACAAATTGGTGTAGTTCAAAAGAGATCCAAGGTGCGGCTGTATTTGACCTGTTAATAGGTTCCTTTGATCTTGGTTTTGAGTGGTACCTAATGCTAATTATAAGAGGTGATGTTGTATTCTTGGAATTCAATCTAATCAATTGCTCAGTCTCAGCTTGGATGCTAACTGACAGCTTCATGGCGGGGACCCAAGTTCGTGCTGAATACGTTAAGCTTTTGATCAACTTGCTTAGAGGCACCACAATTATTATGATCCATATACTGGGTAGGTAGCTTGTGATGGGGTTTATAGTAGATTTGTTTTTTAGGAGATTTAGGTGTGGGTTTTGGGGACGCAGCTCACTAAGCCAACTGAAAATTATTCGGAAGGGAAATCTTATAATCAATCCGGGTTTGAGCATGGATTGCATCCTCTTTCAAACATAATATGACTCATTTTGATGATAATTAATAAGTTGACCTGTATTGACAAGCATAAAAAGGTTTCCCTTTAACATACTTGTCGGTGCTGCAAGTCCAAGAGATGCTAATGGGTTTTGCTTGAGGAAACATGGAGTTCAGTACTTGAAATTGGGGTGTCCAATTAAGGTCCCCATGAGATTGCAAATTGTACAAAGGAAAATTCCAAGGCTTTAGATGGAAAATAAAGATCCTGCCCGAGGCAATTTTCATACGGTGATTTTGACAGTATTTATGAAACAAAAAGCAATTGACAATGGTTCTTAGAAAAAAGGGGGAGTAAGTAGCTAAGTTGCTCAGCAGGGCTAAGTCCCCCAACCAATTGATCATTGAGCAGCTGCAGAAAGCGGACTGTTGCCTAAAACAGCAAGAAAATCCACACAGCTTCCAGTTAATCAACTTTGAGAATTGAACAGTCTCAACATGGGTTCTTTCAGAGAGCTTCTTGACAGGGACCCAAGAACGGACCGAGTGTGTTAAATAATTAATCACATCGATTATATTAGTGCCTCCAGAACTATTTCAATGCAACCGGCAGGGACTTTCCAGTAGTGATAATCCAAAATAATTTGATTATAGACAGCTATACAAGCCCAACAGAAGGTGGGAGTCAAGATTTCAAAGCCATATTTGATTTAAATTATTAGAAGTGTTTTTACTTGAAATAAATGGGATTGTAGACCAACTAACAACAAAGAGAAGCACACTGATAATAGCAGAGATGAGCAAACCAGAGTTTACATCATAGATAGTTCTTTGCTCCCCTCCAACTGCGTTCGCCCTTGAGCAGTCCTCTCCAGCAGGGGTTTCCTCAATGTGAACCTGATTTTTGCCCTTTCGGGATGGTTTTTGATGGGGGATGAGGGGATCATCCCCCATTGATTTTTTCCCTTTCTCCTTTGAGGAGGAAGTCATGGTTGAGACAAAGAGAAGAAGATTAGAGAGAGAACAAAAGCAATTGTAGAAAGATAGAGAAGAGAGAAGAATGTTGTGAGTGGGTGCTGAAGAGAGACAACCCCAAATGTTCTTATAGATGTTAAGGGGTGCGATGTGTGGAGAGAGATTTAGAGACGTACCCATACAAAGCCGATCAGAGAAGACATGGCTCCGGCAAAAGAGCAGAGCCGACCAGTGCAGAACCCCCGGAGGGGCGTTGTCGAGCAAAAATACAGGACATCGCAGCGCCGCTACTTTTAACAGCGGCCAGGGTGGAGGACGGGCAATCCAGGCCAGACTTCGACTTCGACCCCCGTAATTAGATCTGTTCTGAGAAAGGTGCATCCGACAGAGGCCGGCAGGAGGAGCAACGATTGAGCATTCTCCAGGCAAGAAGACATTGTTCGGCAGAAGGCCAGTAGCCCAGATGCAAAGATCCCCTCTTAGAGAGAGATAGCCAAGGACAAAGGGTTTACAGATTCCTCGATCGGAACTTTTGATCCGCCAAAAGGCATGTTTGGGAGAGATTGGACAGAGAGCAATTTCTTTTGAGAATTCGGTTTCAGATCTAGGGTTTTTAACTAGGGAGTTTTTTGGGGAGCAGATTTGGGGCAAGGAGGGGATTGGGAGAGGCGCGTCCGACGCGTTCTTTCTCATATCGGGGTTTTGCAAACTAGTTTATGTTTATATATGATGAATTATTCTAAGAATAATATACATAATAATTATTATAAACATAAAAGAAATATTTTTTTCAAAAAAAAAAAAAATTGGGATGGCGGGTTGACCCGCCGGGTCATCGGGTTCAAAACCCCTGACCCTAACCCTAACCCGCAACCCTTCCCCACCTGTTGACCCGTTGACCCGGACCCGCCGGGTCATTGACCCGTACGACCCGTCGGGTCACGGGTCGACCCGTAACCTGTGGCCACCCCTACTTGCGCCGCCTCGCTCGCTCGACCTCTAGGCCGGAACTGAACTCTGTCGCTCGCTCCCTCACTCGCTCGCGCCTCGTTGGAGGCTGTCGAATCCTCGCTCGCTCGCTCCGCCTCTCCCGACCTCGCTCGCCCGCTCGCTCTGGCGCCGAAGCCATAGATCTCGGCCTTCTCTTGAGATCTCGCCCCGCGCCATAGATCTGAAGCCATAGATCCGACCTAATTGATGAACGCAGCCGGATCTGAAACCTCCAGTGTCTGTTTGGCAAATTTTATCAAACAACTATTCATAGATGGCGAAATACCACACAACATTTAGGGTTCGTTTGATTCAATGTGGGAATTGAAATTCCTGGAAAGTTACTTCATGGGAATTGAATTTCCAGTAAGTCCAATTGATGGAAATTGTGAAAATGTGTTTGATTGATTTTTTTTATTTTAGAGGATTAAAAGTGAAATTGGAAATTTCCAAATATAAAATGATGGAAGTTGAACTTACCAAGGAGGACTAGGTAAGTGAATTTCCTCCATTTTAGGGTAATTCAACTTCTCGGAAAGTTGAATTTCTGCGTTTTTTAATTTCAAAAATACCAACTAAACACATGAATTTCTCCTACATCCGGGGAAGTTCTACATCCTGGGTTTTTGGGTTTGCCAACCAAACTAGCTCTTACTATATATAAAAAATATATTTTATTTATTGCTTTATTAAGTTTATTCCTCCAATGCCCTTGTTGTTGCAGGAGTAGGTCAATGTATTGAAATAAGTATAAACTAAAGTTCAGATAGACTCCCCTGTCTCAGCAAATAAATACAAGACTTCCTCCCATTGTAATAAGAGTTAGTCAGGATCGAATCCACGAGGAAGCACGTCAGCGGTTCTCAGGTAGCTGTCAGATTCTCACAGACACAGCAATACAGACAGAAACACAAGCAGAAGCAGAAATAAACCCGGCAAGGGCAACTAAAAGTAAAAGCAAAGAAACAAAACAAAACAGAAATAAAAGAACAAAGACGAAAGCAAGACAGAAAAGTAACTCGAGGACACAGAAGCTTGTCGAAGTCGAGTAGCTGTCCTCTATCTCGACTAAGGCAGAATTGAAAACAGAAAGTAAAGAACAAATGCAATCACTCGACAAAGCAACACTCAACTCGATCTCGACTAGTCCTACTCGAGATCGACAAAGGCACTCGACAGAAACTTGCAGAAATCGATGAAAACAGGAAACAACCTACTCGACCTAGACAACTTCTACTCGACCTCGACCACAGTTCCTCGAGGTCGACAAGGCACTACTCTACGTCGAGTACAGTAAAAGACAGAAAATATAAACTTGCGAAATTTAAAGACAGAATGCAGAAATTTAACAGAATAAATCAATATAATAAAAGACCTCCAAGGCTAGGGTTTCAACACCACAATGATAACCATGCAAAACAACACATAAAGGCATAAAAGATCATGCTTTCCATCAAATAACTTTCGTTATTAACAACTAGGCATATAGAGGCTCTCGCATAAACCCTAATTGTTACTAACCCTTTTTCACATAATTAATCCAAGTTGCATTAAGATCACTTTCGATTCAATAATACAAACAAGGATCACCTTCAACTCTCGCAAAAGAATCATGCTCACAGGGATAGAAGACAAATCGCACAAAAATCTGACCTTTATCGCATCGCCTCACATGGCCACCGTCGGCCTCACCCCAGCCCCAGAAGTGGGTGGACTACTCACTCATCATTGCAGTAACAGACATTGAATTTGATGAAAGAAACTGAATTGCATAAACTATATTCAAAGCTTTTTACAATCTTGGCAATCAACTGTCGCAAACCGCCAAAACCTTAAAAACCTTAGAACTCCTAAACTACTCTACTTGTCTCTTCTCCGAAATTGAATTGTGTGTTTTTGAATGAATAAAAACCAGCCCCCTAGGGCTTTATTTATAGCCATCTTCCCCTAGCTAATCTAGGAAAAGATCTTTTATCTATATCTAAATTTCTATCTATAATACTTAAGGATAAATAAATTCTTTAAAGGAAATAAATCCAAAAAGGAAAAGATAAAGCTAAATAGGGTAACATGTCTTCATCTTGATATATCTTCTTTCCATAGATAGAATCGGATGGAATTGGATAGATCTTCGCCTTCGGGACCAAGCAATCCTTAATTCTAGTCGAGCAGGACAAGTCGAGAAGTTTCTGGAACTGGACCCTTGTCGACCTCGAGTAAGGCTCGTCGAGGTCGAGTAGACTGGCTCGGCTTGGCTGATCTCTGCTCGACGTGGCTCGAATCTGGCTCCTGGGTGCTTGTCGATCTCGAGTAAACCTAGTCGATGTCGAGTAGATTTAGGTCATCGACTGGATCTGCTCGGACGTGTCTTGTCGACTGGCTCGGACAAGGTCGCTGGGCTTTGTCGATCTCGACAAGTCTTCATCGAGATCGAGTCGGACTAGGGTTCTTGACTCGACTTCCTCGGACAGCTTCTCCTCGGCATGGCTCGTCGGGACGGCTTGTCGACCTCGACAAGGGCTTCGTCGAGGTCGAGTAGACTTGGCTCTGACTCTCGTCCTCGGCTTCTCGGGCAGCTCTTCCTCGAGGACTCCGGATGTGGGCGCTGGGGCTTCGTCGATCTCGACCAGGCTTTGTCGAGATCGAGTTGACTCCGGAACTCGGGTTGTCTGGCTTCTCGAGCAGGCTTGCTCGAGTATGTCTGCTCGGTCATTGCTTGTCGAGCTCGACCAGGCTTACTCGAGATCGAGTAGCCTGGGTTCTGGAACTTGTTCCGCTGCTTTGACCTTGGACTTCTGTAGTTGTTTTCCGAGCTTTTCCGACCTTCTGTAGAATTGCTGTAAATGCCTCGATTTCTGCGATTTAAACAGAAACTTGTGTAGATTCCATAATTTTGGCGAATAAACATTAATTACACAGATTCTGTACTATCTAACCCCAAATGAATGCAATGTATACAGAAATCGATATAAAAGTTGCTGTAAAACATGGCAGATTTCGCTCACAACAGCCCTCCGGTTGAAAGCTTGATAAGAAATGTATATTTACGTTTCATAATTTTTTTTTGGGTGAAATGTACGTTTCATAAATGAGGAAACTAATTAAAATACCCCCACCTTTGAGGGTATGGTAAAAATATATCCTCAACTTTCAAAGGTAATAAAAATATCCCGAACATTGAGGGTGGTGGTAATATATTACACTGTGTTTTCTCACGGGTCAAAAATGCTGACAAGACAGCCTACGTGGATTTTTTTTCACAAGACAACATACGTGGAAGCCTTTTTTTACAAATTAGAACTAAAATTGGGTTTTCTTGATCGGTTTACTTAGGAAAAAAAATAAAACGATAACAAATTAAACCCGAAAAACGAAATTGATTCAACCAAGCAACTAATCTGTCAAAATTGCCTCAAATTAACACAACATGACTATTCCTAACACCAAACTGACAACAAAACTAAACCAACAACAACAACAACGAAGAGGGAAAAAAAACTTACCCACCCAAATTCGTGAACGAATCAAAGGGGAAGAAGATGTGAGAGAGATAGCTCAAGATAGTAGACCACGAGGGAGGAAGACTGAAATTGAAGAGGAATCATGAGCTACCTGGAAGACCTGAAAGACAATTCATGAGGCGACCACGGTCCACAGAAAAAGATATGAGGGAGGAAAATGCGTTGGGTATGAACCCGGTCCAACTCTTTATTTTTTTCCTAAGGACATTATTCAAGAAAACCCTTGTAAAAAATCCGCGTAGGCTGCCTTGTCAGCATTTTTTACTCGTGAAAAAACTCGTGGTAATATATTACCACTACCCGCAAAGGTCGGGATATTTTTATTACATTTGTAAGTTGAGAATATATTTTTACCATACCCCTTGGTATTTTGTTTAGTTTTCCCTTCATAAATTAATGAAAAGCCAAAGCAAACGATTAATTTGTAGACAGTAGTGTATTAGAGGGTAATATAGTCTTTTACTCTTTTCAAAAGTTTGTGAAGGTTGTTAAAGTCAATGTTGTATAATTTCCTTGATTTCGGTTTAGCTCCACCAATGAAAACTCGATCTCTAGTTTTCTTCTGTCAATTTCCTTGTCTCTTATTGTGTTGAATTGTATCAAAGCACATCGGATCTCCTTTAAATCTTGTTTCTGGTTACTATCCTGCTATCTCAGTTTCCGTTGAAGATTGTTTTGTTTTTTTATTCGTGATGGCCGGTCGAGTTGTTCCACACTGCAGAATCAAGGTTCTGGAGGTGGCAATTGTTAGCGCAAATGTAGGGCCGGTGATGGAAAAACCGAGTTGGAATACCGTCGGAAAACAGTGTTTCGAAAACCAGAAAGGTCATGGCGTAGTATATGCAGAACCTACTGTCTTAGAAGCGAATTTGCCCCGAACGTAGGTGCAAGTCGGCAATTGGCTTCGCCCCCAAGGTTACACAACACACCCTCGTAATCGTGCACTCGAAAACAAAGGTTTGGAATCCCTCTTTCCTGCCAGTTCCATTATGCATCTTCATTAAACACTATATACATTTTTGATTGTTTGTGCTAATCCCTCTTTCCTGCCAGTTCCATTATGCATCTTCTTCATTAAACACTACATTTTTTTGCTTATAATAATCTTTTCACTAAGAGGATTATATAGCCTATATGCTTTGGATTGAATAGCATGACCAATAAACACACACTTCCCAGATTTTAAAATTAACCAAAACATTAGCTATACAACCAAACACTCTCAACTGACTTACCGGCGACTTCTTCCTTTGTAGGTTCCTAGTGAAGTCATATCCAGGACAACCTTTGTTGGAGAAGTGTTGAGGATGTATACCGTTGTAGCCACCGATTCACACCAAAACTGATTTGGCATCCCTTTTGCCTTAAGTATGTTTCTTGCCATCTCCACAACTATTCTATTCTTTCTCTCTAAGCCTCGCTTTTGCTATGGGGTGTATGATGCTATTAACTTCCTTCTGGCTCCCTGTTCTTAAGAAAATGCAAAGAATTCATGTGACATAACTCACCTCCTCGATCTGTTATCAAGGCTTTCCTAAAACTGTCAGATTGCTTCTCTACCATAGCTTTGAACTTCTTAAAATTCTTAAAGGCTCAGATTTAATTAATTAGCCTTCAAGAAATACACCCAACTCATTCTACTGTAATTATTTGTAATGAGTAGAAAGTACTTACTCCCTCCATGTTATATTCAGTCTCCATTGGAACACATAAGCCTTCATGCAGAAGCTCAAGATATTCACTAGCTTTCTCTCCATGCTCTTCCACTTGGAAATGGACCCTTGGATACTTTCCATATAGGTGTCATTCACACAACTCAAGCTCACTAATTACTTCTTCTTAATTAAAAATGAAACCAATACATGACTTAAATAGGAAACTGCTATCTAACAAAAACCGGGCAATCAAATAAACTAATTTGCTTAATTAAACTCCTAAATAATAGCAATAGATTTGTCTCAATTGCTTCCTCAAACAAAGCAAGTTCATATCTCAACAAATCACGCAAGGAATTAACATGAATTTGATCCGGGAGCTTCAAATGAATTTGCTATAATACTGGGAAACGAAACAATTTTAAGATAATCCAATCCAAGTAGACGAGCCTAAATGGCAACATACACCATATACTTATTACATTACTCAGTTATCACTTATTCGGATCCGATTGAATCTTATTTATTACATATGATAAGCATGGAAGTTTATCCAGGCCCGTCCCTTGCCTCAGACTTAGACTTGAACTTCAGTAAGAAGTAGTGAAGTGATAGACTCCTTGATCGCAGGAGTAACATGAGTATAACCGTCACTCTCTTTGTACAACGCGTCCATTACACGCGCCAGGTTCAATATACTCATCAGAACAGACTTCCCTACCGGTGTAGGCTTTAGGAACGCTTCGTTAATGTCTTTCCAAGCTTCTTCAACCTCCTTTCTGAGGGCATCACACGCAGTTTCCATCGACACATCGTATTGTGCTGCATAGCACTCGACTGCAGATGGCGGGTGCTCCCTCTCTTGCTCAAACTTCATGTACGTTTTCATCAATAAATTACCCCATTAGATCGACTTTGGAATTGATCGATGCTAAAATTGAACAATTAATATTTGATCGATCTATGCAATGTACCTTATATGACACAATGTCATCCATGAGTCGAGCAATGACAGATGCTGCCTTGACGATTTCCGGTTCACTAAGCATCCAATCAAATGCCTCGTCATTCGCTGAAACTTCGCCCATCCAAACAAGGGATGCAACTGATAACATTGGGTAACCACTTGAAACCAATGCCACTTTCTTGTACTCTTCTATTGTTGGAAGCTCCCCTCGTTTTTCGACCCATTTTCGTTCCTCCATATACGCCTTCAATAGTCTTTTCATCTATTGATATAGTTCAATACAATACCACACACAATTACTTTTTAACTATATATGTACAAATGAGTGGCACATATATATATAGAGTTGAATACTTACTCCTTCTTTGGCACAATCTACACCATAGAGTGAACTTCCTTGATTCACCATTTCTTGCTCGGTTTCGCGAAAAATATCCAACAGTATCACATAGCAGTCTTTCATATACATGGGTAGATCATCAATTGCACTAGCATCCCACCTAAATCAAAATTACATCATACCTTAATTAACATTAGATCATGATTATTAACCCAAATTACGGAATAATTATATAATTAAGTAGTAGTAGAACCTGTCCACTGCATTTGTGAAGAGATGGAGTTCCTCTTTAGTGCCAATATTAGTGTCATAGATATCATCAATAACTGATGCCATAGCTATGATTTTGGTCAAAAATCTTCTCCCCATTGCAAATTCTTGCTCAAAGTGCATCCCTAATATCCAGAAGTAGTCTTCAACTATTCGATTTCTTGCAAATGGAAACTTCGTTGCACAATCTAGGTCCGTCCACCACCTGATCGGGATTAATTCAAAAACATATATTTATATAGATCATTCAGTACAATACATAAAATCATTGAGGAAAACATTAAGAATACATACTTTAAGATAGTGGCGAGTTCTTGCTGATGCAACTTTTGTAGGATGTTGAAATCCAATTTCGCAAAGTGAAGAACAACATTAACTCCACTGTGTTGCTGGTTTTCTTCATAGATTGACATGTAATTCCTTGCCTCCAAACGCAGCAATCTCTTACGAACAGGCCTATAGAGAGCGTCGCCCACTTGCTTTGCCAAAGGAGGGCTCAAACTCGGCAACAAAGATTGAAGGCTGCTTGATGTGAAGTTGAGAGCCTTATCCAGAATGGCCTCTCCTTTTACCCTAAAATGTGATGCTTCATACAAGCTGACAAGACCGTCTACATCATCGCATAGTGATCTGTGGAAGTTACTTTCGTCGTCCATGAATTTTCTAAATACATCTGCATATATGTAGAATTGGATTAATATGTATACATAGTTTGAAATTGAACTTAACACAGAAATGTTAAAAGAAAATATTGCAGCATATACCACATGGGAGATTATATCCATGCCCTCTAAGCAATCGAAACCTAAGAGCCACGGTATAGAGATCATCATCGTTAGTATGAATCTGATCACGATGCTCGGAGAACATGGATTCTAATTCCTCCTCGATTTGTTCTTCAAAATGGTATGCAACACCGAGTCTTTGGATCGTATCAATCAAGTTCAACTTTGCAGTATTGCTCCTTTTGTTGCGATCTTCCGTTAGCATCTTAACAACATCTCTCTTCATAGCCTCTGCCTTCCCCTTCCATTCACAAAGAGTCTGCGCGCATAACAAATTAAAGGAATTATATAAAGATGGAGCAGTAAGAAGGAAGTATATATGAACAAATAGATATATTACGTACAGATTCATTGGGGACATAAGAGAGGAAGGTATCGCCCCATAAGCTAGGATGGAAGTTAGCGGTAGGTTGAACAACAGGTAATTTAACATCTGCAGGGGCTCTCGGCGAACCATTCAAACAAGACTCCATTAATTTGTTGTATTGAGTGATCTCAACCTCTCAATATGCAACCAGTTTCTGAGGGATTGTGTTGAGTTGCAATACATTAACACTCATGGGAACTCCCATTTATAGCTATAAATCAAGTCCCAGGGTAGGTGAAAGTCAAAGAAATGTGTACATCAAAACTAATCAAAAATAAAAGAAATCGATCTGTTAGTTAATTTCAATAATTTAAAAAAAATACTGAGTATTAATTTTTTTAGGCACAATAAAATTCAGTTCCATAAAATGTATAGTGTAGGAAGCGGCGAAGTCAGTGGGTTACTCCTTCTATTGTCAATTGGTTTTATGATGGAACCCCGCTTTCACTACTAGAAAACGCTTCTATACTCTCGAAGCTAACGATGAACATAGCCTCAACATTAGCCTCGAAAACAGATTACCCTCGAAAATGCCCTCGAATTCGACCTCAAGACACACTTCGAGGTGTCGAGGAGGGAGGTTAAATGTGACATCGAATAGTAAACTCGGGAAAAAATTTCAAGAGTGAGATACCCTCCTCATAAATTATATAGGTCTTATATTGTATATTGGGTCCAAAGGCCCAATACCTTGTAACCTATATATATTATTGTCTAATGAATGAAACCCTCAAAGGAAGACTTTACATCAATTCTAGATTCCTACATGGTATCACAACCTTTTCTTCCTCACGGAACCCTAGTTTGATCCGCCCACCCCACCACTCCTCTTCCCGTCGCCGGCGTCGTCTCCTCGCCGCCTCTCTCTCTCTCTCTCTCCTCGCCTCATCAGCCTCTCCCCGACGCCGACCAGCCTCCCTCACCGGCCTCCCCCTCGCCCTCGCTCTCGAGCCCGAGTCTCTCTCGCTCTCGCTGGTCTTCTCCCTCGCTCGTAGCGCCGCTCCACCGCTGCCCAGCGCCCTCAGCAGCCTCCCCCTCGCTCTCGCTCTCGAGCCCGGATCTTTTTCGCTCTCGCTGGTCTTCTCCCTCGCTCGCAACGCCGCTCCATTGCTGCCCAGCGCCCTCGCTCGTTTTCCTTTCCAAAAAAAATAAAAATTGATGACCTCCCCCGACTTTAGCTGCGACCGCCGCATATGCAGCGACCGCGACATCGATTGCGGCATCAGTATCGGCAGCGACCGCGACTCCATGCAGCGGCCGCGGCATACGAGAATTCGCGGTCCTCGTCCTCAGAATCTCGCCCCTCGATGGTCCCCGGTGCCTGCCTTCAACCCTCATTGGATGCACTTCGGCTCTCCTGCCCCTCGACATGCTGGTTCTCAGGCCTATCTGACATCGTCTAATCAAGGCTATGTTCCGCCTGATGCATATCACACCTTCTCTTCTTTGCAGCCGCCATCTCCCGACTCTTCTTGGTTCAAGGACACTGGTGCCACCTCCCACATGACGAACTCCTCAGGTAACCTCTCCTCTATTTCCTTTAAATTAAAGGCCCTGCACACTCTATTATTGTCGGCAATGGTGGTCGTCTTGCTACTTCGGGTATTGGCCACGCCAAATTACAGACCCCAACCCACCTACTACACCTTAACAATGTCCTCATTCCCCAAAAGATTGTCAAAAACCTTATCTCTGTCCGTCGGTTCACTACTGACAACAACTTTTCTCTTGCGTTTGATCCTTTTGGTTTCTTTGTGAACGGTCTTACTACTGGGGTTACTCGCATGAGATGTAACAGCACCGGGGAGCTCTACCCTGTCACACCACCTCCTGCGTCTAGTCAGTCGTGCCCGATCGCCATCTCGACATCATCGTCCAGCCTGTGGCATGCACACTTGGGCCATCCCAGTGCCACCGTTCTAGATGTCCTCCGTTCTCATAAGCTTGTCACATGTCCTAAAGACCTACGCTCTAGTTTATATATGCTCTTCCTACCAGTTAGGCAAACATGCCCGACTGCCGTTCCAACGGTCTTTAAACTCCACTTTTGCTCCTTTTGATATCATTCATAGTGACATTTGGACCTCTCCTGTGCCTAGCAAGGAGGGTCATAAGTACTACCTCTTGCTTCTTGATGATTACACTAATTTCTTATGGGTCTTCCCGTTGCATTTCAAGTCCCAAGTGTTTCCTGTCTTTGCCAAATTCCATGCCTACATCAAAACTCAGTTTCACACATCCATCAAATGTTTCCAATGTGACAATGGCCGTGAATTTGACAAAAAAATACTTTCACTCTTTCTTCGCCACAAATGGGATCTCCTATCGCTTGTCTTGCCCTTATATTTCCCAGCAGAATGGCAAGGCCAAGCGAATCATCAGAACCATAACCAACATGATGCGTTCTCTCCTCTTCCACGCATCCATTCCCCTTTCCTATTGGCATCGCGCCTTATCCACCACATGCTATCTCCTCAACATTCTCACATCCACTATCTTACACCATCGCTCCCCAACTCAGGCACTTTATTTCACATTGCCTAGGTATGATCACCTTCGTACTTTTGGGTGCTTGTGCTTCCCAAATCAGTCCTCCACCACCCCTCACAAGCTTGACCCGCTCTCCACTCCTTGTGTCTTCCTTCGCCATCCATCTGATCATCGCGGTTACCTTTGTCTTGATATCAAGACTCATAAGCTCATTTTGTCCCGTCATGTCACATTTGATGAGTCTCGCTTTCCCTTTTCTTCTCCTCCCCTCCCCTCTTCTACACCTCATGTGTCTCCGTCTGAGTTAGAGTCTTCTTTCCCTCACTTTCTTCTTCCCCAGTGCTCTCCCGGTGCTCCTGCCTCTCCCCCTACACCACCACCACCTCCTGCCTCGAGACCACACACCCGCAACATATCTGGTGTCTTTCGACCTCGTCAAATCGTCTCCATGAACACCACACATCAACCCACCGCCACTGTCGCCACATCCTCTCGACTTCCCCCCCCCCTCCAGACCCGATACCGCGGCCGCACATCAATTCCCGTCCCCAGCTCCCCACCCACGACACTGGCCGCAGCCGCAACACATCAACAGGCCGCGGGCATGCCGCGTCCGCAGCCCTCCCCCGCCGCATCCCTTTCCATCCTCCCCGACTCCCAATCCCCCCCCCCCCCCCCCGCCTCAAACCCGACCTCCCTTTCCCCCATCCCTACCTCCCACAAAACAGCCCTCCTCAACCCGAATTGGCAGGCGGCTATGCTCGACGAATACAGGGCCCTTACAAGGAATGGTACTTGTGTTCTAGTTCCTCGCCCTCCTGAGGCGAACCTCATTCGCTGCATGTGGCTCTTCCGCCACAAGTTCTGCTCCGATGGGTCGCTGGAGCGCTACAAAGCTCGTCCTGTGGTCAACGGTCGATCTCAGCAGGTAGGTATTGATTGTGATTAAACGTTCAGCCCCGTGGCCAAGCCTACCACTATCCGAGTAGTATTGAGCTTAGCGTTGTCGTGACATTGGGCCATTCATTAGCTGGATGTCAAGAACGCCTTTCTGCATGGTCATCTGAATGAGACAGTCTACATGTTTCAGCCGCTAGGGTTCGCTGATGCTGATCGTCCTAAGCACGTGTGTCTCCTGAAGCGCTCTCTGTATGGTCTGAAACAGGCCCCGCGGGCTTGGTTCCAGCGCTTTGCTTCTCATCTGCTTCGCTTGGGCTTTTTTGGCAGCCGCTCAGATACGTCTCTGTTTATCTATCGCAGAGGCTCAAACATGGCCTTTTTGTTGCTATATGTCGACGACATCATCCTCACCGCCTCTTCTGATGCTCTTCGGACGTCTATTATTGCCCAGTTGAGCGTCGAGTTCGCCATGTCAGATCTGGGTCCGTTGTCTTACTTCTTGGGAGTCGTTGTGCAGCGTCATGCGTCTGGGATGTTTCTCTCTCAGAGTAAGTATGCTACTGAGATTGTTGCTCGGGCCAAGATGAGCAACTGCAAATAATTTCGAGGGTAATTTCGAGATCATTAGTATCGAACTATTTTGAAACTAAATTTGGTGCTATTTAGCCTTGATATTTCCTTCAAATGAAATTGGTAGGTATTTTCGATGGTAAAAAATTTGAGGATAAATAGTATCGATTCATAGCCTCGAAATAATTTAATTGCAAATGCAAGAGTAAAGTAACCTCCAATTGAATCACGAAAATAACCTCCAAAATATTCGAAAAAAATCGTACCTATTTAGGAGCAAACTTACCCTCGAAATTAGCCTCTTCGTATATATTGAGTTGTTACACCCTCAACTTTACCCTACAAAAAAATTCGATCCTATATGCCCTAGGAATTTGCGTCAAGTGTACCCTAGCCTCTAATAACTTCATTGCTAACATCGCTCGACAATAGCTTCAAAAAAGTGCCATCGAATTTTTTTCGAGGCTAATATACACTCGACAACTCCCTCGAAATATACATTTGTGGTTATATAGCATGAAAAAATAGCCCCAATTTTATTTCAATGGTACTTAGGCTCCAAATATTTGTTGGAGGCCAAATTCGAGGGTATTGGCTACGATAGTACCCTCGAAATAATTGGTAGTCAAAAACTTCGAGGCTATATAACGTTTTTCTAGTAGTGCTGCTTATGTTCTAGGCTATTGCCTATTAGCACATGAGCGCATGTGTGCACACGACCCCCAATCCCGAGTTCCAACGGACTTCAGTATGGTATCAGAGCAGAAAAGCAAAACGGCATGACTTTCAATCTTGGGCTAGCTAAAAAGCGAATGAGATGTTAGACCCGTTGTTCAATTGTCAACTAGAGGCGAAAAAGCGACCCTAATTGCACTTGCGAGGGCGTGTCGAGAGAATAAAAGATGTGAAGAGACCATAAGAATCCTACATTGAAAATATAAAAGATCAAGTCATAGTATACAAGCTAGTGGGTTAGTCCTCCTATTGCCAATTCGTTTTAAGATAGAACCCCGTTCCGCTTATGTGCTAGGCTATTAGCGCATATAGGGAGTATTTCATTTAGAGCTAGGTTCAGTGTTTCTTCTGTACGTAGGTGTATCATGCAGACTTTGGGTTACATTGTTATACAAGTCCAGAAAATAGTGTAGAAATTATATGACACGCGAGTTGGAATTTTGATTAATCATCGTTGAAGATTCAAAAGTAAATTTCATCCCATTTGAAATTTTTTATAATTAAAAATTGATCAGTTCAGCTCCATATAAGGATAGTCCCTTACTCCCTTACAATTACAAACAAGGATTAAAAGGTAATCAACGACTAATGTCATTTAAATATAATATCTCACCTTACTACTTTTGTATCTTTATCTTCTTTCCTTAATATATCCCCTACGTGACATCATGACATGCATCATGGTATTATCAAAACTCAGCTAGATAGAGCTGAGATCTAATTTCTCAGAACGAGAGGAAGAAGAAGCTGAGATCAGTAGAGGAGAGAGTTTTGTAAATTTTTGATATTCATTCAACCAACCTTTACAATATATAGTACAAGAGCACCTATTTATACACAAGCTACTTGCTAACCAAGGTTCTAACCTCCTAACTCTACCGACTAAACAAGGCTATAAACTAACCCAAACACCTTTCATCCGATCTCTCCCACATATCCCCCCGCCCACCTCAAGTTGAGCGAGTATGATGAAACACGAGACCCAACTTGCAAGACAAAATAAAATGCTGAACAACTCCGAGGGCCGGGCTTCATGAAAATGTATGCTATTTGCAGATGAGATGGAACGAACATAGTTGAAATGAACTAATAATGCATATTTCATATAAGCATTATAGATATTTCTTATTGCAATTAGATAGTGGTTTTGCGTATGTTTGAGTCTAGTTTCGTATATTTCTTGTGAAGTATTCGAGTTCGGAATCTACGCATTTTTAGTGTTTATTCTGTAGAATTACATTCCGACCTTGAAGGGACAACTTTGAAAGAGCTTAAGAGACATGTTTTAGAGCATATATGAAGGCTAAGGAGGAAGCTAGAGAGGAGCAAGGAAGCACGACATTGGATATTATTAAAGTCAATCGAGGGAATTTCGTCACTGCATAGGCGGGTCCCACCGCCATTTGTACGGCGCCCGCCGTGGGCCGGTTTCCAGCGATTGCGATTTTGGATCCGAAGACCTAGCTTATTTCCTATAATTTTATTATTATTTCCATTAGGGTTTGGCCGACTCGTTGTGAGTCTATATTAGGTTTTATTCAGATTATTCGCCGTGTGTGGCTATTGTGTGAGACTATGAACACCATTTAAGAGAGAGAGATAGAGAGAGAGAGAGAGAGAGAGAGAGAGAGAGAGAGAGAGAGAATTGGCCTATAAGTTGCTAAACTCATAGTTTCGCATGTTATTAGAAGACATGATTGTTTGGATTGTGAGGATTTGATTTTATTTAGTTATTCATATTTATTGATTATATTTGTGTTCCTTTCTACGATTGATCACCATGTTATAAATTGCATCTTAGCTATGATTTCGTTATTGTGTTCTTGATAGCAAACGAATGTATTGAGTAGTAATATTTCTTTGTTTTTGTAGTGGATGATTTCAATTGATCTATGTTGTGGATATGTTGATTAGGGCTGATTAGGGTTGTTCTAGTTTGTCTTAATTACATTGAATCAATATGCCAATTGGTCTAATTACTTAGTCCTTAATGCTATTCTTTAGTGATATTGAATAAGGTGATTGTATCCCTGCGGATCTCTCAACTTTAGTCAAGTAGAGATGTGTTTATGAATAATTGATAGATCAATCCTAGGACCAGGAATTATAACCATTGTTAGAGAATTACAGGTGAAATATTCTTTCTACTTTGTTATCGATCTACTTTGCAATCATAAAATTGGTTACTTTTACATCTTGGTTATTAGCTACAAATCATTTCTTTGTCATAAGGGTCTTTGTTAAGAGTTATTGAATAGGAAATCGCTTCTCCTTGTGGGTTCGACTCCGGACTTAATTGCTATGCTAGTAGTTGTTTAGTTTATCAAGTAATTGATTGACTAATCTATTGGTTTTGTGTTTGAGTTTGGATTATATTACTATTTGGCAAAGGGCGAAAGTGCCAACAACGTTCGTCCCGCACCATGAACCCTTCATAAACAAGATCACGAATGTAATGGCTACCCAATCGAATGTGATTGGTACGTTCGTGGTAAACCGGGTTGATTGCGAGTTGCTGCGCGGACTTGTTGTCACAACACAAAGGAATGGGAAGAGAAAGTGGAATGAACAAATCTCCTAACACACCAGCAACCCATTCCACCTCACTACCAGTGACTAACATACTCTGTATTCTCGTTCGACCGACGATTTAGCTAGAAACAATTGTCTGTTTCTTAGTGTTCCACGAAACCAAGCAATCACCAAGGAAGACACAATAACCAGATAGAGGTCGGCTTGTATCCATAAAACTTCCCCAAGCAGCATCGGAATATGCCCGAATCTCCAAGGAACTGTTACTTGGGTAAAACAGAGAGCGTTCAAGTATCGAAGGAGAAATAGAGCAGCTCGCATATGAGGTGCTTGGGGCAATGACATGAACTGAGTAAGTTGTTGAACCGTATAGGCTATGTCAGGCCTTGTCATGGTAAGATATAACAACCTACCAACTAATCGGCTATAACTCTCAGGGTCTTCCAAAGCCACCCCTTCATAAAGACTGAGATAAAGATTCATTTGCATCTGGAATTTACAAGGTTTGCAATTCAGCATGGCTGCATTTGAAAGTAAATCCATTACATACTTTCGTTAATTCAGCATGATCCCATTGTCAGACCTGGATATCTCCATGCCAAGGAAGTATCGAGCTAGGCCAAGGTCCTTAATCGTGAAGGCTTTTTGAAAGGATGCCTTGACACTAGCAATCACTAATTCATCACTGCCATTGAGCAGCATATCATCAACGTACACTAGCGCCACTATCATGCTCGATTCTTTCTTCAAAATGAATAGTGAATAGTCGTGCTTCGATTGAATGAATCCCATCGAAGTAAGATGTTTTGTCAACTCAAAATTTCATGGACGACTCGCTTGTTTGAGACCATATAGAGAGCGATTGAGCTTTCAAACAAGTCTAGGACTAGCCTTGTCATTACCCAGAAGAGGCACCATGTAAACCTCTTCGTCTAAATACCCGTGCAAGAATGGATTGTTGACGTCGAGTTGGTGTAATGGCCATTTCCTAACTGAAGCAGTGGCTAGCAAGATTCTGACAGTGGCATACTTAGCCACATGGGACAAGGTTTCTTTATAATCACGATCCTTGATCTGATTGAAACCTTTGGCCACCAATCTCGCTTTGTAACGCTCCACCAAACCATCAGCTTTGAATTTGATATGAAAAACCCACTTGCAACCTATCGAATGATGACCTGGAGGCAATGTGGTTAGTGTCCAAGTGTTGTTATTCTTCAATGCCTCAAACCCCAAACGCATAGCCTTTCTCCATTCAGGCACCTTTTGCGCTTGGGAGTAGGAAGTAGGCTCAACCACAAATAGAACATTGAACATGGAGTGGACATAATCTTGAGAATACATCTCCAAATCCTCAGGATGCACAACCGAGAATATAGATGATAAAGATGGGGAATCATATTGATCAACTGCAGCTCGAGTGGGTAAAGGTGGGCATACATAGTCCTGAAATTTGGCATGCCTAACAATCTGATGAGCAGGCCGTGCCTCAATCACTAGCACATGGACAATTGTAGGTTGAACTTGCACCTTTGCAGAGTCCTGACACTACTACATAAATGGTTATTGATGACTTTTAAAAGATGAAGTTTTTTATAAAATGTCGTTAAATATACCTTTTATGGCGTTTATATATATAAACGCCATAATTTTTTAGAAATTAGTTATTTATGGCGTTTTAAAAACGTCATAATATCTATGGCGTTTGAAAACGTCATACTATTAAATCTCAAATATTATGAACTCCATTTTATGACGTTTTGAAAACGCCATAAAATTGACGGCGTTTTTAAAACGTCATGGAATGAGGGACAATTTTTTTGATCCGAAAAATTCCCCAAAATTTCAAGCGGTAAACTTAAAAAAAATGGAAAGCGCTATAACCCTAAATCCCCTTTCTTTCCCCCACAAAACACACAGGACATTCTTCCATTTGCCTCCAATCCTGAAAATCGTCCTCTCGTTTCCTCCTCATCGATCATCCTTCTTCACCATCGCACTGCAGTCCTCTCCTCGTCGTAATGTATCCCTCACTACCACTGCAAGGTAAGGCACTCTACTCATCTATTCACTTCTACTTTGTCTCCTTCGCACATCTTCCCTTTATTGGTGTTGTTGAATCTCCTTCACACTTCATTTTCTTCTTTTTCCAGGGCTCCATGGTTTCTATTTCGCTTAAGATAATCTAATTTGGGAGTATCTACTCCATGCTTGCAGGTAATTTGGGCATCTACGGTTTACCATCTCAGTTTTAGGGTTAACTAGTTTTATAGTTTTACTTCTAGGTTTTTCCGATTTCAAGTCTAGGTTCACTGAATTCACATCATATCTGCACAAAAGATCCAATTGATTCATAGATCTGTTGCGCTCAAGGCTTAATAGAGAGAGCACTTGTGATGTTTAGGTGGATTTTAGACAATAAGAAGTGAGATGTTGAAGATGGTAAGGTTGTTGCCTCAGGTTGCTAAATTAGATTTTCCCTTTCGTTAAGCTTCGGTCAGATTTCATTAAGCTTCAGTCGAATCTCAACCTCATCACTTTAATACCTAGTTAGGGTTTCATTTTCTCAAACTGATTGTATAATAAAAGCACCTTAGTTGCTTTGTGCTATAATCTGTCAGCTGACAGTTGCTAACATGAAAGGGTTCATTTTGCCTGCCAGAGGACATTCTTTTCTAGTATCTGGTACCATGTATTCTGCCCAATTGTCTTATTTCTCCTTTCTAAGATCTGATTGTATAATAAAAGCACCTTAGTTGCTTTGTGCTATAATCTGTCAGCTGACAGTTGCTAACATGAAAGGGTTCATTTTGCCTGCCAGAGGACATTCTTTTCTAATATTTTGGTGTTCTAACATATTTCTGGATTCATCCATTGTGTACAACATTAACTGAAAATCCTTATTTTAATGCTGAATCTAAAATATTAATAGACTACTCTCTCATGTTTTTCTTAAAGCTCGTTGCTGAGGCATGGGATTGTGGAGGACTTTACCAAGTTGGTGCATTTCCCCATTGGGGTATATGGTCCGAATGGAACGGAAAGGTTAGTTCAGAATATTCACAGCTTCTTGTTTGATTCTTATTTGACTGCTAAATGTCACCTAAATTTGCCAACTAAATTTGATTCAGATCCCTCATATTTGAAAGATTTTCAACATTCAAGCCATCAAGCATTCTTGAAAGTTGAAACCAATGCAATATTAATGATATTCATTTTGGGATACTATAGGAGAGCACTTGAAAATCTTCAAGTTTCTTACAAGGGTTTTCTTTTGGAGGGGGTGTTGTGCTCTTGCTTGAATTTAGCACTATAATAACTGTGTATCTTACTGAATTTCAGTACCGTGATGTTGTACGTCTATTCATCAAAGGCATGAAGGATGGGCTGGTGCATTTGCTAAATGCCTTTGTGGTAGTCCTAATTTGTACCAGGTACTTTTTTTACTTTACTTAGCAGTATGAGCTTGAAATCCTGTCTCGTATTTTTTAGGTAAATAGAGTGGTTAACGGAGCCACTCTGCGTATCTTTTTATTCTACCTCGTTTCGTACTTCATCAATCATCATTTGTTTTAATCTATTCTACAATTTTCCTTTCATTTTAAAATTTTAATGTACATCTTGATTTTTTTTGTTAGTTCTCACTTAATCTCCTTTTTAGGCGGGTGGAAGGAAGCCCTGGAACAGTATCAATTTTTAATGTACATCTTCATGTTTTAACTCTTTTTTTTTTTTTGTGTGTGTGTGTGTGTGGTATTGTTCCGCTGGTCCTACTTTAATTGCACACACCATCGTAACCAAAATGAAATGACTCATGCAATGGTATATCATACCCTTTTGATTGCAGAGTTTGAAATCCTTTCTAAGAACTTACTAGTGAAAGCACGGTGTTTCATCTAGCTAATTTCTAAAGATATAGAGATCAATCAAAGCTTCATACGTTGAATGCCATTTCACTAAAAGCTCTACATTGCTTCTTCACTGGTTGCAATTAAGCATAGTAGATTTTTTTTATGATTTTAGCTTATCTACACAGATTTTTAGCCGGTTAAAATGCTTGCTATTGTTGAGTGGCCTACCATTTCATTTCTCTTCTTGAAGAATTTCTGTAAAGTTGCAAGTACTTTTACATGTAATGCTAATCATTTAGAAGAACAATCATAGGAACATATTTGGGGATCTCAATGATTTGTATGATATCTACTTACCTTGGTTGTCTTATCCATCATAAACTTGAACTATAAGTATGAATTTGGGTATATTTTTTAACCTAGTTCTTATTAGTGCAAACAAATATGCTTTTATGACTACGTGATAAAGGGATGTACCTTTTAGACTATTTTAGCTTTACTGAATTCATTATTTTGATGATCTTCATGATTGTGATATTTACACTGTTTTTAGTCACTTAAATTGTATCTTCATGTTCTTGTAGGAGCGATGGGTTTATTGATGTGAGGTTGGATGGGCTGACTTATTAGTTGCAAGGGAGAGTATTTGATGTTGAGGTAATTGATAAATCTTATTGCTTCCTTATTTCATTTTTCACTTACATGTTGTTATATATAGAGTTAATAAACTGGAAACTCTTCAACGTGTTGATAAATGCTTTTTTTCTTTATGAATAAGTATTTTGAATTAATGTATAATCTTGTGCTTGGATCATTTAATGTATAGAATGAGTTCGGAGTATGGAAGGATGAGCATATATATATATATATATATATATATATATATATATATATATATATATATATATATATATATATATATATATATATATATATATATATATATAAAGTACTTTGTATAGGATGGTAAGATACTTTACCCGGGATCTTGAGATTTCTCACATTGAGCTCACTTGCTATTGTATAAGATTGACTTATGATTCTATCTTATCCGTATTATTTGTAAGCTCTAATATTTCAATATCTTTTTTTGTTAAGTAATAAAAAGACAAATTTCCTTAGAAGCATTCTGTTACGTAGTCTTATTGAGGGAAACAGATCGATGGAGATCTTGAGGCAACTCTCACTTAGTCGAGGAATCAACGTACAATACTTCTCTTCATCCATTTCCTATTTACTTGGTTGACTACAGAAATTTAAATGTTAATTTAACATTAGATCTTTTGAATGAATTTCGATATATGTTGAGAAATGTCATATTGATTTCCATTTATGACAGATTTGTGCTTGCGATGCTAGTGTTTTGTCTATCATTTGGAGGATAATGTTTCAGGCAGGGGAAAAGTAATCTTTGCTCATTTCCTTTCTTTTGATAATAATTTGTGTTGTAACAGGTAATGTTTCCGGGCGATTGATCATTCCTACTTTTTTTTGTCAAAGCTGCTAGCTGGATGATAATGACATGCTCAACATGTTGGGATGAAGATAGAGGTCAAAACTTAATTATGAAGTTAGAGTTCTATTGTTTGTAAAAGAATCTTATGCATTGGTTTGGAGTTTGAAGAGATATAATGGTTGTAATCCTTTTAGTACCTGAGCAGAATATGGTTATATATTAATTATATTTTTTTTTAAATAAATACAATTCCATGGCGTTTCTAAAATGCCATGGAATGTGCAACTTTTGATTTTTTTTTAATTTGTAAAGATATCCATGGCGTTTGAAAAACGCCATGGATTGTTATTCCATGGCGTTTGTAAAAACGCCATAAAAAGCTTGACTAAAAGACGGCGTCGGCTTCGACGGCGTTGAGGCATGGCGTTGAAAAACGCCATGTTTATGTTTTTATGGCGTTTTTTAAACGCCGTAGAAGGGTATATCTGTACTAGTGTGAGAATTACTCACAAAATCAGGAGTGGTCCCCCTAGATGGTGGTGCATCAGTAGCAACCACACACCCTTTCTTTGACACCCTATTTCTCTGAGTAGGCGGATCTGACACCTGATGCAGATGATCATCGTCTCCAAACATGAGGCGAGGGAGAGATGAATTGACAGATTGCCCAATGTCATCATGCTTATCTACCATGTCTTTGGAAGAAAATATCCATTCCTTAAAGACAACGTCCCTACTCACAAAATTTTTGTGAGTATGCAAGTCATATAGCTTATAAGCTTTGTAACCTGGACGGTATCCCAATAACACACATCTTCTTCCTGAAGCATCCAACTTAGATCTATGAACCTTTGGGATATGAGCAAAGAAGAGGCAACCAATCACCCGAAGGTGATCATAGTCTGGTTGTTTTTGAAACAAAAGTTCATAAGGAGTTTTGAAACCCAACACAACAGAAGGCAGAAGGTTGATGATGTATGTTGCTCCTAACGCATATTCCACCCTAAAACCTAACATGAAGGTCGGCATTTATTCGAATTGCATGAGCTATTTCAATCAAATGCCTATGCTTACACTCCACTCGACCATTTTGCTCATGGACATAGGGAACACATCTCGAATGATGAATCCCTTTGGCAAGAAGCAAAGCTGCTAATCTTGAGTTAACAAATTCAGACCCATTTTCTGTTATGAGAGTTTTGACACGAGCCTCGAATTGAGTCTCAACTCTAGCCAAGAACCCAGTGATTGTCTCAGACACTTGACCTTTATCACGCAATAAAAAGGTCCATGTGGACCTCGAGAAATCATCCAAACTAGTTAAAAAGAAACGAGCACCACAAATTGATGCCACTTTTTTAAATTTAATCAATTGTATATCGATATATTTTCATCGATTCTACTTTTATTCACTGATGACACGATTGTGATTACACTGCGTTGATGCAATTATTTGTGATTATACTTCATTGATGCAATAATTTGTGGTGACATTTTTTTTACATTTTTATATAATTGATAACACAAGAGCATAAAATATAATTAAACTTCATTGATGACATTTGTGATTACACTTCATTGATCTCAATCATTTGTGATGACATTTTTTTAATGATATTTTTATACAATTGATAACATAGGAGAATAAAATTAATGTGATTGCACTTCATTGAGGATATTTTTAATGACATTTTTAACAAAACTTTTGATGACATATTCATAATTAATATATATATATAGATGCTAAGTTTTATTTGCTAAAGTTCAATGAAAGCACAAAGGATGGTTGCTAGCTAGCAAACGTGCAAACACTACCATTAGAAGCCATTATCTCCTTCAATCCCATGATTATAAGCAAGCATGTTAAAATTTAATAAGCTCTCATTTTCACTTCTTGTTGGCATCATCTTTACACCCCTTCATTTGATGGGCACAAGTGTTCCCACACATGACAACACGACATTATGACAACAACTCTTAATAATTTCTGCAAGCTGCAACATTAGCCAACATTTGGACAATTATGACAGTGATATTAATGCTTCCTTTGGTCTACTCCATCTAGTGGCAACTCCTAATGCACAACGTCGAGCAATTCCTTCTTGTCCTCCGTAGTTACAACTTTCCACCTACTTTAAGATATAACAAATTTTCTACACTCAACATAAAAATTGGATAGGCATACGATTTTCTGTCCAACACTAGCAAAATATAAAAGTTGGAGCTTGGCTTGATTCCAAAATCAGCAACCCACTTAAACTTGCAATTACAACACTAGATCTGCACAAAAAGAGTGACCAAGTTACATAAAAAGAAGGCAAAACTAATTAAAATAACCCAACCTTTGGAGGGGTGTTAAAAAAATATCTCCACTTTTAAACGGTAAGAAAAATAAGCCAACCTTTGAGGGAGATGGAAAAAAAATATCCCAATTGTTTTTACAACTATAAAAATATGAGCAAAAAATGATAACATATAATTGATGAAATTAAGATTTTGATGAATTTTGAATGATATTAACTTATTTTAATGAGAATGAGATCATTTAACTAATTTTATATCATTGTTTTGACTCAATTTATGGTCGGAAAAATGACTCGGGATATTTTGTTACCATCTTCCCCAAAGGTCGGATTATTTTTCTTACAGTTGAAAGGTGAGGGTATTTTTTTAACACCCATCTAAAGTTTGAGTTATTTTAATTAATTTCACCTAAAAGAAAAGAAAGATGGAGATTCCAGTAGGCTTTCAACTTATTGAATGAATCAGCCATACGAAAACATCTCAAATTATCATTATTAAGCAGACAACACAACATGTCCAAGCTAGATTAATTAACCAACTGTAGAATAATTTTTTTGGGAAGAAAAACAAAGATAATAATGAGCATGTCAAAAAGATTAACTTGTAAGCTTGAAGTGAAGAATCCGATAACAATTCATTTGCAAGGGCTGCCTTCCTTTCCCTTCTTGTCAATCTGGTCAGATGATGGCGCCACAACAGTACCAATCTACGAAAAAACAAAATAAATCAACATTTGATCCATAAGAGAGCATCAAGATCACTAAATTCGCGAGCCAACATTCGAACATAGCAAACCAATTAAGTAACCTGGAAGTATTTTGGCAGCTCCTTTGATTTAAATTTACTCTTCTTCTAATGCCTCTTAGGATCCATGACACTCCTCAACTATGACAGTTGCAAATAGATGTCAAAGATCAGTACTTAATAGCACTCCCTGGATATAAAACCGGCAAATCCAAACTCTGCTAAGCAATATTTTCCTTTTTTCAATAAAATGTTACCTATAAAGAAAATCCTAATATTTGGAAGGTGAAGGGAATATTCACTGCTCTCCTACAATCCAGGATAACAATTAACAACAGTAGTAATTAACAGGCAATGCGCGTAGATGAAATTTCTTGATACAAGATTCTAATCCATATGTAGACGAAATTTCAAGCAATCAATTTCCAGAATCCAAATTGTATATCCTAAAAGCCAAATGTCCTAAATTGTCAAGATGGACTCAATCAGAAGCATTCAAGAATCAATATTGTGTTGCTTAAAAGCTTAAGAACTAAACTCCATAACTTTCAGGTTTACATGTCGATTCACATTAAAATCCGACGGTGAAATTGAATTCCGAAGAGTTCCAACTATCGAAATCTTAGGCAGAAAGCATCAATTATCAATTGCACAAAATTGTCAAACAAAACCAAAATTGGAAATCTAGGTCAACTAAAACTCAACAAATTGAAACGAAATCGAAACACACCATAGCTGTGAAAGCTTACAGATGAATCGTATCCATGGAAAAACCAAAATCAGAGCCTGAGCACAGAAAATCTAAATTCGTTTGATACACAAATAGAAACAGCAATCTAAATTCATTCCTAGATTTACAAGAAGGCACTACAGAAATTCACAGTTGGACCTGAAGCACACAATCAATTCATTCCCCAGATTTAATTGCGATCTAAACAAAATGTAAAAGATTAGAGCAAGAAACTCCAAATTAGGTCAATCTAGAGGGAGGCACGAAGTTTCGGAGAATCGACAAATGAGGGGAAATTACTCAAATTAGGATTTAGGGTTCTGAGGAGGGGAAGAGGGATAAGTGGGCGGTCAAGGGGGTTGAGAAGAACTTACCGACGGCTCCGCTGATGGCACCACTGAGAGCGACGCCGACAGTAACCATTTCCAAGCAGTTGTCCCTTGCCATCTTCTTCGTCCTTTCTCTATGTTTTTCTTCAAAACTGATTATTGAACAACCGTTAAAACATCGGAGCCGAGCGATCTTTGGCGAGATCTATGGACTCGAGGGCGAGGCGGTCCGAATGAGGAGAAGGAAGGTAGACGGACGAGGAAGGAAGCCCCATCGACACCGGCAAAGGAAGGGGGGCTGGGAATCCAGGGAGGCGAAGGAGGGCGAGAGCGAGAAAGAATGGAGGAATCGCCAGCAAAGAGAGGAGGAAGTAATGGGGTATAGAGGGAAAAATAAACTTTAACGAAAACTAGAACGGCCAATCAAACAATTAGGTGGATTAATCAGCTAATTAAATACTCCATTCGATCCAAAAAGGATTTCGTTTTACTTTTGACACATTGCTATCAATTTCTTCCCTTGCTTGGACAGGCAGCGGTTATTCCACGAACGAGGAAGCGTTTACTTGGTTGCTTAATCAACCCAAGATCCTCAACGCTTCATCCCTCATCTGTAGACTAATGGATGACATCGTTTCGCACAAGGTAAGTCTGTGGATAATGTTATGTTTTTAAACCAACTGAATGTTTGACATACTATATGCATAACGATGCAGTTTGAACAAGAGAGGGGGCTCCCACCATCTGTAGTAGAGTGCTACACGAAGTAGTTTGGGGTGTCGGAGGAAAAGACATGTGATGTATTTAGAGTTGAGATTGAAGAAGCTTGGAAAGACATCAATGAAGCATTTCTAAGGCCAACTCCGGTGGAGATGCCGGTTTTGATGCGAGCGCTGAACCTAACTCGTGTGGTGGAGTTACTGCATAAGCAGAGCGATGGGTATACTCATGTTACTCAAGAAGTTAAGGGATATATCCTTACTTTGCACTATTGTTCAAGTGTAATTGTTTTATTAAGACTATAGATATCCATGGCATGGGTTGGTTACGACATAGCCCACTAAACAAAATGTATCCAATTTTATGTATTCCCATTTTGAAACATTTTGGAGTTTTTTTTTTGTTAATTAAGAATTCGAGATAGACCTACCTGAATCTTAATAGGTTGACAAGTCGGCAGATGAAAGACCGTCAAAACATGCAATAGAAAAAATAAAAGGTACGATGAAACAAGTGGAAACGCACTTTAGAAAAGGCGAATATAGGCAAAACTAAATCAAGCAACGTACGATACTATGAACGGAGCCAAGCACCATCATGAAAAAAACACTGCTAGCCACCGATACTTTAGAAATCCGTGTGGACAGTGACGACGAACTTCTAGGAAACTCCTTCTCGATCATGGGGTTGCCCCGTAGTCCGTACACACCACGGCGACCCCATCTAGCTAGTCTCGGCTCCAACTAGTAGAACCACAATGAAGAAGAAGAATGCCTAGATGCACAAAAGCAAGGCTGCATATCGCCCGAGTAAACCACACCACGAACGGACCTGTTAAGTCCTCTCATGATTTAATTCAAGCGCTTTTGAGTTAGATTTCAAGTTATTATGAGAATCGTGGAGTTGTTAATTCAAACCCATTTTGGATTTATTTTAAGCCCTTACGAGTGTAATTTCAAGCCTTTACAAGGTTTGTGGAATATTTACAAGGTATAAATCAGATCGGACACGACAGGGCACTGGACACACTGAGAGGCGACACCGCAGCAGACCGGCGTTGGCCCGGGGGCACAGACCAACAAGAGCGACTGGGAGAGCATTGATCAACCAAGGCAAGCACGAACCCAGAGGCAGATGAAGATGAACGTACCCAGGAAAAAGATGAATAATTGATTTCAACAAATTACAAATTTGAGACTCCTATGCCCTCCATCTTCAACAAATTAAAAGAGCTTGCCCTTGACTGACCCGAGTATACGAGCATTCTTTGTTTCACTACAAATTTGACATTTCCAGGTAGACCATGTAGTATTCCCACCTTCCTTGGTCTGCTTATCAATAATTTCAACAAAGAGAAAACACAATCAGACTTCTCAGTTTCAGTCGATGCTTCGTGTGAAGCACTAGGGCCACTAGCGGTAGGCGTGGCCACGGGTCGGACCCGGCGGGTCGAACCCTTCGACCCGCCGGGTCAAGGGTCGGGGAAGGGCGACCCGAACCCTAACCCGGGAATTCCACGGGTTGGCGGGTTCGGGTCGACCCGTTGACCCGTTGACCCGCCGGGTCGACCCGTTGACCCGGCGGATTCCTAAATTAAAAAAAAAAAAAAAATTTAATATTTTTGACTAAACAAATTTTTAAAAAAATGATAGGTAATGACTTTTTCTACCTATCATTTTTTATATCCATTTCATTTTAATATGAAGTGGAAAAAACATAAGAAATTTTATATTTTTATAAAACTTCATTCATCCACTACAATATAAATGTAGGGATATAAAACTTATCAAACTTTACTTCATTTCATTATAAGAAATAAAGCTTAAAGTGAAGAGTGAGGGTTAAAGGAGGATGTAGTACACATATATATATACATCCATCCCATCTCATTCTAACTCTCAACTTTCAATGTGGGACAAGACTCTTGTCCCACATTGAAAGTTGAGAGAATAGGGGATGTCTTTCAAATCTATAAAAAGGGAAGGGTGATAGTGCTTTTGACCCACATTGCAAACAAGTTTATGTTTATATATTATGAATTATTCTAAGAATAATATACATAATAATATTTATAAACATTAAAAAAAATATTTTTTTCAAAAAAAAAAATGGGATGTCGGGTTGACCCGCCGGGTCGACCCGTCGGGTCATGACCCGCCGGGTCATCGGGTTCAATACCCATGACCCTAACCCGCAACCCGCCCCCACCCGGTGACCCGTTGACCCGGCCCCGCCGGGTCACTGACCAGCCGGGTCATTGACCCGTACGACCCGTCGGGTCACGGGTCGACCCGTAACCCGTGGCCACCCCTAACTAGCGGCACTACTTGCAGTTGCATTCATTGAGGAATTAGGAGTAGAAATCGGATCTGAGAAGGAAAGAGGGATGAGAGGAGAGTTAAGAGAGAAAATTTACTCTGAAAGAGGGCCCCGACTGCAGTAGCCTGGTATTGGTATACAAGGTTTGGTAGTTTTTGTGATTCCTCTTCAATTTCTCTTCATTCGGTTCCAATTTGTTATTTGTGTGGGAGTGTTCGTGTTTCACAGTACCCTATTCATGTTATATCTTTTGTGTTTGTGATGTCTGTTCATGGTAGTTTTCGTGATTTCTCTTCAATTTCTTTTGTGTTTGTGATGTCTATTCATGCTGGCATTCGATTAGCTCTAGCTGTATGTGAGTGTTGGATCTCGATTCGCAGTTGCATGTTGTTGTGATTTCTTATACTTTAGTTGGCTTACCCCTGGTTGCATTCTTCTCCTTCACTTGTCTGTTACATTCTTCTTCTTCAGTTGTCTGCTTAGCCCCAAGCTTCATGATTGATAAATCGGATTATGTTGAACCTACATGCATTGGTATTACTCATTCTTGGTGATAGTTGATGCTCCTAATTATTTTGTTTGCAACTATTTGTTAACTGTCTCCACAATTTGTGACTGTGTATCATATTGTTTTCATTTATTAATTTTGTTCAAAGGTAGTCTTTTAAGTTGCTATGTTCGCTTTAGCATTTATCTTATAGCTTTTCCTTGCAATTATTTTCACAATTATTCAAAGATCATTCTTGCCAAATGCTGATCATCACCTTCTGTTGTCTATCTGATGCCGGGGAAGTAATAATGTTCATATGAAACTGGTTATTGTAAAGCAGTTATCCTTGCTTCAGTGGGGTGTAGTAGTTTGAACTGCTTGGATGCATTTCTATGTAATGTTCATGTTCATATACAAGCTATGTCCTATTTCTTTCACCCATGATTAATATATGTCGTTCGTAATTGATATTGCATTATTGTATTGTCACACCTATAGCTCCCTATCACATAATTGATATTGTTTTTTTTTGAGTTGGTAGCTATCTCCATTTGCCAAGATACAATCATGGGAGACTCGGACGGAAGTTGGCCAAGTGGGTGTCCCGAAAAGTATTGGTGGATAGGAGGTGAAGAACCTGTCGAGCCATGGTATGCACACTGCGCTCATGTGATACCTCTTACCTCGTATGCGATCTTGTCCCAATTTCCCATTATTTCTGTTCGTCATATGACAAATTTGGTGACCCGTTGGCCTATGGCAGCATGAGAACATTGGGGAGACCAGTGCGCAGCATGAGGTGCAATCTGCCTTCAACGTGACTAACGACGAAAACGTTCCTCCTGCTCGCCACCCACTGGCTGAGGTAAGGCAGCCAATGCAGGACTCTCCTGCCCTTGAGAACCCACGTATTGTGGAGTTGGAACGCCTGAACTTGGACATCACTTCACGACTGTTCGAGGTGGAAGCTCGTGAGCAGCGCCACACGGATAAGCTGCACAGGGTCACCACCTTCAACGACGAGCTCATTGGGCAGGTTGCCGGCCTCTCTACTTCCTACGCGCTGTTGTCGGCTAAACTTGTTGCTTCAAGGACCCGCGAGAAGAGGAACAAATTGATGTGCGTTGTGATGGGGATGTTAGCCCTGGCTGCTGTTCTCAGGAAGTAGGCGGCGCGGGTCAGGTAGGAAGCATGGTGTGAAGGAGCTGGGTACGTATGTGACTGACGCCGTAGTCTTTTGTTTGCTATCAACCTACACTACGGTTGTAACTGATGGCCATATGAATTATTTTCTGACTATGTAGCTTGTTATTCACTAGTATTTTGTCGCATCGTGTGGTGCTAACTTGGATTAAGACAATGTCGGGTAATTGCAATGGCTAAGGGTGTGGGACAATGTATGTAATTATTTCTATTTAAGTCATCTTGGTACCATATTATGTGTGCGTTCGTAAGTTACTATGTGTGCGAATGTACTTCCTACGCCGTTTGCTTAAACATAACAATCTGGGAATTACATTACCGATCCTTGCTCCATACAGATTGACGGAACAACCTACAGATTATCATGTTCGACATTCATGCCATGGAGATGGGGGAATTACAATACACATACGTTTAAAGTTATCAATATTTCACATTGATGGAACAACCTACAGATTGACATTGGGTGGGAGTGATCTACAAAAGGCGCTACATACATGTTATAAAATCCGCTACTTCCCAATTGTGTCATCTAGATCAACAAAAGGTGGTTCATCCCAATTAGCAATTACCATACATGACTACCTTCGTCAGTGGCGGTTTTTCCATATTGCTCGTGCAATGTCATCCCTGAGGGCCCTCATGCCAACGGGCGGCCCGTCTTCGTCATCACTAGAGGACGTGTCATCGCTTTCGTCATCGAGAAACTCTTCCTCCACGTCCTCATCACCGGCCGCACCAACGTCTTCCTCCTCGACGAAGCATGCAATGATGATGTCTATCTGCTTACCGACAGGATACTTGGCCATTGTTATGCTTATCTTCCATTGGCTCTTATAAATCCCAAAGGAGCGTTCAATTGCACCACGTAAGGACGAGTGTCGCGAGTTGAATGCCTCCTTCTCGGTTGATGCCGCCTCTGAAGCGAAAGCCGGTCGATGGTACTTGATCTTCGAGTACGGTACTAGGTAGCCTTGGCGATCCGGGTATCCCTTGTCGCACACGTAGTATCGCCATGCAGGAGGTTGTGGGAAATGTATGCCCGGGGTACTAATCGCGTGATCGAAGACACGAGCGCCGTGCACGCTACCCTCCCACCCCGCTGATATGAAAGTGAAATTCAGGTCGAAGTCACAAACAACCATAATGTTGAAGGTTGTTATACCCTTGCGCCCCCGGTAAGGGACCTGCTGGTCACGAGGGATGTACGCTTGAATGTGAGTGCCATCGATTGCGCCTATGCAACCCTGCATGGAGATGGGGCCATAACCATCTAGATGAGCCATGGTCGTGCAATGAAGTAGCTGTTATTCGAAGAGAGTTCGTACCTTGAAATATCGGCTGTAGTGTGGGTCGTCTGCAATTTGCTTAGGCACATCCTGTAATTGCGGGTCGACGGGCTTCAAAACCTCGTGAGCAAGTCCATTCTATCCTCGACTACGGCCCACCAATGCGTCAAGGACATCGCTGATGCACTCGCTAATCGTGCTCGTCGATCTTTTGAAGCGCTCGCACGTGTTGCGTTGTGATTCTCCTCATGCCATCGTCTTAACGAAAATCCCGACCTTCTCTCGAACGGACATGTTAATGGACCCTCGGAGTCCGAAGCGATGTTGGAGCACCGAGCAGAGGCGAAGGAACACATACTTAGGCATTCGAAACACTTGGATTGAGCAAAGGTCAGTCTCGTGGGATAGAATATCGTTTATCCACTTATCCCATGTGTACTCTTTAATATAGTAGGGTACCTTGTAAACGTACTTGTAGTAGTGACGTGCGAACTGCAAGGCCTGTAGTTCCATGAGCAGCCACAACAGTATAGCTAGTCTATTGCGCCGTCTAGCAACTAATGCAGATGTTGGGTTCCGCATGGCCTAATCCATGCAGACAAGACAGTACCATGTTCAGGAACCACCTTGGCACGCAAAGTACAAGAATATGAGAATTGAATACCATAGAGATGTGAAAGAGAGTATATAAACAACGGAAGCAAATGTCATATAAAAAAAACTCAACCAAACAAAGTCAAGCCGAACGCAGGCATCTAGCCATAGTTTGAAGCAAACACATGACAAACATAAAACGAAGTCTCATGACCATATGAGACACTCTCTAGATAGATCCACCCCTGTTGCGAAAGGGAAATTCCAACCACGCAAGCCTTGATGTATTGCGCTTGCAAGCCAAAAACAGTTTGGCTGTGTTGAGGTTGATTAGGGACCCAAATGCAAAGCACCACAAGGGGCAGGAATCCTCAATCAGCCCCTCCTCCACCATCTTATCTAGAACTTCCATGACCTCAACAGCTTGGTCTTTCTCAGCCTTGGATACTTGGCTCTCAGCATGCAGAGCAGCTATCACCTCCTTGCTTGTTTCCCGAACCACCTCGAAATGTCGATCGAACAATGATGAACCTGTCGACTGCCTTGTGCTCTTTCTCTTCCGAAGCAGACTATTGGCCGACGATGCTGGCCTCTTTGATGAACACTCTGGCATCGAGCTACACCCAGCCGTTGTGACCTGTGTGGGCTGCATAGTAGGCACGGGAGCAGCAATGCTAATGTCGCGCACCATGTCCTGGAAGCTGGCCCCCAGCTCCGCCTCAAGGTTGTCGAAGTCAATGTGAAGGTCGAAATCTCCTGTAGGGCGGTTCAACAATTGTGGCCTAGCTGCGTCCTCGAAGCCAGTGAACATGGGTTGGGGAGGCTCAACTGGATCCATCGACGGCGCAACACAATTAATGCTGCCCAGTTGCAACCGTACCTCCGTATATCTGGTCCCAAGCTTCCTCGAGTTCGGGTGGGATACCTTTCTTGCGGAATCTCTTGATGTTCCCATTCTTCTGCGTAAAACAACAACTGAATCAGTTTAGCTTCATATCAACAATGACGGACATGTTTAGTTCCCCCGTGGTATAAAATAAGGATCGCGTACCTGGATTTTCTTCTACCACCATTCCTTTGTGGCGTTGATGCACCCGTTCTGCTAATCCCACCCAAGACCAGTTTCCCCGTGTTTCAAGTCTTTACATTCCTTCCATCGTTCTTTCAGAGTGTCATGCTTGTTCTTGAGGGTGTCCTTCCCACACTTCGTCCTGGTGACCTCCTCAAACTGGGTGCCTGGGTGGTAAGCTCAACCCAACTAAATGCCTGATCGCGCTCGTACTTACACTGATATGCGATGAGGAGGTCGGGGAACTGATTAATCAATGTCGGGGTCCAGGGATATGCTTTGTCCTTCGACGACTTCTCTTTCTTAGCCTTGTCTTTCTTACCCTTCTATTTCGTAGCCTTTTCCTTGGCGGGAGGTGGAGGGGGAGTGCTAGATGAGGACATGCTTATCGTCTAACCGTAAGCTGCAAACAACACACCTTGACACCGCATACACAACCAACAAACCAAAAATTGTAATCACTTCCATTTTCAACCACAATGTCGTACGAGGTTATTGGGTGCAAGGATCGGTAATTGCAGGCAAGCAAACACTAAGCAAAATAACCATTTCCCACAAACAAGTGTCAATACACATAAATGCACAAAAGGACATACATGTTACACGACACAACTCATTCTAAATGGAATTTCTAAAACTGAAGGTTACATACAAATCACTTAGTCCCAAAGTTGGGATATATTTTCCAAATTTACCTATTTCGTTTTGTGTTGATTTCCTGTGATGGTGGCCGAGAGATTAGCTTATGAAATAATCATGACTGTGTAGATGATCATACATCATGTATGCAATAATATAGAGTATGAACATCCAAACATTACATAAGAAAATTACAAATGTACGTTGTTTGTTGAAGCACACACAAATACACACTATTCCTGGGGTGAGAACCGATCACTATGTATATGATAGTGTATATGAGTCGGGAGTCGGGAGAAGCTCGGGCACCACTCGAGATCAATTTCAAACAAGCTGAATTTCATCTCGTTTAAGAGTACGAGACCATTGTTAAATTATTCAAACTCAGGCTATCACGAAGGCTCAACGACATCAATTGAAATGGTGTTTGATGAAATCAATTGGAATGGAATGCACACTAGCATAATTTGGTGAAAACAAGTCAAGACATCAAGTTAACAATCCCCAATTTTTGCAAAATATGGCAGGCACTAAACGCCATTTCGACACATAACTAGTTCACAACACAAACCCTAACGAAGTTCAATCACAGTAAAAAAAACACCAAAACCATCGAACAATTGCCCACAATCGAACCTCAAGGTGAATAATCGAACCAGGGTACAAAGGAGGGAGGACGACTTACCAGTTTTGCCTCTGTTCGAGGGCCAACGGACGACAAAGGGGAGAGCGCCGACAGGGGACCGCGCTGAGTCCAAGAGGAGGAGGCTCCTTTGAGGGGCGACGCCGATGATGGTTACCCAAGGCCTCGCCGTCGACTGACCGGAAAGAGGAGATGTCTTTGGTCCGATTGGCCACGAGCAGGAGGATCCCTCACAGTTGTTTCGGTTGCAATGGTGAGGGGATTGTGTGTGTGGCTGAGGAGAAGGGGTAGGAAGAGGGTAAAAATTAAGGGCATTTTGGACATTTTGCTATGAAAAACCCCTTACAAATCTTACCCACACCAAACACCTTTCTAGCTTTTCACGAGATTTTTTGTCCTAAAAAAACATAACCTTTTAAATCCCTATAATCTACAAAAAAAACCCATAACCTCCAAAATCTACACAAAATCTACTTTTTACAATCTATTGTCAAACACAACCTAAATTGATTCTAAAATTAAATTTGGAATCAATTTGGTTGATTTGGGATTGCGTTACGGGATCGAGATTCGAGATGAAAAAGGAGAGAGTCCAGGTTGGATCCCCTAAAAGTCTACAACACTTTACTGTGTTACTTAATGGACTCTTGTACTTTGAACTACCTTAGCAGTGTTAAAAGTTGTTACTCCATACACTTATGAAATCAAACAACCCTCCCAAGCATTTCAAATTGAGAAATAGACCTATTCAAGTACATTTTATTTAGTGGGCATATCAATACTGTACCAGGCTACCAGCCCATTGGTTATATATATGTGTAGTCTTAATCAACTCTTAAATTTCAACAGAAGTACAAAGTAAGGAGATGATACATTCCTTAATTGTTGGAGTAACGTGAGTATATACCCATCATTCTCCTTGTGTAACAGCTCCGTCACACGAGCCAAGTTTAGCACTCGCATTAGAACCGGCATGGCCACCGGAGTTGGCGTTAGAAAAGCTTCATTCATGTCCTTCCAAGCTTCATCTATCTCATCTCTTAATACATCACATGCCTTTTCCTCCGACACCCCAAACCGCTTTGTGTAGCACTCAACCGCCGATGGTGCGTGACCCCTCTTTTGTTCAAACTACACCATTATACACATAAGGCTAATTAATTAAGGTTATAACTCACTTCAATTCATTACATGCATGCATCAATCACCTTACCTTGTGTGAAACAATGTCATCCATCAGTCTACAAATGAGGCATGATGCTTGGAGGATCTTAGGCTGATTAAGCAACCAAGTAAACGCCTCCTCATTTGCGGAATCGCCCATCCAAACAAGAGAAGAAATGGCTAGCGTTGTGTAACCACATGATACCAATGATACTTCCATATACTCTACGAATGTAGGAACGTGTTGTGTCTCGAGCCATTTTAATTCTTTCCGCCATGTATGCCCTCACTAATTTTTTCAACTACACAGTTCAATACATATATACACAACTATTATCAAGCTCTTATTTTGGTCCAAATTAAATATTGTTGTTAATAAGTAGAAGCAGTTATTACAGTTTCTTTTGCATATTGAACTCTGTAGAGCTGCATGTTTCGCCGGATCATTTCCTCCTCTGATTTGTTGTAAACATCTAAGAGTTGTTGATAGCAAGGTTTCATGTACTCCGGCAAATCAACAGTGGCTGCGACATCCCACCTGTGATAATCGATCCCCGTTAAAATAAGCAATTAAATAGCTAAAGAAAATCATATGTCACATAAATTTGACCTGTTTGTGGCATCAGTGAAAATTAAAGCTCGAGTTCATCTATTGTACCATAAGCGTCAAATTTGTCATCAATAATAGATATTGTTGCCATGACTTGGGTTAGGGAGCGTCTAGCCATGGCGTAATGTGGCTCAAAGTACACCCCTAAAATCCAAAAGTAACATTCAACTAGTCGATCTCGTGCAAATGGGAATTTCGTCTCGCAATCTAGATCCTTCCACCATCTGAAAACAAGATCAAAATAAATCACACATATATACAATTGATACTAACATCAATCAGTTAACTAAGCTTACTTTGTGCTGATGCTTATATCTTCCTAGTGCGATTTTTGCAGTATGTTGAAGTCTAATTTTGCGAAGCAAAGTAGAACTTCGGAATGCTGCTCATTCTGTTCATAGATGGAAATGTAGTTCCTTGCCTCTAATCGCGGTAGTCTTTTACGAATAGGCCTATATAGAGCTTCACGCACTTGTTTCGCGGTAAAAGGGCTTAATTCAGACAACAAAGATTTAAGGCAACTTGTGGTAAAGTGAAGAGCATCATCCAAAATTGTATCTCCTCGTGCTCTAAGATACGACGCTTCATATAAGCTTAGAAGACCATCTACATCATTGGACAATGATTCGTCGAAGTTGTTGTTATCATCTATATGAACCTTCTGAATACATCTGCACCGAATATATGTACAACTAGATTAGTATGTCGAAATGTAAAAAGAGCCAAGTACATATGTAGTACCACATGTGAGATTGTATCCGTGCTCTCTAAGCAATCGAAACCTAACAGCCACGGTGTGGAGATCATCTTCGTTAGTATGAATCTGATCACGATGCTCAGTGAACACGCGTTCCAATTCCTCCTTGATTTCTTCTTCGAAATGGTATGCAACACCTAATCTTTGGATCGCATCAATCAAGTTCAACTTTGCACGACTCCTTTGGTCATCCGTTATCATCTTTAGAACTTCTCTCTTCAAGATCTCTGCCTTCTCCTTCCATTCACAAAGAGTCTACATATATATCAAAGAAATTAAATAATTTACAACTCCTCTACATAAATTAAACATGGTGAAATAAGTAAGATAAGAGAGGAAGGAGCGTTACAGGTTCATTAGGCACATAAGAGAGGAAGGTATCACCCCAATCAAACACGACTCCATTTCTTGTATTGAGTGCTCTCTCTTGATCTCTCAATGCATTACTTTATTTTCAATGTGGGGGAATTGAAATTTCCGAGAAGTTACTTCAAGAGAATTGAATTCCCGGGAAGTCCAATTAATGGGGATTGTGAAAATATGTTTGGTTGATTTTTTTTATATTTTAGAGGATTAAAAGCGGATTAGGAATTCCCGAGAAGGTGAGTGAACTCCCTCCATTTTAGAGGAATTCAACTTCCCACAAAGCTGAATTCCTACGTTTTTTAATTTAAAAAATACCAAACAAACACATGAATTTCTCCTACTTTCTTGAAGTTCTACATCATGAGTTTTTCTCTTGCCAACCAGACGAGCTCTTACTATATATAAAAAATATATTTTATTGCTTTATTAAGTTTATTCCTCCAATGCCCTCCGGTTGAAAGCTTGATAAGAAATGTATATGTACGTTTCATAATTTTTTTTTTTGGGGTGAAATGTACGTTTCATAAATTAATGAAAAGCCAAAGCAAATGATTAATTTGTAGACAGTAGTATATTAGAGGGTAATATAGTCTTTTACTCTTTTCAAAAGTTGGTGAAGGTCAGTGGCGGAGCCAGGATTTCGGCTAGGGGGTGCTAAAAAAATTTCGTAAATTTTCTTTTTGGTGTATACATTATAAGAAGATTTTGTAAAAAAAATATTGAAAAAACACTAAAATATTGAAAAAACACTAAAAAAATATTGAAACTAAGAAGAATGAATGATAGAGTAAAATAAATAAAAAGTAAAGGAAATGAGATTTGAACCCAACACCTTTTAATTCTCCTTAATTTTTCCCTTCCTTCCCTTACCACTTGAGTTAGATAGCACTTTTATTTTATATATCATTTAAATGTATTATATTACCTTAAAAATACTAAATATATGCAAAAAAAAGTTATTTTTTTTTATTTGTTTCCCGAGCCAGGGGGGTGCTCGAGCACCCCCCCCCCCCCAGCTCCGCCACTGGTGAAGGTTGTTACAAGTCAATGCTGTATAATTTCCTTGATTTCAGTTTAGCTCCACCAATGAAAACTCGATCTCTAGTTTTCTTCTGTCAATTTCCTTGTCTCTTATTGTGTTGAGTTGTTCAAATGGTATCAAAGTACATCGGATCTCCTTGAAATCTTGTTTCTGGTTACAATCCTGCTATCTCTGTTTCTGTTTGTGGTGTTTCTCTTGAAGATTGTTTTTTTTTATTCGTGATGACTGTTGTAGGGAGGAAATCGAGTTCAGAATATAATAAAATAGATCAAACCAGATTCTTGTCCACGCAAATAATTACAAGACCTCCTCCTGATGTAGCAGCGGGAAGTCAGGATCGATCCTCGAGGAAGCGTGTTAGCGGATCTTAGGCAGTGGAGGAATCTCACAAGCAGACAATAAACCAGACAGACAGAAACAACAGAGGAAAGCAGAAAAGAAAACGAAAGCAGCAATCTTGGCCGATATGGACTACCAGTACTCGATATCGAGTAAGAAAATCGACCACAGAAGCTCAATATCGACTTAAAACAGAAACAGGACACAAGGCAAGAAATTGGTCGATATCGACTAAAGCAACTCGATATCGAGTAAAAATACCGACTTGCAGAAACTCAATTTCGACTAAAGCAGTAACTTAAAACTGGAAATTCGTGAAATAAATCAATGAACTAAAATACTTCCAAGATTAGGGTTTCAACACCACAACGATAATCATGTAAAATAACACATAAAGGCATAAAAGATCATGCTTTTCATCAAATAATTTTCGTTATTAACAAATAGGAATATAGAGGCTTTCGCATAAACCCTAATTGTTACGTACTAACCCTTTTCACATAATTAATCTAAGTTGTATTAAGATCACGTTCGCTTCAATAACACAAACAAGGATCACCTTCAACTTTCGCAAAAGAATTATGCTCATAGGGATAGAAGACGAATTGCATAGAAAGATCAAACCTTTACCGCATTACCTCAGATGGCTACCGTCGGGCTCACCCCGACCCTAGAAGTGGGTGGACTACTCGCTCTTCATCATAAATAGACTCATCAATAATAAAAGGGAATAACTTTGCATTAAAAAAAACTAAAGAAAGCTTACAACCGAACAAGCCAAATCCGCTCTCGCCTTTTCACCTTGCTTTCGCCACAAGCTCTCTCTCTCTTTACTTACTACCTCTTCTCCTTCTCTAGAATTCAATAGATGGAAATCAGCCCCTAAGGCTTTATTTATAAGCTTCCAATCCTTGCTAATCAAGGAAGGAAATTCTATCTATATCTATATCTATCTATCTAAATTATTAAGATTAAATAATGGAAATAAAGAAATAAATCTCCAGAGGAATTATATCTAAAATAGATAAATATCTCTTTCTCTTGATAGCACTTGATAGATCTTTATGGAATTTGCTCTGTAAAATATCTCCATCGGACTCGGGATAGAAACTTAGCAAGAAGTCGGTTAAGCTCGGAATCAGCCTCTGTTGCTCACTCGATATCGAGTAAGGCAACTCGATATCGACCTGGCTTTCTCGGTTTCAGCTCAGCTACTCAATATCGACCAACAGGATGCATGTCGACTTGGTTTTTACTCGATATCAAGTAGATTAACTCGATATTGACTTCCATCTCTCAGCCCCAGATTTCTCCTGGTCGATTCCAGGATATTGACTCGGTATGGGGCACTCGATATCGACTTGAGGTAGTCGATATCGACCTCTATGTTCTTCTTCTATCCACTGAGCCATCCACTTTAAGCTTTGGTGCGGGACGAACGTCGTTGACACTTTCGCCCTTTACCAAATAGTAATAATATCCAATCTTAAACACAAACCAATAGATTAGGCAACCAATCACTTGATAAACCAAATAACTACTAGTATAGCGATGAAGTCCGGTGTCGAACCCATAGGGAGAAGCGATTTCCTACTCAATAACTCTAAGAAAAGACTCTTATAGCAAAGCAATGATTTGTAACAAGTAGCAAAGATGTAAAAGTAACAAGATTTATGATCGCAAAGTAAATTGATATCAAAGTAGAAAGAACATTTCACCTGCAATTCTCTGACAATGGTTGGAATTCATGGTCATCGGATTGATCTATTAATTATTCATATTCCTAGGTCTACTTGACTAAAGTTGAGAGATCCAAAGAGATTCAGTCATCTTATTCAATATCACTAAAGAATAGCATTAAGAACTCAAGTAATCAAGACCAATTGGCACATTGACTCAACTCAATTAAGACAAATAGGCGCATACCGAACTCAACCCTAATCGAATCTACACAACATAGATCAATTGAAATCATCCACTACAAAGACAAAGAGACATCACTATAATCAATACCTTTGTTTGCTATCGAGAAAACAACAACATATTCATAGCTAATATGCAATTCCTAACATGTTGATCATGCATATAAAGGAACACAAATATAAATTAAGCACAAGATGATAACTAAGAACATGAATAATCAAATATAATCAAATCCTCACAATCCAAACAACCATATCTTCGAATAAAAGACGAAACTATGAGTTTAGCAACTCATAGGCCAATTCTCTCTCTCTCTCTCTCTCTCTCTCTCTCTCTCTCTCTCTCTCTCTCTCTCTCTCTCTCTCTAATTGTGTTCATAGTCTCACAATAATCAACCACCCTAATGAAAAGAACTGAAAAACAACTAATAATGCCTCTCTAAAGTCGGCAAAACCCTAGTAGGAAATAGAATAAATAATATAAAATAATGTCTTCAGATCCAAAACCGCGTATCAGGAAAATTGGGTCACGGCGGGCACCGTGCAAATGGCGGCGGGCGCCGTCTATGCAGTGCCCGACGTTCCTCAATTGTCTTCAATAACTTCCAATGTCGTGCTTCCTTGCTCCTCTTTAGCTCCTCCTTAGCCTCCATATGCTCCAAAACATGCTTCTTAAGCTCTTCCCAAAGTCCATCCATGGTCGGAATGTAATTCTACAAAATAAACACTGAAAATGCGTAGATTTCGAACTCGAATACTTCACAAGCAATATACGGAACTAGACTCAAAGCATAACAAAACAACTACCTTATAGCAATAAGAAATACATATAATGCCTATATGAAATATGCATTATCAAACTTGTATGGTTACCCTCCCTGCCCATACCCGATGTGGGCCGGCTACCCTCCGACGTCGATGTTGCGCCCCTGCTACCCGTCCCCACCTCCGGCTGCCTCGCATGCTTTCTACTCCTCCCAGTAGTCAGCGGCATCACCCCAGCACACCGATCTCTTTGTGGCTTTCTCCACCATGGGGCTTCAGCAACCGGACGACAATTATTATATGGATATCGGGGCCTCTTCCCACATGACGAACATGCAAGGTAACCTACACACTGTTTTTAATTCTAGCACTTTACCTTGTGTTTATGTCGGAAATGGAGAACCTATGTCCATTTTTGGTTCAGGTCAAGCCACCCTACCCACAGGCCTCCTCCTTTTGCCATAATAACGTCCTTCTTGCCCCAAGCCTTATCAAAAACCTCATCTCTGTTCGTCAATTTACCATCGATAATCACGTGGCCGTTCAAGTTGACCCGTTTGGTTTTCTTGTGAAGGATCTACATGTGGGGACACCAATCATGCGGTGCAATAGCTCTGGCGACCTATACCCCCTTGCCGCAGCCAAACCACCGCCCTCTGCAACCCCATCCACCAACATCACCCTTGATTCCGACTTGTGGAATGCTTGTCTTGGCCACCCTTCGATCATGTCCTTCATTCATAGTCTCCGTTCTAGTCGATTAATTTCTTGTAATAAAGTCTCGGCTGTTTGCACTTCATGTGAGATCGCTAATAGGAAAAGACTCACTTTTCATATTTCTCATTCCGTTACATTTGCACCGTTTGACATTATACAATATACATTGTGATTTCCCAACATGAGTGCCACCGCTCCTCACAAGCTCTCCCCATGGTCCACCAAATGTGTTTTCTTAGGCATCTCCCCAAACCATCAAGGCTACCATTGTCTTCGCTTGGATACCAATCTGGTTGTAACATCTCGCCATGTGATTTTCGACGGACATACCTTACCCTTCGCTTCCCAAACCCATCCCCCCGTCACCACGCCCCAGGCCACACCAGACGCCGACACATACCCACCCCTCCTCCGCCACCTACTGCACCAAGCTTCCCTAGCCCCGCCCATGTCGCGCCCGCCGCCTCTGCCAGCCCCTTAACCACCTGTTGCAGCCCCCCAACCGCGGCAACACCCGCCGCACCATGCTGTGCCCGCAGCCCCATTGCAGCGCCCACCGCCACAAGTCGCGCCCGCCGCCCCTCCCCCTGCAGCACCTGCAGCCCCCTCCGCCCCAACCATGCAGACTCGGTCTCAATCCGAGATCTTCAAACCCAACCCTAAGTACAACCTTCTCACCCCATCCAAAAACATATCCCCCTACCTAAATCACCACAAAAGGCCTTACATGACTCGAACTGGCACGCCGTCATGGTCGATGAGTTTAGTGCTTTAATTAAAAATGGCACGTGGAACCTTGTTCCTAGGCCTCAGGACTCTAATATTATTAACTGCATATGGTTGTTCAAACATAAGTACATGTCTTATAGGACTCTTGAGCGTCACAAGGCTCGCCTAGTTGTCAATGGCAAGTCCCAGGAGGTTGGTGTGGATTGTGATGAAACCTTTAACCCGGTCATCAAACTCTCTACCATACGCAGAATTTTGAACATCGCTCTCACCAAGGACTGGTCTATTCACCTGGACGTCAAGAATGCCTTCTTGCACGGTAACCTGCAGGAGACTGTGTATATGCATCGGCCGCCAGGTTTCTATGATCGCTCACGCCCCTCCCACGTCTGCCTTCTCCGGAAGTCTCTCTATGGGTTGAAGCAGGCGCGCGAGGCACCTGGTATCAGCGATTCACCACATACCTCACTGGGATTGGTTTTCAGGGCAGTTAGTTTGATCACTCCCTCTTTGTGTTCCATTCGGGGTCTGACACTGCCTACCTCCTACTGTACGTCGATGACATTGTGCTCACTGCATCCTCTTCATCCTTATTGTCTCGACTGATGGCATTGCTGCGTTCGAAGTTTGCCATGACTGATCTGGGTTCGATGAGCTACTTATTTGATATCTCTGTGACTTGCACCCGTGATGCGTTTTTTCTTCATCAGACACTACTAGAAAAATGCAATTAGACATCTGTTGTGAACAGATGTCTTTCAAAAAAATTTCCGATCTCTATGTGGGTGTAGTAAAAGATCAAACTTTCCCACATCGGTTTTAAGCCGATGTCTTTTCCGAGATAAAACATCTATTTTATTTTGAATATAGATATAAATCAACCCCTCAAATTTATTTTTGACATGTTCATTTGTGTTGAAAGCCTCGTTATTTTTCATTTATAAGCTTTTAAAGATGTCCACACCAAGCCTAAATTTTACATTTACATCACTATTTTTAAAATAATCAATGTATTAAAACAAAATAGACATCTTTTTTATTATATTGATTTTGTGCATATTAATTTCATATATATAATTTATGATTTTTTTATTGTTTTAAAATAATCTATTGCATTAAATATGTACATAACTGATGTATTAATATGATATAGACATCATTTTAAATTTTTATATAGATGTGGTTGTTAGAAATATATATCAATTTGCATTAATATTTTGATGTAAAAATATATGTTACACATTGATTTAGATTATTTAAACGATGTCTATAACGATATTAGCATCCTTATTTGTATAATTGTTCGATTTCATAGCTATTAACGTACAACACTTTTCATCAATAATCCGATGTTTTTCGTTCGATACACAACCTTTGCTCATAAAATAAGATTTTACGAAAGATGGGTACTTTAATGAACATATACATTAAGATAAACGCGATACATTTACAAATGTTTTACAAAGAATGGGTACTTGAAAGATACACTTTTACAAATGATGATGGGTACTTTTAAATAATAATATAGACTTTTAAATCACATACAAATGACAAAATACGGTACCATGGAGGCAAGAGCTTGTAGTTTTGTAGCTCTTAATGTTATAACTTTTATCATTCTCCAAATTCTTGAGCTCGTTGGCAAAGTTTGGGAATAAACCCTTCCCATTTGACACCCATCACGGGCGGTTGGAGGTCGGACGCAGCCATAGCTGGATACTTGCAAATCCAAATCCCAACCAGATACAACTATAAATTCCGAATCACAATCAATATAGTTACATGGAGAAATTTTATAGGAGATTCAAATGACAGAATTTAAAAGACCAGAGCAAAAGAGAGCATTAATTAGTGAAGATCCTAACATAATCACACTCACATGAAATTTGACAGAAATTGTTTCGACCAAAAAAAATTGACAGAAATTGTAGGTAACTGTGTAATAGGATAACCTAAACATAAATGCATTGAGAGCAAGTAGTGCAACAACAAAGCAGAGATGTTTGTAAAGGACTAAAGAGGACCATTTTCACAAAAATATGAAATTAGGAAAACCTAAACATAACCTTCAGTTTAACATTAGCAGCTAGAGGAAAATAAAACGAGCATGGAAAAACTAGTCCAAAAGACTCAGCAAGTAATAAAACCAGTGAGCATGAAAATAAAATTTTTACTTCCTAACATGAAAATAATGAATATATAACTTTTCTGAAAAAATAACCTCATGAGTAAGTGTAGATAACATTTACAAGAAACCTAAACATAAGGACACAGATAACTGATGGTTCTTTCAACATAAATTCTAATAAAGTAGAAATTCATGTAAAGAGCAAATCATATATCAAAAGTAAGATATCAAAACCAGTAGATAGAAATGATCAATGCTAAATTTAATAATGAATTAGGTGGAAAGAGTAGGCATAATGAAGAGCTCAATTTACTTCTAGATGCAGCTGGAGTTTCTTTAGCATGATGATTAGATCTACTAACCTGAAACAGTTAGTTGAAAAAAGAGTAAGACTCCACCTTTTATCTGATTCCATGTAATTTTAGCACTGAACACATACCTGAAGTTTCCTGTATAATTCCAACCATTCCGACATTGACAAAAATGGACAATGCAAGTTTTTTTAGAGCCTTGAAGTCTTCAGATTGAACTCGAGTGCGAGTGTTGCTGACAAGCCCTTTTGAAAGCAATTGCTGAAAATATGAAATGTCCTCCTTGAAGAAATTGCTATCAAACATCTCCTGAAGGTTGGATGAGAATCAAATGAATGTAAATGATCCCAATCACCTTTAAGTGTCAATGAGAAAAAAATGTGAAGCCTAACCTTTTAGGAAGCTGGGAGAAAAAGGAGGTATTTGAGCAGCTGTTGTTGCTCGTCAATTGTCAAATTCCCCAGTAGTACTTGAAAGTTGACCACATTCTACGCAAAACAACAATTATAGGTTGAGACTGAATACTCATTCCTACTCAAGAACTTCAAAACTCGATAAGAACATGAGCAATTAATGCTAAATATTTTTTTACGATGAATCTCATAATAATGTTTCTAGTTGAAAAGAAGGATCATATGCCATTTTTGTTTCCATTTACTCAACCGTAGGGATAAGTGCATCTTACATTTAAGTCTACATACCTGCACAGAGGCGAATCGTGAGCCCAAAAGAGCTGCATCCTGTCATGGTTGAGCTTATTCCCTGCAATTGCAAACTGGTGTTCAGAATTTGACAATTTCTTTCTGAATTTACAGCTAAAATGAATGATTATGTGCATTGATGATTGCGAGGAATTAGGATAAAAATGTCAGACAAGATAATAGTGTCAAGCATGAGACTATAATGTCTAAGAAAGTAACACCTTCACATTTACACAACACTCCTAAGAGAAATACCTTTTAGAAGGTTCTTGGTGCATCGTTTTGCTTGTAAGATTCAAAACATTCTCGCTTCCAAGCAACTGACTGAGCATGACTTTGTGCGAGCATACAAATCGTTGATGAACTTCTCAACTGGGGATGACTTTATGTGAGCAACACAGGTTCTCTTTTTTGATGAAACTTGTGACTCCCAAGCAACTAATTGAGCATGACATGTGAGTCATTTCAGTTAGGAAATTGCTACAATTGCAATCACTTAAGTTTTAAAAAAGGTTTCCTTTACTGATCTGGACTATGTGCGATATAAGTTATATGATTTTATCAAATATCTTCAAAGAAAAGCCAAATAAAAGAAATATATTGTGGATAATAATGAAGGGAAACATACGAACTATAATAAACTAGAGAGGAATACAATAGAGCCTATTTGGAAGCAATGTCATTCTACATTATCAACACTCGTTCTTCCTTTTTGGCTCCTCGTAAGAAATCATCACACCTCAGCCTAAAATATCAGGCACCTCCTTATATCTGACCATACCAAACAAACCCTGTGACTACTTTCTCTTATCTAGGTCAATTCTAGAGTTTATGCACTTACACCTAGGGGTATTCTTTTCTCACAAGAGGCAAACAGAAAATTCGGAGATTGTACAGGGAAAAAACCACAAATTCAATAAAAACTCTGTCAGTCTACTGCTTGAGATGATACAGTAAGACTGCTGCTTTTTTTTTCTCTCAGCAATGTAGAAGAAAGGAACGAGGCCAATTAGTCATTAGTGTTCAGATCATCGTTTAATTTAAGTCAACAAAATGCTAATGCTATCAGAAAAGTACCATCTAAGATGTATCAAATATCTATTAAGAACAAATATGTTAACGGTGCAAAATGCGTTGTGCATACACATATATCTGCCAGAAACAATCAGTTAATATAACTATTTCTGCAATCAGTTTCCAAGTGGACAGGCAAAATACCAGATTAGAACATGAGCCAAACTGCAGATCAGACCCTAGATCATCTCTTCTTCAAATGTCACACACTCAACAAAAGTTTGGAGGGATCTTTGGTGACAAATGGTGTGCAGAATCTTCTCTGTTCGGGCAAAAGAGTTGGACTATAGTGTGCTAGAAACTAGGAAGTTGGCAAAAAGTACAGGCTTAATCCACAGAACACCATTGGTTTGGATCAACTTTTAAACTTGCAACAACATAACTAATTCTACAATGTGCTTCAAGCCTTTCGAACTATCAAAAGTTAGAAAGGCCTAAGATTAGGGCTCAAAACAGGAATTAAACTCGGTTGACACTAACTAAATTCCATCAACATTTCAGTCTTCAGAGGTCCATCATCCATTAGGACAAACAAACACGGAAAAAAAACATAAATTTGCATAAACAAATGATCCAAGTTCCCAACTTTCAGGTTTCATATAGTCAACGAGGAAAACAGTTCAATCTAATCTCAACGAGACCATGAAGTAGTACGTATCTCACCACTACTACGAGCTTTGGATTAAAAGCATACACAATTCGATTCAATAATGCAAACCGAGTTCTTATATCTAAGCCTTAATTCTATCTCAATCTAGCCAAGATTAAACAAAGACCAATCGGTATAAACTGAGAAAGAAATTGGCACATAAATTCAATCAAACACAGTAGACATCAGCAATTACCTAATGTTCTCAACATAAATCAGCAGATCATTCCGAATCCTCCGTCGTCTCCGGCTTCGGACCTAGAATGTCAAAACAGAAACAACAATTAACGAAAAGCAACAAATCCAAGCATCTCGAATCAAACACGAAAGAGCCAAAAAAAAAACTCAATAATAATCATATTCGAGCGCGAGAGGAGACCGCGAATAGCGTGGGGGCGGTGATCCTTGCCCTAGCCGATCCTGCGAGTGGAGTCCATGTACTACTGGACGAGATGGCATCACTTCTGGAGATGGTTGACTCCTTCGACGCGGTAACACCATCTGACCTTATCACGGAGGATCTTGGCCTTCTCGATATCGATCCATTTCTCTCGGACCAGGTGCTCCCTCATCTCCAGCATTGCAACGGAGTCCTTGTAGGGGTTTGCCGGGTCGAACTCATCCGGCGAAAGCTCGTCGAACTCAAGCACCTTCTTCCTCACCATCTTTGCCCTCTCTCCCTTTCTGTTTCCAGGCGGCGATGGCGGTGGTTGAAGTACTGGATGGATCGTGATTCGTGGAGGCCATAAGTAGCAAGACGGGGTTGTAAAGGGGGATTCAAGACTTTCTTTTTGGATTTGGATCATCCGAACCCGAGTAATTTGAGCCCCAAAATAAAAGCCCTTTTAACAAGTCGACGATGGCGGTGGTTGAAGTACTGGCTAGGGTTTCGACTGGGGGCAAGATTTCAGATCTGGAGGGAGGGAGACGCCAGCAAGAACGAGGTGAAGAGGTCAGTGGCCGGCGAGGAGGAGGATATCTCGGATCTGGAGGGAGGGAGACAACGGCGAGGAGGAGGTGAGAAGATTGTGCGGGTGGCCGACGAGCAGTAGGAGGATATCTCGGATCTGGAGGGAGGGAGGAAGATGGCAGTGAAGAGGAGCAGTGAACCCGGGAGGATCGACGGTCGTCGGAGAGAAAGCTCGGATCTGGAGAGAGAGGATCGAACATGGAGGATTTGGAGAGAGACGATCGAAGGAGGAGTTTGGGATTTGTGGGCTCGGGTCTGGTGGAGAGAAGAGAGTAGAACGTGGTGAGAGGGACTGAGGAGAGAGACTCAAATTTTTTTAAGTGTACCTCCAAATTTGAAAACCCGGGCTATGAAAAATTTCTAAGTGTTTTAATCCCGCCCTTTCCCGCTTTTTTGCCTTTTTTCGAATTAACAATTTTACATCTGTCTATAAATTTAACCATTGTGTAAACTGTTTTAAACATCACAAAAAAATTTATTGATGTCATAAAACAATTTAACATCTGTTGATTTGATGACAGACTTAAATCATATGATGTCTAATTGCAGTATTCTAGTAGTGAGAAGAAATATGCCCTTGAGATTGTCGACAAAGCCCGGATGACGTCGCGTCTTGCAAACCCGCCACCACTCCGGTCGACTGCAAGTCCAAGCTCGACGCTTCCTCCAGTCATAAGGTTGATGATCCTACAACCTATCGTGGTTTGGCGGGTGCCCTCCAGTATCTAACGTTCACTAGACCAGACATCACGTTCGTCGTTCAGCAGATTTGCTTATACATGCATGATCCGCGTGAGCATCACCTCCAGGCGCTCAAGCGGATCATCCGGTAGATCAAGGGCACCAGTGAATTGGGTTTGCACCTCTGTTGCGGCCGGTTAGACACCCTTACAACCTACTCGGACGCTGATTGGGCGGGTTGTCCCGAAACTCACCGCTCCACCTCTGGCTTCGTGGTGTACCTCGGTGACAACCTAGTCTCGTGGTCCTCCAAGCGCCATGCGACCATCTCTCGCTCCAGTGCAGAGGTCGAGTATCGTGGTGTCGCCAACGGCGTGTCGGAAACCTGCTGGCTCCGCAACCTCCTCTACGAGCTTCGTATTCCGCTTCGTGTAGCCACCTTGGTCTATTGCGAAAATGTCTCCGCTGTCTACCTTTCCTCGAGCCCGGTTCAGCACCAGCGCACCAAGCACATCGAGATTGATATCCATTTCGTCCGAGAGAAAGTCGCCCTAGGCCAGCAGGTTCGGGTCTTACATGTCCCTTTTGCACATCAGCATGCAGACATTTTCACAAAAGGATTACCTACTCATCTTTTTACTTCTTTTTGTTTCAGTATTGCTATTCGCTCACCTCTAGCTGTGACTGAGGAAGGATGTTAGCAGACATTACTTTATATTTGTGCATATCGTGTGTATAGTGACTATTGTACCCTTAGAGTTTTTACCCAATGATATATATACAGGAGTAGACCTCTATGATCCGTGAGGACTAACTTATCCAAACACTTACAAATGCATTAAAAAAAAACAGTTTTAAAAGAGATTTAAATTAATGTACACTGCTACAAAGTATTTTCCATAATAATATAAAATAATATAATTTCTACATATTTTTTAAAATCAAAATCTCAATTTTCTAATATTAAAACACATTGTGATTTATCACACGAATTTTTACAAAATCTCGTAATTATCATACAAAAATTTAAATTATGTAGCTGATGGACTTTGCAAAACTTTATGTTCATCACATAAAAATTTAGTTAACAAAAAAAAGAAATGGGATAAATGAACTTTAAAAAGATTAATATTGTCCAAGTTATCGGCATACATTGATTAATCTCACCCGCAATACGAAACCCCAATGCGATCTTTGGGACAGTCTCTGTATTCAGGCACGGAACCAGGATTCGAAATCGGGGTATACTAGATTTACCTTGAGGTATTGCGAAAAATAATCATAAAAATACCATCTACAAAATAATGATAAAATCCTTACACTTATATTATATATTCATCCCTGTTTCAACAAAACTAGTACTTCCGTACCTTGTACGGGTAAGTATTTTTATTGAAAGTTACCGTTTTAATTCTCCCTCGTACCATGAATATATTTCATTTCATTTGAATTGTTGTAAAGTTATCCATTACATTTAAATAAAAAATAAGTTACATCTCTCAAATTGGAAAATTCTTCTTGATTGATGACCTACGAGTCTAAGACACATTGCACACTTATAACTCAAGGGTTGTGTGTCGTCTTTATATTCGTCCTCATTTATAGGATTATAGATGTGAGAGTATAGCCATCAACCAAACACTCGTAAGCCAAGGTTTGAGTAAGCAATTTTAATTATTTTGTTAAAAAATTACTACATATTAAATTACTTGGAAAAATAAAATGCTCTCGATGTGCATATGTAGTCAAAAGAGAACATCAATGAACGTTGCATGTGCGTAGCCAATAGAGAATACATTTACATAGACTTATCAAACATCAAATGCCTCCCTTTTATGCCTTTCGGGTTAGCTAGTAACCTCACCAATAATATATATGTTAAGTTACAAACATGATGTTATGGCAAAAAATCACAATAACATTTAAAATACCCAGATGTACCATTCTGCACTAAGTATGATTGCAAAACTAATATCCCACACAAGTGAAGTCCGAACGGCCTGCAAAAGCAATTGTCTCACACAAAGCATATTCAAATGATAATATATATTCTATATATACATGCACAAGAATGAAGGAAAATATGAAATAAACACTTTTATATAAACATTTACCATATAAGTAAAGAAGGATCATATGTTTTGTAGAACTTCTTTGTAGACAACATTCTTTGTTTCCGTCACACTCTTCCCATAAACCTTGTAGGAACCACTTTCATTGTCTTTAGATCATCGTATCGAGAGTGGAGTGCGGGTCGAGTGTTGGGTGGAGCTCGGTGGCTCGGTCGGAGGTGGACCTTGCAACGGCGCCGGCAACTCGGGGAATCGCTCTCTTTACCGCGCTTTGTCTTAGGGCTTTGACGTTGCGTGTCTTTGTGCGACCGTGAAAAACAAAGACAGCTTTGTCTTTGAACTCTTATATATATATATATATATATATATATATATATATATATATATATATATATATATATATATATATATATATATATATGGAAAAACAAAAAAGAGGGACGGATGGAGAATCGAACTCGGGTCCATTGTCTTACAAATTAAAGCCACCCCAAGTCCACTTGGGACCGCCACTGAACCTCACCACCATAAATTTTTTGGTTGTTATATTCAAATTGTATTCGATATGGAAAATTGCTTTTCATGGCCGTGAAATATTTCACACCCTTGCCGTGAAACTAGTTGGAGTAAAACTATAGATTCATTTTTGGGATGGTTTTAAGGTGTTGCGTGTTACCATGGAGTCCATATATTTCAAAGGTAACCTCCATTTGAGTATTTCTTTTCAGATGTTTATATAATTAACTTCTTTTTTATTCAATATCGAACACTGATTTTCACGGCCATGAATTATTTCACACCTTTGCTGTGAAACCAACCGGAGGAAAACTATAGATTCATTTTTGGGATGGTTTTAAGGTGTTGCGTGTTACCATGGATTCCATATATTCCAAAGGTAACCTCCATTTGAGTATTTCTTTTCAGATGTTTATATAATTAACTTCTTGTTTATTCGATATCGAAAACTGAATGTCAAATACACAATTAAATATATCATTCAACTAAAATTATATAATCCCAAAAATACAAATAACATTAACAGCATAAGGAAATTATAAATGTTTAAACAAACCACACTTCAAGCCACAACACAAAACGGAAACAAAACAACCAAATGTTCAACAAACCAAACTTCAAGCCCCAAATTAAATGAGGCAGCCAGTTTCTTGATTTGAATATCTGTGCATAAACCTGGTAAAAAATGAGCTAATTCATGATTGAACCTGATCAAATTTTTAAAAATATGTTATGATTTAACGGGCAAATACATCACTTTTTACTAAAAGATTCCTAATTTTAGCTATAGATCAAAAAGCACATTCCCAACATCCTTCCCATGCTTTTCCTAGCAGCATTAAGAACACCAATTCCTGCACTGAGCCCAAGCAACAACATTTTTTTTGCATGGGGAAGTCAATCATTGGTCTTCCCTGAGCCCTCACAACTCCCAAAAACCAGCAATTGCAACACCTGTTGTTCTACATATTAATACCAACAATACATCAATGATGTAACTTAGCAGTGATCTTTATCGGTCAGAAAAGCAACTTCAATAAATAAAGAGAAAATGAACCCAAAAGAGATGTTACTAAATTATTGATAATTATACTACATCCAGAATCGGAAATCCTGTTAAAGCTCAATCTAAAATATGTGGCATAGTTGTCAATAAAAAAACATTGTTTAGTTTCATCAAGAACCAAAAGGAAATAAAAAACAAATCACAATTTAAGCTACAAGTAACAAAAATTACATGGGGCAAAAAGTTGTACATGTACATCATCATTAAACATTCTATAGTTATGCCTATAGTGTTGCAACAACTTGAATGCCCATTTGCTTTGGAAATCTTCAAACTGGACACAATGCATACCAATTTATCCAGTATAAATTCACAAGCCTTGAGGGGTTAGCAAACCACAAGTAATCAAGAAATAGATCCAAACTCCAAACAAATCAAAATGGAAAAAAAAAGCTCCAAACAAAAAAATCTCAAACTGGATCCCAAGTTACAAATCATAAGCTCCAAACAAAATATTCATCTCCATGTCAATGTTCCATTTTGTTATAGCCATAGGTTCTAGTACCCGTGCTTTTCTCTAATTCTCTAATTGAAACCCCGAACCCCTAATTGAACCCCCTAACCCCTAATTGAGTCTGAGCTGAGCCAAAATATTCATCTTCAATTCTCTATAGTTACAAATTGATGAATAGATGATCATTTGAGCACGCTAAGGAATGCCAGATCTGAGATCTCTCTATCCTAGACTCCAACAAAAAATCCAAAATACAAAGTGATTACAATAGTTACAAAACCAATCTATAAATCTTAAAATTAAGATGTTATTGATATTCACTCATGAAAGGGAAAATGGAAGAATAAAACACATAGAGATGGAGAATTACAAGGTATCCATTACATGTTGAAACCAACACTATCAGCAATCATTAAAATGGGAAAAAAGAAAGAGAAGCCACCTGATCTCGTATCTGGTCAAGAAAGGTTCCACCTATCAACCATGACACAATAATGCCCATGACAATTGTTGGGATGTAGTAGTATACTCAAAATGAAATGAAGAAAAAAATACAATACTTAAATCAACAAATTTCTAGTCGCAAACACTTATTGACATTTTTTCCAAAAATATAAGAAGATCACCTCAGACAGAAGAGGGTATAGACCATTAATGCAACCTTCAGCCACAACACCAATGCACAAAACTGCATCTTCTCTTTCTTTCCAGGACTGATCATCCATAGAGGAAAGTTTGGCCTGCAGAAGAGTGTAGAAATGATGTTACAACAATAACAACTAACACTACCAAAAGCTAAATAAGATCAAACTGCAGCTTCTCTTTTTTAAAAGAATTCTCCCCTCTAGCTCATCTACTGAATAATATGATAAAAGTTAAAAGACATGTGCATCTTGTCTAAACGGTTGATCATTTATGATTTGGAAAAATGCCAACCAAACCCAAGTGTATCATTTAATTTTATACAAACCGATATAAGAATCACCATACATCATAATCTCTAGAAATTGATTGCTAAATAAAGATGAACAAAAATAAGATTTCTAAATACCATAAAAGGGAACATCTTAAAAAAGATCATGAAGAAATAATATAAAAAATAACCATTTAGAAACTCGGAAAGTAAGCGCAGACCTTCAGTTTTAACATGACAGTAGGGACAAATTAAGATATATTACTCGTCGCACCCAATAACGCTTTGTTGTTCCTTCATCTTGGAGTTCTCTTTTATAGCCTTTTCCCTTCCATCCCCCATCTGCAAGAATAACATAAAGTATTATTTAAGAGGAAGTAATCAAGAAATAGATCCAAACTCCAAACAAATCAAAATGGAAAAAAAAAGCTCTAAACAAAAAAATCCCAAATTGGATCCCAAGTTACAAGTCATAAGCTCCAAACAAAATATTCATCTCCATGTCAATCGCCCTTATTCACATAAAAAATCAGCCCATCAAAAATAGCTATTTCCATATATATCCAACCCTTAATAATATAAATATCAATTTCCCGCACAAATTTCAAACCCTAGACATTCAAAACACAACTCTAGATCCAATCTCTACCTAGGTTAAAAATAGATAATCTGAAATTTAGAGAGAAAAGAGGGAGAAATAATACCTCTGAGTTGAAATAGGGGGAAGAAATGTGTAATTAGAGAGAATTAAGGGGTGAGTTTCTCGGTTTCGTGCAAGAAACAACTGTGGTCGGCGGTTATGGTCCGACAGTGCATGAAGGGGGAGGGAAACAACTTTATTTACTAATGAAGTTGATTCCATTATTTTTACTCTTGCACACTGAACTGGTTCATGCACAATTTAAACGGGCAAAATGTAAAATGGACCCCACCGACGAACAATTAGAAGAAGACATGAAGACAGTGGAAAATGAAGAGGAGCCTGACATTGTTGTTCTGAAGAGATTATCGCAAAATCTGCAAATCAGGACTATCGAAGAACTAAGAAAAGAGGCTCCCACCTTCCATTAAACAGCAATCAAAAGCAACGGAGAAGTTGGGAACTCCTTTGAAATGATGTCTACTATTTTCAGGAAGCTTAACGACTACCTTCTTACAGCGAGCACCGAATTTGATCTCTCTGATGCAGACACGGCTTGACAAGGGTTGTAGGTGCTCGGGGTGGGTAGATCCGGGTTCGAGGAAGCCGGAATCGGAGGCTGGTGGCCGGATCTGGGAGATGAAGGTGGTCGGCGAAGAGAGATCTGGGCAACAGCAAGAACAGGGAGGGCTACTAGGCTTCGGGGGTGGGCTGCTGGTGGTCGGAGTGGGTAGATCCGGGTCTCAGGCGGCCGGAATCGGGGAGAGGTGGCCGGATCTTGGGGAATTGGCTAGCGGTGGTTTTCTGGGCAGCAGTGGTGCGAGAGCGAAGACAGCAATGGCGGCTGGAAGGGGACGCTGGGCTCGGCGGTGCTGCAGGTGTGGCGTGGTGGGATCGGACTCGACTTGGTGGTCGGTAGGGTGCAGCTTCGGGCTCGAGGGAGAGGGAGAGGGCGAGAGGAAGATGACGTTGATGACGGATAGGTTTGGTCGGCAAGGGATGTCGAGGTCGAGAAAGCGGAAGGAGAGGGGAGGCTGTGTCCAGGCCCTCTTAGCCATGCCTCCTACTCCCTCAATGACGGTTTCCAAACCCAAACCCTAAAAAATCGAAAACAGAGAGTGCGTGAAGGAGGTTTTTTGACGGAGAGTGGATGACTTCAATTTCAGTTTTTTGAAGTAGCAGGCAAGAGAACGTGGGTGAGAAAAGTGAAACTGCTCTTCTTATCTTTGCTCAAACAATGACACGTGGCTCATTTTTTTGTGAAGGGTCTGCTTCTGAAATAATAAGTATAAGGGGTGGATGATTATACAATTTCCATCCACAAAAAATAGCTAGTATAAATAAATAGGGAACTAATTAAACTGTACTAAATACACAAGATCCTACTTAAACTGTACCCTCCGTTTACTTAAAGCATAAAATTCATCGATAATCTCATCTGAACCAATAGTATCAACAATATCTTTCTCCATATGCACTGTGAGTAAATCGGCAAGAAAATCATCACTCATCTTAGTTCGAAGTCGATTCTTAATAATCTTCCTAGCTGAAAAAGCTCTCTCTGTTGTAGCTGTAGAACAGGCAAATTCATCACCGAACGAATCAATTTTTCAACTAAGACAAATGGTGTTCTTGTCCTAACAAACTCTTGACACAAGTCTGAAATGGTGTAGAGATCCTGAAATTCTCCTAGTTCAGAGAATTGATACTGAAAGTGCTCTAATTCAGTTCTCAAATCATCCAAATCTGGCACATCCTTAGGATAATATTTCTTAGCCAAAGTACAAATGTTGTCAATGTCAAATGATTGGAAATCAAATCGAGGATCCAATGAAGAAGTAAGAACCAAAAGCTCCCTTGTTTTCTCATTAAACCTAGTATTTGGTTGAGCTTATGGATGAGAACTTTTGACTGTCTCTTCCGGAGCTCTTGCATTTGGTCCTTTTCATTTGGACTTTCTTGCTTTTAGGCTCATCAACTTTTCTGAGCCTTTCGAATACCGGAGCTTTAGATTCTCCACTTGTCAAGGCTGAATTAAGCCTTTGAAACACTGAAGGTTTATATTCTTCACTTGCCAAGGCCATATCAAGCCTTTGAAACACTGACGATTTGGATGCTTCATTCGTTGAGGCTAGATTGAGTCTTTCAAATACCGAAGATTTCGGTGCGTCGCTTGTAGAGGCTAGATCAAGCCTTTTAAACACCGAAGATTTAGGAGTTTCACTTGAAACCGTCTCGAGCCTTTCAAATGCGGACATCCTAGGCTCTATCACACTTGCAGTTAGAACACCGTCTTCGTATGAGATTTGGAAATTTTTTACACAAGCCTCATCGACAAGTTTTTGTGGAGCTTTACCCTTGAAAGAGGGTTTTAGCTTTTGCACTTGAACTTTATGATTCTGGTGCATTTTTGAAGCTTTTGCGAAGCTTGATTTTTTTTCCTTTGTTTTCTCTCTTGATTTTGAGGAGAGAATTTGCTTCTTGGAGTGAAGAGTAATCTTTTTAACTCCTGCTTCATTTTCGTCCATGTCATTGGTCCATGAGACCATACAATATTGAGCGATGTCTTTTTCATTCAAGGATTCTTCTTTTGAAGTGTCATCTTTCACCAATGCTTTAAGAGGCAATGAAACTGTGGGGCTGTCCCCAGCTTCAATAGCCAAAGCAGATGTTTTTTCCGTTTGAGAAGACACTTGGAGTGAGAAAGTGGACTCTGCAACGTCTACCATTGAAATGGTATTTGATGAAGCTGCTTGAGTTGAGGATGTTTCCCCCTCGATTTCGATTTCTCCTTTATTAATCATCTCCTCTATAACGTCTTTGAAGACGTAGCAATCCTTGATTGGGTGACTAACGAGTTGATGATACGAGCAGTATTTTGGATCACTCGTTTTGCCAACCTCTTTTGGCCTTTTTGGCTCCGGGAGTGTTAGAAGTCTAGCACTCATCAGGTGAGTCTATTGGCTGGCTCCCTGGCTTTCTCTTTTCTTTGAGCTTTAGAACCATTTCTGTTACCGGACTCTCGATCATGTTTGGTGAAAGTCGCCATAGACTCTTCTTCTTCTTGTAGCTCATTACCAACATTTTTGTTAGCCCCACTATCTTGAGGCCATTTGGATTCTCGTGCTAGCTGTTTTTCAACATTGCAAGCTTTAGACACCAACTCATTAAATGAACGAGGCTCGGCACTTCCAACATGTACCGCTAATTCCGGTATTAGGTTGTTGGTGCACATTTGAACACAAGCTTGTTCGCTCAATTTTTCATGGCATTGGAGTCTCATGCTTCTCCACCTGGCGATGAAGTCATTGGCGAGCTCATTAGACCTTTGATAGGTGTTTGTGAGATCCATAATAGAAACTCTTGCTTTCGAGCTCACAAACTGAGCTAGGAACTCTCTTTGTAGATCGTCCCATATTTGAATCGACCCTGGTTGAAGTTGAGTGTACCAAGTGAATGCCGATCCTTTCAAAGATTGGACAAATTGCCTAATTAATAAGGCGTCATTTAAGGCAGTTTCACCACAAGCAGAATAAAAATGAGCTAGGTGCTCGTGGGGTGAACCGTGAAGGCCATCGAACTTTTCAAAGCTTGGTCTTTGGTAGACCGGGGGAAATGGCATCGAATCATAGTGTGCTGGATATGGCTTTCTATATCCAAGCACTTTTAGATTTTGTGATGCATAAGCTTCTTTTATCCCTTGAGCGATCATCTCTTTGATTTCTTGTGGAGTGATCGATGTGCTACCGCTTGACCCTTCACCATTTGGCCTTGATTGCTCTTGTCTATTTCCTTGAGCTTGCACATTTAATCGTGCGAGAAGTGTTGCTATTTGAGCATCTTTCTCATCAAGTTTCCTTTGAAACTCTTGAAGTTTCTCTTCGACACTTGATGTGCTGGTAGTCAATACCGGCATCACATATGTTCCATCTTGTGAGATGTTTGCTTGAGATTCAACCATTGAAGTATTTGAACTTGTTAGCTCCAACTGGTCTTTCTCTCTTGCATCCACTTTGGGGACTTGGCATATTTGTTGAACCTCCTTGCCCTTCTTGGCTCTTGAAGGCTTAACCTTTGTGGCCATGGGTTCCATCTCTTCCGAATATGAGACCATGTTGACTTGTACAACCTCTCTCAGATAAATGAACATAGACCCAACGAGGATCCGACTTGGAGAAGCCACTTGTGGAATTTCTTCTGCCCCCTGCGATCTAAGAAGATCCTTTGCAAGGGTTGTACTGGCTCGCTCTAAATTTGATGAATGAGCTAGCACAAGAAGAGGTCTTGTCTTGTCGCGTTGAGATCCACACTTGCGTCCCCTTCTCTTCATGGATATGGGTGCCTTCTTGGCAATGGAGACGGTTTGTGCAGACGTTGCGATCAACCCCTCATTCCTTTTGGTAACATGAATGATGGGTTTTTGAGCGACCTCAATAGTTGGCTTTGTGCCGTTCTGGAAAACATGGTTGATATGACCACTATCAACCATGTTTTCCAGAACTGAACTAGTTGAGTTGAACAATTTAAGCAAGTTCTTGATAGAATAATACCTTGAGCTCCACCGAGTAGCTCCTGCTCTTTGTAGATTACACGTTTGATTTGCTCCTTTTCCAGTTTGAAGTTCCCCCGCAGCAATCTGTTCCACAACCTCAACTTCCTGGATGCATTTCAACATGGAAACACGCTTAGCAGATGAGTCAATAACATTGATGATACTAGTCAACATCTCAAAAAACAAGTAGACAACATTCACATCTGTAGCTGCTACATTCAAAGCTAGTTGTAGACGATGAGCAAAACAGTGTACATAGTATGCATATGGGCATTCTTGCAAAAACAATGCTTGCAATCCATTCCATTCACCGCGCATGTTGCTAGCACCATCATATCCTTGACCTCTTAGATTTTCAATTAGAAGATTATTTTCTGTGAAAACCTTATCAATCTTACTCTTCAGAGTTGTAGCATAAGTGTCACTAACACTTACAACATGAAAGAACCGTTATCGAACAAACCCTTGAGAATTAGCAAATCTCAAGATCATAGCCATTTGCTCCTTTTTACCCTCATCTAGTGCTTCATCTACAAGTATACAAAACTTGGAGTCCCTCACTTCTTGTCGAATATACTTTCTAACTCTTTAAGCAAAAATATTAAGAATCTCTTTCTGAACTTTTGGAGAAGTGTAGCTAGCATTCCCCGGGGCATTCTCTAAGGTGACCTTTGCAACTTCCTCGTTCATTCTCCCATATGATTTCAAAGCTTCAACAACATTTCCACGGTTAGATGACTCAACGGATTCATCATCTCCTCTAAACCCAAGTGACTGTTTTGCTAGAAATCTTACAGCCTCTATTGTAGCCTTAAGCCGCAACCTATTTTGTTGTACCAATTTAGGTGGTTGTGGATTTAGTGCCTTTTCAATATGCCCACACACAAGTTTCAAGCTTAGCCAATCTTGCATATGGCGAAACACCACAAAATAAATAATAATATTTACGGTATCACGAGTAAATAAGAATATATGATAAGGTTCCCCGCTATATAAATAGGACCTTGCAAGTATGAAAAATAGGCGAATACAAATTAAGATATCGACTTAAGACGTCCGCGGACGATAAACTGCCCGCGGCTCTAACGCATGTGCCATGACACTTGGCATCCATGCCCCCCTCCCACATGTCTTATGGAATGTGACATTTGGCAACAAGTAGACTTGCATGAAGGGGGGATAGTACTATAAATAAGAGGTCGGGGGCTCATTATTAGCGGTCGGAAATTGGGATCTCTAACGGCTTAGGCCGGATTCCCTAGCTTTGAGCCTCCCTTTTAGGCGGGATTAGACTCGGCTGGTAAAAAACCAACGTTGATGGAACCTTGGGAGGATGGTGGTCCGCGTATGGCTTGAGATCGGATCGGCACAGGTTTGGGTACGCCGACGGTAATCTCGTCGCGCGTCTTAGGTAAGCCCGATCGTCTGAGCTCGCCCGCGCTCCACTTGATCCCGGAACCCGCCGACACGGGATTCAGAAAAACGGGTTTTGTCAATGGCGCCGTCCGTGGGGAGCTATGCTCACAGAGGGCCTCCGACCGTAGCTGGTAAGCTCGCGGAGATAAACTCTTAACGAGTATAAACTAAGTCTCTCAACGCTGGTGCTATGCTCAAAGAGGGCCTCCGATCGTAGCTGGTAAGATCGCGGAGATAAACTCTTAACGAGTATAAACTAAGTCCCTCAACGCTGGAGGTATGCTCACAGAGGGCCTCCGATCGTAGCAGGTAAGCTCGCAGAGATAAAACTCTTAACGAGTATAAACTAAGTCCCTCAAACGCTTGAGTTATGCTCGCAGAGGGCCTCTTGCTCATAGCTCGAATGCTCGCGGAGATAAACTCTAAGTGAGTATAAATTAAGGCCCCTCAACGCTAGAGCTCTCATCCGCGGAGGGCTTCCTGATTGAACTATGAAATGCTTGATTCTCTTCCCAAGAGATACGTAGGCAACCCACTAATGTGTTGGGTACAGCCCAGACCAAACAAACTCAGCAAAAACATTACACCAAAAGTCTGATATATTGAGTACTTTCCCGAAGGAGGGCGAAGTACAAATGCATATGTTGTCTCGTTTGAAATCGAACCCTAGCTAAGCCTCATCTGAACTAAGGTTCGAGGAGCTGTGACGAAACATCACAAAATAAATAATAATATTTACGGTATCACGAGTAAATAAGAATATATAATAAGGTTCCCCGCTATATAAATAGGACCTTGCAAGTATGAAAAATAGGCGAATACAAATTAAGATACCGACTTAAGACGTCCGCGGACGATAAACTGCCCGCGGCTCTAACGCATGTGCCATGACACTTGACATCCATGCCCCCCTCCCACATGTCTTATGGCATGTGACATTTGGCAACAAGTAGACTTGCATGAAGGGGGGCTAGTACTATAAATAAGAGGTCGGGGGCTCATTATTAGCGGTCGGAAATTGGGATCTCTAACGGCTTAGGCCGGATTCCCTAGCTTTGAGCCTCCCTTTTAGGCGGGATTAGACTCGGCTGGTAAAAAAACCAACGTTGATGGAACCTCGGGAGGATGGTGGTCCGCGTATGGCTTGAGATCGGATCGGCACAGGTTTGGGTACGCCGACGGTAATCTCGTCGCGCGTCTTAGGTAAGCCCGATCGTCTGAGCTCTCCCGCGCTCCACTTGATCCCGGAACCCGCCGACACGGGTTTCAGAAAAACGGGTTTTGTCAGCATAGATTTATAATGTGGTGAACCAGCCTTCCCTACATGCTTCTTAAAGACACATTGAGCCCCACCAACCATTCTTCAATTACCAAACCCATAAGGAGTGAATAACATATCCCTTGTAGAATTATTGTCAAACAGAAAACATGGAAAGCAGTATGCTTTATCATTCTCAGAGTACTCAAGCCAAGCATATTTGTCAAACCACTTACCATTGAATCTGCGCTCTTGGTCTCCACAAAGATGTGATGGATACTCTTCTAGTTTTGGTTGGTAAGGACCATAGAGAACATATCTTTTTCGAATGTCGTCTTGCACATTGATATTATATGAAGATACGGCAGGAAGTTTCCCAAGATCACGCTCAGTGTAGCTAGTATCCGTTGGATTTGGTTGACAATCAACTGGGGGTGGGGGAACGAAAGGTTATGGTTCATCTAAGACGAAAGGTTGTGGTTCATCTAAGTTTGGAATATCAGGCATGTGAACATCATTTTTCTGAAAAAATGAACTTAATTTCTTTTGAACTTTCTTAGGCTTAGGATTTTGTGTTTGATCGGCCATTGAACGGTTTGAACCTAATAACAAATGCAATTGCAAAAACCCAACAATCAGGCTTATGAACTAATGAAATTTTGCATAGAAAAAGGAACAAACCCATCAAATATATAATTGATAAGAATTAACAAAATATTCTTAAATTATCACTGATCACTCATCAGTGATCAATCTTCCTAATTCAGAAGCTATTAGATGCAGAGGAACTGAGGGGGTCCTTAGAATGTAAAACCCCCAATTTCTAACCTAAGATACATGGAATCAAAAAACAAAATCAAACATAATCCGGTAATTCACAAAGAAATTCATAATTGACAAGCCTCCCAAAATCTAACCTAATCCAGTAATTCCAGAAGACAAATCGGATTAGAGAGAAAGAAGAAGAGGACTCTACATAGAGAAATCAAAGAGGAGGAAGAAGGAGAGCCAAGAGGGTTACCTGTATACCGGCGCCGACGGGGACACCAGACACGAGATGACGAGAGGGAGGAACTGGGCGCTGGACAGACCGACGAGAGGGACGAATTGGGCGTTGGGCAGACCGACGACAAGGAGGAATTGGGCGAGGGGCAGACCGACGAGGGCGGACCGCCGATTGAAGATGGTGATGGCTGATGGGATGAGTCGTGCGTGGTGCTTCTGCTTCTTCTGAGAAAGGCTCCAGAACACGCTTCCTCGTTCGTGCTTCTTCAGAGAATTGGCCCATTTTACACGCTTCCTGTAAAATAATAATAATTTTTTTTTATGAAAATTGGGGTGGGCTGCAGCAAAGCCCAGCCCACCCCCTATTTCGTGCCTGTCTGTATTCCCCTCCCTTCACCTCAATATCAAAAAAAAAAATTGATTAAAATTTGTTAAAAAAAAATAGTAGAGGGTGGGATTTTATGAGGATGATTAGCAGGCCCGTACGGATAGGGTGTTCAGGTGGTTCGATGGAACAGGGCCCCCAAAATTTTTGAGGCCCAATATCTTTTAAATTTTGTTATATAAATTTTTTGTTTCAATTTATGTTTAAATTGTAGCTTGTGTCCGGGTGGTAAGTGAAGTGCAAAGACCATCCTCATATTTCGACTGGTCCGTGTTCGATTCCCCATCCGGCCATCCCCCTTCCTTTTTCAATCTATTTTTATTATTATTCTGTTACACCATCTTAATTTTTATTTTAACCATGAACTAATTACTTCTCTCCCCCCCCCCCCCACCCACCCCAATCTTATTTGATAATATCATTTTTAGACCCTCTTTATTTCTTTTATTATAAACTAATTAAATTATACTACCTTTAACCGAAAATAAATGTTTTTTCACCTTTTCACATGTTTTTTATGAGTTAAAAGTATATAAAATATCCACTTTTTTTATTAATCTTTTTTAATAATTACAAATTATTAGGACGTGTATTTTTGGACGAATAAGATATTTAAGGTTTTCAAACAATCATATAAAATATTTTTGTGCATATAAGTCTTCTTCTGACTGCATTTTTTTTTTTGCACAGGGCCCCTTAAAATGTTGGCACGGCCCTATGATTAGGGAGACAAGGGTGGATTCCGGACAGTGAATCCGCACTGTACGAAACCAGCTTTAATCATAGATAACCTAATTCAGTACTATGTAATACCGATCCACACGCAACCTGCATTAATCGTATGCATATGCATATGACTTATGAAGAAATGGGGTACGGTCAGCTGGCAGCCTAGCATTTGTCCCCTAATTCCTAGGACGTAGCACACGATCCACACATGATAAATGAGAGGTTTCATTTCTCACCAATAGATGATTAAATTTTAAAATAATATATCTACATGTATGTAAAAAATGAATAAAATGTGTGTACAGTACGTGATATATTATATATATACATTTTTTTTTTGATTGGGAAAAAATTCGAGGTCATACAAGCCTGTACCTCGATGGCCGACAAGTCGGCAGACGGATGATCGTCACACAAACATAAAAATAAAGAGATGGTGCAAAGTACAAGCAAAAACTCTCCAAAAGCGAAACTGAATACAACTAAACTGAACAAGCCGAGGACGTAGACGAAAGATGAAGTCAAGCACTCCCCTAAAGCAGTACCGTAGGACAACGGCACATCAGGAGTCTCCTGTGGGCAGTGAAGACGAACCTCCAAGGAACCATTCTTCCGGGGAAAGGAGACGCCTCGATACACACTGCCACGACCTCAGCCTATCCCGACTCCGACTGCCAGAACCCCGCCAAACAGAGAAGAGAATCCAGCCAAAGTGGAGACAATTCAATTTTTTTTCTTATTTAAAGGAAAGGAGCTCGACGCCCCCAATATAGTCGGTGAGATAACAGGTCGAAAAGAATGACGACGGAAAAATAGACAAAAACAAGCACAAAGTAAACAAGAAAACGAAAAAAAACATCAACAAAGAAGAAACACTGAGTAGTAAAACTAGCGGGTTTGCTATTTGCACGGCGGTCGTCTCGCCATCCGCACGGTGGAGGTGTCGGACTCCCAGACCGGCAGGTGAGGAAGTCGGCGTCGGCGTCGCAGATCGGCAGGTGCCGGACGCCGGAACCGGCAGCGGGATTCTCCCCTCTCGCCGGAGTCGAATCGGTCGAATCGGCGTCAGTGTTCGCAGCGTAGGTGCAGGCGGTGCCGGAGTCCGAGTCCGACATAGGGCCCGGCATCGCTTTGTTATATATAGGCTTCGAACTTACCTCGGGCATTGGATGCAGGTTTGGGAGTCCGACGCCGCCTTTGCCGTCTGCCGGTCTGGGAGTCCGACACCTCCACATTTCCCGCCGGTCTGGGAGTCCGACACCTCCACCGTGCGGATGGCGATATGTCGCCGTGTGGATAACAAAAAGGAAAACTAGGGGCGAAAAGACGACATCAGTGCACGTGAACAATCGAAGACAAAAACGTTAAGTCTTTTCACTAGAACATTTGTTAAAAGGTCAAAATTATATAAAACATTAAAGTTTTGTTAAATTTTTTATATTAATTTCATACTTATTACTCATAAATACATTACATAATTATATAAAAAATAACAAAAACTTGATATTTATTGTTTTTATTGTCTTAAAAAATGCTAAAAAGTCAAATAACTTGTATTTTTTTAATGAAGGGAGTACAAATTAATATTCAATTATACTATACTAGCTTATGATAATGTTAACGTTTGTTATTAAGTAATTAGATACTTAGGTTCATTTGGGTATTTTAAAGAAAATGCTAAGATTTTTTTTATTGGTTCAATATTGTCGGGTTTGAGTTATTTCGGGTGTCGAGTATAATCGTTTTGGGTAATTTTGGGGTTTGTATATGATCGGGTTAAGCAATTTTGGATTTCGAGTTGATTTTGGCTCAGTCTATTCAGACATAATCAGGGTCGTGTTGTTATTGAGTTCGAATTTCTTTTGGGTCCAGGGTTAAATCGGATCGGGTTGGTCGATCTTTGATCCAAACTTTTATTTATTTATTTATATAGGTGTCAACCGGGTTTGTATCAGTTCAGTCGAATTGGTTTTCTCCGATCTGGTCGGGTATTGCCAAATCTAGTTGTAGTGGTGGAGAAGGGGATTGGCGGGAAGATACACCATCGACCAGGAAATCACTGTCTCCACAAGAGGATTTAATTGGGTGGATAATTTTTTGTTCTTTTTGTGTTGTTAACTTAATTCCATCTTGGGGGTACTGTCATCGTATGGGAGAGATCGGATGTAAGGTGTGAGGGTTAATTTGTAACTTTGGTTAGTTGGTACAGTTAGGAGGTTAGAACTTTGGTTAGCAAGGGAGGTTAGCTAGTAGTTCTCACATAAATAGGGGCTCATGTACTATTGTAAAGGTTGGTTGAATGAACAATAGAAAATTCCCAAAACTCCCTCCTCTACTGATTTCTCCTTTTTCATCCATTTTGAGAAATCAGATCTCGGTTCGATCTAGCTGAGGTTTGTTATGGTATCAGAGCCAATCCAACACTAACGATCTGGTGTTGTGAATCTCGTGTTTCCTTCGCTTGTCATGGCGAATTTTGACGCAGAAGGTCAAGGCGATCATGGTGGTTCGTCGTTGACTGCTGGTGGTCGGAATCTTGGGGCAAATCACTCGAATCCTCTATTTTTGTCCAATTCCGAACATCTAGGGATGGTCCTGGTGTTTGAGAAATTCAACGGTGCCAATTTCCATAGCTGGTGTCGAGCTGTGCGCATGTAGTTAGGAGCGAAGATGAAGTTAGGCTTCATTAATGGTAAGTTTGAGCGTCCTCCAGAGATTCATGATGATTACGATCACTGGCTTTGTTGTGATTTTATGGTTACCAGTTGGATTATAAATTCTATGAAACCTGAATTGGCTGAGAGTTTCATGTATACGAGCTCTGCTAAGGATCTATGGGATGATATCCAAGAACGATTAGCTGAGTCCAACGCTCCTTTAGTGTATCAGATCAAAAAGGAGATCTATCAGTTTAAGTAGGACAACTTGAGCGTCTCTGATTACTATAGTAAACGCAAGAAAGCATGGGTGAGCTTCAAGAGATAGAGTCGATTCCGATCTGTAAATGGGGGGGGGGGGGGACTAAAAATGTATTCATGTACTATTTTGAAGAAATTGGTTGAAGGAGATGTTGTTACTCGTTTATTACAGTTTTTTATGGGACTCTTGGACACATTTGAAGGTATTCGGAGTCACATCCTCTCAATGGATCCTCTTCCCTTTGTAAAGCGTGCTTTCCACATTGTTTTGCAAATTGAACACTAGAAAGGGGTCACATGTGGCTCATCTCAGCAGCATGAAGTTATGTCACTTAGGTCTTACAACACTCTGGATCATCAACTAAAAGAGGTGGTGGATCTCAGACAAGTAGCTCAGGGCATTCAAAGATTGCATATCAGAAAAAGGAATTGAAGAAAGACAAGATGGAATTATTTTGCAATTATTGCAAGGAGCGTGGACATGTCAAGAAGACATGTGTCATGTATATTTGGGTATTAGATAGGGTATTAGTAATTTAGTATAAATACCCTTTATTAGTTGTAATTGAAACATCAATTGAATAATGAAATGACAAATTACTATTTTCTCCCTAAACCCTTCCTCTATATTTTCCCCTTACCTTTCCTTCTCTAACTCATCTAAACCCTCTCTATCCCTAATTAATCATCTTCTTCCCTAAATCTCTCCTTTTCCTACCAATTTTCCATGTTCTAGGTTATGATCCATTAGGGACATAACAGCATGTTTCTAGCTCATGGGATTTCCTGATTGGTATACTGGTCCCAAGCGCCTACAAAGTGACAAAATTGTTGCAAATGTTCAAGATGTCATGGATGCTGATTGTCCTCTCACATCTGACAGTAGAGCTTCCAATCTGTTTGGTCCTTACAACACTCAACCAGATATGTCCTTAGTGAATGATGTGGTGCTAGAGGTGATTCATGCGATGAAAGGCAAAGCTCCGATTGATCAAAACGCTCCAAGTGATAGTTCTATCAACTTTGAAGGTATGGTTTCTCTTCCTCGGTGCTCACAGAGGAGTTCTGTCATCAACAATTTTTGGATTGTTGACTCTAAAGCATTAGAACACATAGTTTGCAGCAACGTCATGTTCTTAGACACAGGACAGCTAGCAAAGGCTATTATGATTGGATTTCCAGATGGGGTGACACATGCAGTAAAATACTCTGGTAGTGTGACTATCAATCAGAATATTTTACTCCATGATGTTCTATACATGCCTAATTTCAAATACAATTTTCTCTCTGTCTCAAAGTTATTGGATGATGACAAGAACATGTTTGTCTTCTCCAAATGGAAATGTTGGTTGCAGGACATTTCCACTTATGCCATTATAGCTTCTGGAGTTAGAGATGGTGATCTATACAAGTTTAATGGTGGTTTTTCATGTTTCCCAGGTAACACTGGTGCTCATCGTTTCATTTCTTTCTCTCCAATCAATACTATGAGTAGCCTTATTGCTTCAGTGAGAACAAATTTAATAAGCATCCATCATGCCAGACTTGAACATGTTTCGTTGTCTAAGATGTGTTTCTTTAAATGGGTTAAGGGACCTGTACTGAAAAGATTTGATTGTGATGTTTGTCATCTTGCTAAACTGCATAAGCTTTCATTTCAGTTGAGTGCATCAGTTGCTTCTAAGCATTTTGAATTGATCCACATGGATGTGTGGGGACCTTACAAAGTGGCTTCAATTTGTGGTGCTCGTTTCTTTTTAACTGTTTTGGATGATTTTTCAAGGTCCACATGGACCTTTCTACTACGTGACAAAGGTCAAGTGTTTGAAACAATCACTGGGTTCTTGGCTAGAGTTGAGAACTAGTTTGAGGTTTATGTCAAGACTCTCAGAACAGACAATCGGTCTGAATTTGTTAACTCAAGGTTAACAACTTTGCTTGTCATTAAAGGGATTCATCATCAGCGATGTGTTCCCTATGTCCATGAACAAAATGGTCGAGTGGAGCGAAAATACATGCATTTGATTGAAACGACTCGTGCAATTCGAATCAATGTTGGCCTTTCCTATAAGGTATTTAGGGGAATGTGTGTTAGGGGAAACTTACATCATCAATTTGTTGCCTTCCTCTGTGTTAGGTTTCAAAACCCCTTATGAACTTTTGTTCCAAAAGCAGCCAGATTATGATCATCTTGTGGTGATTGGTTGCCTCTACTTTGCTCATATCCCAAAGGTTCACAGGGTTGATAATAGGAATTCTGTCCATTCCTCTCTCCCTCGAGTCATGTTTGGAGATGATGATCATATGCATCAGGTATCTCCACCGTCTCTAGATCATTTGGTCAATGATTTATCATCTTCTCATAGCCACAAGATATCAGTTGATACGTTTGGAATCCCCGATCCTTCGCCTGTGGGCTTCAGATCAAGAACCACGCCGTATATTTGCTCCGATCTTGCAATGCTCTTTGATATCTCCTGATTTGGAACAATTCAAACAAGTGATTAATATTCTGATTTAGCGACAGAATAATACTTAGAATATTTCAGCAACTGAAAACAGAGAAATAGCGACAGAGGAGAGAAGCGAGGGACTGGGTTGCGCGGACGTCGGGCACACAGGCGCTTCAGCCTCAGGGTGTGCGAGCAGGTGGCGCGCGCGGGCTTTCTCGCTGGGAGCGAAGGAATCGGCGACCGGAACTGACGCGGGCGCGCAGGGAACGGAGCGGGCGCGCCTGGGAGTTTCGGCGCTGAAGACGCGGAACGAGGAAACGGGTGCCGCGCTCGCTGGGAGCGGAATTCCTTGCGGGTGTCGCCAAGGTCCGGGCTTCTCGGGAGTGCGCCTGTGTCGACTGGGTTCGTGGGTTTGGTTGCTCGATGTCGACAAGCAAGGTGATGGCTGGGCTGTGTTGAGGGTTTCCGAAGGGACCAAGGTGAGGGAGGTGTTTTGTGATTGCCGAAAGTTCTTAGAACACAAGAGCTTTGGATTGAATAATCGAAGAACCCTAATTCTGTTAAGGGTTTCTTCAATTCTAATTTTCAATCTGATTAAATTCAAAGTGCGGAACATGAATTTATAGTAAAACTATGATCTATCTTTCCAATCCTTCCTTGCAAAGGAAAGGGGTTTGGATAGATTAATTCTATCTAAGATAAATGAAATAACTTAAAGATAAATAAATCCTAAGAAGATAGAATTATAACAACTTGGTGGCTAAGTAATACATCTAGAATAGATATAATTAAAGTCCACCTTTATTTAACTAATTGCATAAAATAATAAACTAATTAAGTAAGTAATTTTCGGCCCAAGCATAAGGCAAACTCGGCCCATGCACTCGACATGACCAATAGCCCACTCGGCCGAGTATCCTCTTGGTGATGCCGAGTTCAGTTGTTTCATGGCGGGTGCAGACGAGTCTTCATGAGCTCTGTGTGTGGACGCAGACTCATTTCCTGTGCTGGCGGTGTAACCTTGAGCCAAGTGATCCAGGGTGGCCTGAACCCTTGCTCTAATGTTCCATGGTGACGGACAAGAAAGGCTTTAGTTGCATTCTGAATCTTCTTGGCCCTTGAACGAGTGACAGGGCCATCAAATGGAACCTTCATATTGTCCTCAATGTCACCAGGAGTCATCGATAATTGAGCGGCATCATTCTCCTCCACTTGACTTCGATTTGTCCTCAAATCGTCGTCAGAGTCATCGTCAGGCACGGACAAGGATAGATCGGCGACGTTGAATGTAGAATGGACGCTGTATTTATCGGTAGGGAGATCCAGCTTGTAGGCATTAGGACCCATCTTCTGAACCACTTTGAATGGTCCATCTCCCCTGGGGTCCAGCTTAGATTTCCGTTGTTGCGGAAACCTTTCCTTCCTGAGATGCAGCCAGACCAGATCACCAACGTTGAACTGCACATCCTTGCGATGCTTGTCCTTCGCGGCCTTGTATTGCGCAGTCTTCCTTTCCAGCTGCGCCTTGGTACGTTCATGCAAGCTTTTGATGAAGTCCACTTGCTTAGCTGCATCCACGCTCTCCTTGTCCTTATATGGCCGAGGCATCATGTCCACTGGAGTCAATGGATTTCGGCCATACACAACCTCGAAGGGGGTCATTTTTGTTGCAGAGTGCCTAGACCTGTTAACAAACAAAGAATAACAAAAATAAAGTGCCAATTTTTATGGGTGAATAATAAAGATTTAATTTTTATGCAGCGGCTATGGTGAAAAATAAGGCACGAAAAAGAAATCACTCAATAAAGAAATCAAGAGAGTAAAGAACTTGCATTAACCTGAAATCCGATACCACTTGATACGTTTGGAATCCCCGATCCTTCGCCTGTAGGCTTCAGATCAAGAACCACGCCGTATATTTGCTCCGATCTTGCAATGCTCTTTGATATCTCCTGATTTGGAACAATTCAAACAAGTGATTAATATTCTGATTTAGCGACAGAATAATACTTAGAATATTTCAGCAACTGAAAACAGAGAAATAGCGACAGAGGAGAGAAGCGAGGGACTGGGTTGCGCGGACGTCGGGCACACAGGCGCTTCGGCCTCAGGGTGTGCGAGCAGGTGGCGCGCGCGGGCTTTCTCGCTGTAAGCGAAGGAATCGGCGACCGGAACTGACGCGGGCGCGCTGGGAATGGAGCGGGCGCGCCTGGGAGTTTCGGCGCTGAAGACGCGGAACGAGGACACGGGTGCCGCGCTCGCTGGGAGCGGAATTCCTTGCGGGTGTCGCCAAGGTTCGGGCTTCTCGGGAGTGCGCCTGTGTCGACTGGGTTCGTGGGTTTGGTTGCTCGATGTCGACAAGCAAGGTGATGGTTGGGCTGTGTTGAGGGTTGCCGAAGGGACCAAGGTGAGGGAGGTGTTTTGTGATTGCCGAAAGTTCTTAGAACACAAGAGCTTTGGATTGAATAATCGAAGAACCCTAATTCCGTTAATGGTTTCTTCTATTCTAATTTTCAATCTGATTAAATTCAAAGTGCGGAACATGAATTTATAGTAAAACTATGATCTATCTTTCCAATCCTTCCTTGCAAAGGAAAGGGGTTTGGATAGATTAATTCTATCTAAGATAAATGAAATAACTTAAAGATAAATAAATCCTAAGAAGATAGAATTATAACAACTTGGTGGCTAAGTAATATATCTAGAATAGATATAATTAAAGTTCACCTTTATTTAACTAATTGTATAAAATAATAAACTAATTAAGTAAGTAATTTTCGGCCCAAGCATAAGGCAAACTCGGCCCATGCACTCGACATGACCAATAGCCCACTCGGCCGAGTATCCTCTTGGTGATGCCGAGTTCAGTTGTTTCATGGCGGGTGCAGACGAGTCTTCATGAGCTCTGTGTGTGGACGCAGACTCATTTCCTGTGCTGGCGGTGTAACCTTGAGCCAAGTGATCCAGGGTGGCCTGAACCCTTGCTCTAATGTTCCATGGTGACGGACAAGAAAGGCTTTAGTTGCATTCTGAATCTTCTTGGCCCTTGAAAGAGTGACAGGGCCATCAAATGGAACCTTCATGTTGTCCTCAATGTCACCAGGAGTCATCGATAATTGAGCGGCATCATCAGTGGATGAGGGTGTCGTTGCTACTGATGCACCACCATCTCGGGGGACCACTCCTGAGTTTGTGAGTGATTCTTTGGAATCTGCAGAAGTGTAGGTTCACCCTGCAGCTGTCAGTATACCAGAAATTGGTCCAAGACCTGCTCAACGGATTGTTAAGCCTACAAAATTCCAAGATTATGTGTGTCCTCCCTTTACCCACTCGAGTTGTAGTTGATCAATCTAAATCCTCATCTTTCTCATCTGTGTTCTCGGTTGTGCATCCTGAGGATTTGGGGATGTATTCTACTGATTATGTTCACTCTTTGTTCAATGTTCTGTTTGTGGTAGATCCTACATCATACTATCAAGCGCAAAACGTGCATGAATGGAGAGAGGCCGCTATGCGTTTGGATTTGGAGGCATTATGATGCGGGACCATCTTCTACAGCTCCAGAAACACCCATCATTCTTGGAGAAGGACCAATGACTCGAGCTAGAGCTAAGAAGCTTCAGAGAGACTTATTCAACTTTGTGAGTCATGCTTTGTTCTCGAGCAAGGTTCAACTTCCCGAGCCAACATTGAAGACATACCTGTGCATTGGAGTACAAATAGAGGCCGAACCTCCATAGCATTAGTAGTGTCGAAATATTCTAAGTGTTAAAGCTTATTTTCAGCTTAAGAATTCTATTGGGCTGAATTGGGCTTTTCTAGTTATTATTTTTAGAGACCTTATTTACTTATGTCTTTAGGTTTATTTTATTAAGTCCATTAGTAATTAGATTTATCTTATTCTATCTACTAAGGCCGGCCAAAACAACCCTTAAGGCTATATATTGCCGTCTCCTCCATGTAGAACAATTGGAACTTTTATGAATACAATTCTCTCATATAGAGCGTATACACATCGAGTGTTTGTTGATTCAACTAGAGTTGTGCTCGTTGGTCATCGATTGGTAATCTCTGCTTGGTTTGCTTTGCCGTTCATCAACTTCGCAAGACTTGGTGATCCGAGTATCCACAAGCCCCCTCCTTGTGCCTCCAAGTTGTCCGCATGGTTGTGTAGGGTTGCAGAGGCGGGTTATATAGTCATTGATATTGGTTCCTACCTTCTACGGAAGCCTGGGGTCTCTATCTTGTTCTATATATATCGCATCAATCCATATCAGGTCGTGTCTTTCAATTCTTTCTATTAAATTTCGAGTCTTTATTTCTCTTTGTCGAGTCTTTGTTGTTCTTGTTATTGTCGACATCAAGTTCAGTTTTGTTCTTCGTGATCTTGCTGCGTTCTTGAAAGATCTTGATCATCTTGATTGAGTTCTTGCGTCTTCTTGATTATTTCATTGCTGCGTTTTGAGTTCTTGTCCAGTTCTTGCTTATTTCTTTAAGTTTCTTGCTTGTTGTCGAAGATCGGACCATCACACGGCTAACCCCGTATCAAATTGGCATCAGAGCTTTGGTTCCCGACATCAAGATTGAGTCTTTTTCTTTTCATAAACACAAAAACACAAAAATAGAGTCAGTTCTTGTTTTGGTTATTTACTTCTTGTTCTTTATTTGATTATTGCACTAATCTTGAGTTTGGGATTGTTGTGGTTGCATAGCCTATACACAAAGCCTAGCCGAGACCAGTGGAGTCGACCACAAGTGTGCACAGCCCCTGTTGTGTACTCTTACAGCCGACGGCAGCCCTAGCTGTCCCCATAAGCCTTTGCTTGGCCGACATCACCTCTACACAAGATAAAACCCTAGTTTGTGGCTTTGTTCTATCTTTGGAACTTTTGATCTATCTATATCTTCTTTTATTTATCCATTGCCTATATACATTCTGATTTTTTGGTGGATATAATTTATTTTAACTATCAAATATCTATTATGGCTAAAGATAGACCCACTTACCAAATTTACCCAAAGGTTGTCTATATCTATTTATTAGGGCTGAGTTTTTATTATTTCCATCACCTATCTTTTATATTTTCGAGTCATTTTCTTTCATAAGAGTTCTTCTTGCATTAGTTATAAAAAAAAAATCAGTTTCGAAATTCATACAAAAAAAAGGGGATTGAACTTGGACCTAGGAGGATTAAAATTCACTAGGGGCAAAAGTAAGTCAAAAAAAAAAGGTATTGTTGATCTAGTGCAAGAAAGCTCCCAAGGACATTATTTTGGTGAACCTCTCCAGCCCTAATCGACATACCTATCAAACACATACCTCCACAAAATTGAAACCATACCCTGCAACTACAACGTCCTAACTTAAAGGTTTTCAATCAAAGAGGTAAATTTCCAAGTTTTCTTTTATTTCTCTTTCTTTTCTATTTGTGTCGAGTAGAGCTCTGTTTTGTCGAGTTCTCTCTTCTCTTGATCGAGTACTGTTGTGTGTTCATTGCTACTGTCGAGTGTTGTCCCGCCATTGTCGAGCACTTTGCTTGTCCACATCGAGTAGTTTGATTGAGTCGAGTAAACTTGACCCCTGTCGAGTTCTCTCTTTGAGTTGTCGAGCACCACAGCCTTATTGTCGAGTTAAAATTCTTGCAAATTCCCATCTGTTTTGCTTGAATTGATTGATTGCTTACATCGAGTTCTCTACAGCCCTTGTTGAGTACTCTTCTGCGTTGTTTCATTCATTACATACTTTGATTGCTTAGTCTATTGCTTGGTTGTTGATTTTCCCAAAGCGGATTGCCCTAGCAAGTGTGATATATCAATCAGAGAGGGAGTGTAAGCGAAACACAATTGTGAGTTGTTTATAAGTTTTACTAACCTTAACATAGTTCATTGTTTCTTTTCTTTTGTTATAATGTCTAATAATCAGAATAACAACGATGGCAACAACGCCACTACCTCAAGTACAACAGTAACTCCCGAGCAATTTGCCACCTTGATGAACAATGTGAACAACATGATGAACACATTGGCTGTCATGGCTACCGTCCCAGAAACCTTGGCTACACTACAAGCCAAGATGACGGCTCTGGAGAATTCTAGGCCGAGTGGTTCTAACACCGTCTGTGGCCAGCAAGAGCGAGTGCAAGTTGAGACGCCTCAAGATGAAAGAGAGGTCATTAATCCTAACCCTATTCATAATCCTAATCCCCATGTTAATATTAATTTACAGAATCCTTTATTCAATGAAAACAACTCTCCACGAGGTGGGAGAAATGATCGGAATAATGGGCTTGTTAATGTGCAAGGTCAAGGACAAGGAAAGGGAAGAGGATGTGGCTATCAAGAGCAATTCTATTACTCAGAGCAAGATGACGACTTCCAAGAAGAGGAGTACTGGGAGCAACGCCCGAGACGAAATCAAAGGGGAAATCAGAACCGACCGCCTAGGTACAACGACGACGACGGCATGGGTAAGGTTAAGGTAAAGATTCGGAAATTAAAATGGAACAAATTTGGAATTGTCACAATTTATCAGAGGCTAAGAAAGTACAACTAGCTTCCCTAGAGTTTCAAGGTTTTGTATTAATCTGGTGGGATAATCTTGTTAAAGAAAGAAGAAGATCCCTTGATGCACCTATTGCTTCTTGGGAACAACTAAAAGTAGTCATGAGAAATAGGTTTGTACCTCAACATTATGATAGAGAGCTATTGAACAAATTAGAAAATCTAAAACAAGGTAGCAAAACTGTTGAGGAAACATTCAATGTTATGCAAGAAGTCATGGCTCGAGCTAATATAGTAGAAACTCATGAGAAAACGAATGTTAGATACCTTAGAATCTTGCATCCTGGTTTAGCTCATGAGATTGATTACTTTCCCTATACGACTCCTACTGAACTTTTACATCTAGCTATGAAAGTAGAAAAGGGACAACGCTACAAGAGCCAAGGTAATAGAGTGTCGAGTGGCCAGCAACAAGGGTGGCGTCCCAATCGACCTCAACAGCCCCAGGGGCGCTCGGACATGGGTCCTAGGGATCGATCTCAGCAGCCCCAATGGAGAGGAGAAAACCGACAGCCCCAGCAGCCCCTTGACAAGGGAAAAGGTCCATGGAATGGACGAGAATCGTCTGGACATCTACTGGTCCCAAAGGGAGTAATCCTAACCCTTCTACCCTTCGTTCTAGAGATATTGTGTGCTTTAAATGTCAAGGTAGAGGTCATTATATGAAGGATTTCCCTAATAAGAAAACTCTCATGGTTAATCACTTAGGAGAATATGAATCTGAAAATTCTTGTGATGAACATGACGAGCATGCTAATGACAATGATCAAAACCTAAACCTTGTATGCTATGATAATAATGATGATGAGGTCGAATATGAGCATGGAGAGTCTTTGATTGTTAGGAGAGTCTTAAGTGTTGTTCCTACACGATGTGATGATAATCAAAGAGAAAACTTGTTTCATACTCGTTGTCTAGTTAGCGGAAAGGTTGTAAATGTGATCATTGATGGAGGTAGTTGCTGTAATTTAGCTAGTCAATAAATGGTTGAGAAATTACATCTACCTACTGTCCAACACCCTAGACCTTACAAATTGCATTGGATGAATGATTGTGGACTCTTGAAAGTTAATACACAAGTTAAAGTGCATTTTAAACTAGGACATTATGAAGATGATGTTTTATGTGATATTGTGCCTATGCAAGCTTGTCATATTCTATTAGGTCGTCCTTGGAAATCTGATCGTAAGGTTATTCATGATGGGTTTACTAATCGCTATACCTTTACTTTTCAGGGAAAGAACGTCATTCTCAAGCCCATGACACCTACGCAAGTGGCTGATGAGATTGAGAAGCGCAAGGTAAGTAAAGGTGAGTTAGATAAGGAGGCTCAGCCGAGCCAAGTGGATCCCCAAACTCGGCCCAAGAGTGTGTTCTTGGCTTCCAAAAGCACATTCATAGACGAATTTGCGGATGGTGGAACTGTTCTTATGCGCATTTGAAAGAGCTTGAGCATGTTGAGTGAAGAGCTTAAAGCTTCTCTTCCATGGTTCATGGAGAATGTGTGTAGATTGTAGGGCTATTAACAACATCAATATTAAATATCGTCATCCCATTCCTAGATTAGATGATATGCTAGATGAGTTACATGAAGCTTCTATATTCTCTAAAATTGATCTTAGGAGTGGCTATCATCAAATTAGAATGAAAGAGGGTGATGAATGGAAAACAGTCTTTAAGACTAAGCTAGGCTTATATGAGTGGTTGGTTATGCCTTTTGGTTTAACTAATGCTCCTAGTACTTTTATGCGCTTAATGAATCATGTGCTTCGGGATTTCATTGGAAAATTTGTTGTTGTTTACTTTGATGATATTCTGATTTATAGCAAGTCTTCTAATGAACATGAATCACATCTTAGAGAAGTTCTTAAAACGCTGAGAATTGAACGCTTGTATGCTAATTTAAAGAAATGTGAGCTATGTAATGAACAAGTGTCTTTTCTTGGATTTGTAGTGAGTTCGAATGGACTGCGTGTCGATAAGGCTAAGATCAAGGCGATCCAAGATTGGCCAACACCCACCAACATCGGCCATGTGCGCAGCTTCCAAGGATTGGCGAGTTTCTGTCATCGATTTGTACGAGATTTCAGCACCATCTCGGCACCTCTCACTGAGCTCACGAAAAAGAGGAGTGATTTCACATGGGGAGCAGCTCAGGAAGAAGCATTCAACAGGCTTAAGGGCAAGCTCACACGCGCACCCCTACTAGCTTTGCCGGACTTCTCTCAGCCCTTTGAAGTAAAGTGTGATGCTAGCGGAGTTGGAATTGGTGGAGTCCTTATGCAGGGAGGTAAGCCTATTGCTTTCTTTTCTGAAAAGTTGAAAGGTGCTTGTCTTAATTACTCTACCTATGATAAGGAATTGTATGCTTTGTTTAGAGTACTTAAGACATGGTCTCACTATCTATGACCTAGCGAGTTTATTCTTAGGACTGATCATGAGTCTTTAAAACACTTTAATAGCCAAGATAAACTTGATAGGAGACATGGTAGATGGATGGAATTCATTGAAACATTTCCTTATCTGATTAAGTATAAGAAAGGCAAAGACAATGTGGTTGCTGATGCATTATCCAGAAGACATGCTTTAGGAGCTGATTTCGAGTCTAATGTGTTAGCTAGGAGACATGTTCTTTTAACCACTTTGGATTCTAGAGTCTTAGGCTTTGTTTACATAAAGGAACTGTATGAATCTAATTTGGATTTTGGTGATATATATCTTTCGAAAATGCTTAGAAAAGGGTCCAAATGACAGCTTTTATATACATGAAGGATTCTTATTTCGAAAAGATCAAGTGTGCATTCCTAGATGTTCTCTACGATTATTACTTGTTAGTGAAGCCCATAGTGGTGGATTAATGGGACATTTTGGTAGAGATAAGACCTATAATACACTGAAATCACACTTTTATTGGCCCCATATGCTTATGGATGTAGAACATTGCCTTAGAAGATGCATAGATTGCATAAAAGCCAAAGCTAAGCTTATGCCCCTTGGCCTTTATACACCACTACCAACACCCTCAACCCCTTGGGAAGACATTTCTATGGACTTTATAGTTGGGTTGCCTAGAACTAAGAAGGGGAGGGATTCGATCTTTGTAGTGGTTGATAGGTTCTCTAAAATGGCTCATTTTATTGCATGTCACAAAACTGATGATGCTACCAATGTTGCTAATCTATTCTTTAGAGAGGTAGTAAGATTACATGGTGTGCCTAAAACCATTGTTAGTGATAGGGATGTGAAATTCTTAAGTCATTTTTGGCGTACATTATGGAATAAATTGGGAACTAGATTGTTATTCTCTACTTCTAGTCACCCCCAAACTGATGGCCAAACTGAGGTGACTAATAGAACCCTTGCTACTATCCTAAGAGCCATAATTAGGAAGAACTTGAAACTTTGGGAAGAAGCCTTACCTCATGTGGAATTTTCTTATAACAGAACCATGCATTCGGCTACTAAAATCTCTCCATTTGAATGTGTGTATGGTGTTAATCCACTAACCCCTTTTGATCTTACTCCATATCCTATGAGAGACAAAGAATCATTTGAGGCAGGTAAGCATGTCGAGTTCATTAAGGAGCTGCATGAACGAACTCGTGAGAAGTTGAAGCTAAAGGCTGAATACAATGCTAACAAGGCCAACAAGGGACGTCGCTTGGTCACATTTCAGCCTGGAGATCTTGTATGGGTGCACTTAAGGAAGGAGCGGTTTCCAGAGGCTCGGAAGAACAAGCTTTCACCTCGTGGTGATGGACCGTTCAGGATCAAGAAGAGAGTGGGCGACAATGCCTACCAATTGGAGCTTTCTGGAGACATGGGCGTGAGCGCTACATTCAACGTCGCCGATTTAATCCCTTACTTCGCAGTGGATGAAGACTTGGATTCGTGGTCGAATCCTTTTCAAGATGGGGAGGTTGATGCGGGACCATCTTCTATATCTCCAGACACACTCATCATTCTTGGAGAATGACCAATGACTCGAGCTAGAGCTAAGAAGCTTCAGAGAGACTCATTCAACTTTGTGAGTCATGCTTTGTTCTCGAGCAAGGTTCAACTTCCCGAGCCAACATTAAAGACATACCTGTGCATTGGAGTACAAATAGAGGCCGAACGTCCATAGCATTAGTAGTGTCGAAATATTCTAAGTGTTAAAGTTTATTTTCAGCTTAAGAATTCTATTGGGCTGAATTGGGCTTTTCTAGTTATTATTTTTAGAGACCTTATTTACTTATGTCTTTAGGTTTATTTTATTAATTCCATTAGTAATTAGATTTATCTTATTCTATCTACTAAGGCCGGCCAGGACAGCCCTTAAGGCTATATATTGCCGTCTCCTCAATGTAGAACAATTGGAACTTTTATGAATACAATTCTCTCATATAGAGCGTATACACATCGAGTGTTTGTTGATTCAACTAGAGCTGTGCTCGTTGGTCATCGATTGGTAATCTCATCTTGGTTTGCTTTGCCGTTCATCAACTTCGCAAGACTTGGTGATCCGAGTATCCACAAGCCCCCTCCTTGTGCCTCCAGGTTGTCCGCTTGGTTGTGTAGGGTTGCAGAGGCGGGTTATATAGTCATTGATATTGGTTTCTACCTTCTACGGAAGCCTGGGGTCTCTATCTTGTTCTATATAGATCGCACCAGTCCATATCAGGTCGTATCTTTCAATTCTTTCTATTAAATTTCGAGTCTTTATTTATCTTTGTCGAGTCTTTGTTGTTCTTTTTATTGTCGACATCAAGTTCAGTTCTGTTCTTGGTGATCTTGCTGCGTTCTTGAAAGATCTTGATCATCTTGATTGAGTTCTTGCGTCTTTTTGATTATTTCATTGTTGTGTTTTGAGTTCTTGTCCAGTTCTTGCTTATTTCTTTAAGTTTCTTGCTTGTTGTCGAAGAACGGACCATCACACGGGTAACCCCGTATCATATTAGAGAACAATAATACGTGGACATTGATATCACTACCTCCAGGGCATCATTCAATTGGATGTAAGTGGGTTTTTCGAATCAAGTTTAGAGCTGATGGTTTGGTAAAGTGTTACAAAGCACGATTGGTGGCCAAAGGTTTCAATCAGATCAAAGATCATTACTATAAAGAAACCTTCTCCCACCGGTCGAATTTTACTCGCCATTGCATCAGTAAAGAATTGGCCATTACACCAACTCGACGTCAACGATGCGTTCTTGCATGGGTATTTAGACGAAGAGGTTTATATTATGCCTCTTCCAGGTTATGACAAGGCAAGTCCCGGTCTTGTTTGCAAGCTCAATCGCTCTCTATATGGTCTCAAAAAAGCACGTCGCCAATGGAATTTTGAATTGACAAAACATCTCACTGCATTGGGTTTTATTCAGTCAAAGCATGACTATTCTTTGTTCGTTTTGTGGACGGATTCAAGCATGGAAATGGCGCTAGTATACGTTGATGACATGCTGCTCACTGGTAGTGATGAATCAGTGAATGCTAGTGTGAAGGATTCCTTACACAGGGCTTTCACGATTAAGGATCTTTACCAAGCTTGTTATTTCCTTGGCATGGAGATATCTAGATCTGACACAGGGATCATGCTCAATCAATGAAAGTACGTAATGTATTTGCTTTCAAATGCTGCAATGTTGAACTGCAAACCTGCAAAATTCCCGATGCAAATTAATCTTCATCCTAGTCTTCACGAAGGGGTTGCCTTAGAAGACCCTGAGAGCTATAGACGTTTGGTTGGAATGTTGTTATATCTTACTATGATAAGGCCTGGCATAGCTTATACGGTTCAACAACTTACTCAGTTTATATCATTACCTTGAGCTTCTCATATGCGAACTGCTCTTTTTCTTCTTCGATACTTGAAAGCCAGATTCAACTGCTCTCTGTTCTATCCAAGTAGCAGTGCTCTGGAAATTCGGGTATACTCTGATGCTGATTGGGGAAGTTGCAGAGATACAAGCCGATCTCTATCTGGTTATTGTGTATTCCGGGGTGATTGTTTGGTTTCGTGGAAAACCAAGAAACAGAAAACTGTTTCCAAGTCATCAGCAGAAAGCGGATACACGAGCATCTATCACTGGCAGTGAGGTTGAATAGGTCGCTGGTGTGTTGGAAGACTTGTTCATTCCCCTTTCCCTTCCAATTCCGTTGTGTTGTGACAATAAGTCAGCTCAGCAACTCGCGGTCAACCCGGTTTATCACGAACAGACCAAGCATATTCGACTAGATAGTCACTACATTCGTGATCTTGTTCATGAAGGGTTCATCTCTACTGTTTTTGTTCCATCTCATCTGCAAATTGCATACAGTTTTACGAAACCCCTCGGAGTTGTTCAGCATGTTACATTGTCTTGCAAGTTGGGTCCCGTCTTTCATTATACTCGTCCACCTTGGGGGGGGGGGGATATGGGAGAGATCGGATGTAAGGCGTGAGGGTTAATTTGTAACTTAGGTTAGCTGGTAGAGTTAGGAGGTTAGAACCTTGGTTTGCAAAGGAGATTAGCTAGTAGTTCTCACATAAATAGGCGCCCCTGTACTATTGTAAAGGATGGTTGAATGATAGAAAATTCCCAATACTCTCTCCTCTACTGATTTCTTCTTCTTCATCCATTCTGAGAAATCAGATCTCAGCTCGATCTAGCTGAGGTTTGTTACATCGATAATACATATCAAATTATGATATTTGGTTTCTGGGTAGGGGTGTGCATCGGCCTAAAACCAAACCGAACCGGACCAAACCGAACCGAACCGAACCGAAACCGAAAATCTCAAATTTTCAAATCGAAAGCCGAACCGAAAGTCTCAAATTTTCAAATCGAAAGCCAAACCGAAAGTCTCAAATTTTCAAATCGAAAGCCGAACCGAAAGTATTAGGTTCGGTTCGGTTATTTACCGGTTCGGTTTGTGTTCGGTTCGGCTTTAGCCTAATTGAACCGAATTCATAGTTGCATAACAAACAACTTGTCAAGTGTCAAGCACAATCCATATCCATATGGGTGCAAAATATGGAAAACTTGCAAATAGTTGCTTAGTTGCATACTTGCTAAGTTGCAAATAATCAAATACAGTAATAACAAGTTTTATATGGATTTTAAACTACTGTTTGAACAAACATAATTTTATCAAGGTTGTAGACATAATTTTATATTTTTATGTGATAAAATATTAAAAAAAATAAGTTTTATATGGATTATATATTTATAAGTTTTATGAAATTAATAAAATTATAAGCCTTTGATAAAAAAAAATATAAAATATAAAAAAAATTGGTTTAACACAAACCGAACACAAACCGAGCACAAACCGAACCGAAATCGAAAAATTGAGAATTCTCGAACCGAAAGCCGAACCGAAAAACATCGGTTCGGTTAGGTTAGGTTCGGTTTGTGTTGGTTCGGCCCAAAAATTCGGTTTGGACCGAATCCTGCACATCCCTATTTCTGGGGTACTAGAATACCATTTTCGAGGCTTTTCACTTTCTTTGATTCAACTTCTGGAATAACCAAGAGAAAAAAAATCTCAAATGAAGAACCAACAAAGATATTAAAGGTCTAACTACTCTATTGTAGGCAATGTTCTAAAAGGCGCTAGGCGGCCGCTAGGCGGCGGGTGGCCGCCTAGCGCCTAGGCGGTTAGGCGGGTGCCTAGGCGGCGCCTAGGCGGACTTAGAACAAACTTGATTATTTCCTTATATTTTGATGAATAACACTTGTCAATAATTCATATAATGTAATAATAATCCATAATATCACTAATAAACCCAAATTTGTAGTAGTTAACTAACACTAAAGTAAATAAACGCAAAAGTACATGTCTGACTAACAACTCTAAACCTCCTAAAATCCAAAAATATAAATTCGACTGAAAAGCAAATGCGTCCCGGCATGGGGGATAAAAAAAACCCTAGGTCAACTAATCATATGCTTAGAAGCTCAAATTGAATAATCGTTGGGCAAGGTGGCGCCTAAGCGGGCCCAGGCGGGACCAGGCGGCGCCTAGGCGGGACCAGGCGGTGCCTAGGCGGCGCCTAGGGGGGACTAGGCGGTTCCTGGACGAATTTCCGCCTAGAGGCCCGCCTAGGCTTAAAAATTCCTAGGTCCCGTACCGCCTAGCGCATAGGCGGCGCCCAGACGGCGCCTAGGCGCGATTTTTAGAACACTGATTGTAGGATACAGTGTTTGGTTAAAGTTTGGATTTTTAGGGGTGTTTCCTTTTTCTAAAATCGGAACAATGTCGAGTTGGTTCAATTTCAGAAGGTTTGTAATTGTCTAGTTAGAATCCGCTCTTTTCGGCCAACAGACCGTACCAATGCAAGCCACCGTGATAGTCGGCGGGTGTAATTTTTCTCATATGGGTAGTTGGTGGGAGATCTTCCCTTAAGTTTGTGAGAAGTCATCCCTTGAGTTTGGTGGATAAATTTTTCAAGAAGGTCATCCCTTCTTTGTGTAATTTTTGTTTAAAGGGTGGGTATTACCTTAGAATTGAATTTATCTTTTGTTTATTGTTTATTTGAGGTTGAAATTATTATATCTGTTGTTCCTCAACGATGTAGTTATTGTTGTTGGTTAAATGATTATGTTGGTGGTAAATAATTGTTTTTTTAATGATACAGTATGACAATTTGTGCAAGTAACTCTGTTGTACCACCACCAAGTGCATCCTTACATACGACAACATCTAGCTCTGTATGAGATCTCCAATCTAGTGAATCCGAAACCAGCCCGAGATCTACCACCCAGTCTCCCACGCTATTGCATTCCCTAGAGGCCGGTATGAGAACAAAATATTTCTTCAAAAGATTGAAGCAGGAAAAGCGCATCTGAAATCAACATCTCAATCTCCCAAGGACTTCTCTAGACACCATTGATGGCGTTAAGGACTGTCAAGAAAACATCTTCAATCTTGAGCTTCTTGATTCCCAACTTCTTTGCTTCTAATAGCCCAATCTAAAGACCAAAAACCTATGCTGCAACACTGATGAGATACCACATCTTCAAGCCTTCTAGGTTAGCATTCTCCCACATTTATCGCTAATAACAAAATCAGTAGTTGTAGTGAGTGCTAGACAAAACTTTAGCATCCTCAAATTCAACTTAAAGAAACTTTCCTTCTAGCTCTCCCATCTATTGATTTTTCTCTTTCTCTGGTTGTTTATATTATTTGGCACTATACTAATATCTTATTTTGGGTTCATTGTAATATATTGTTGGTTTCTAAATTTTCAAATTTTCTCTTATAATAGCTTCCCATTTGGGTTATGTTGGCAACTAGCATATTATGAATATCTAACTAGCTAACTAGCACCCAAATAAAATTAATTAACTAACCTAGCACCCTTCCTAAATTGACTATTAAGGTCAACGGTCAACCTGTTTGACCGTTGACCGGATTTTTTTTTTTTTTTTAAAAAAAAAAAAAACCCAATGATTCCACTTTTTTTGATGTCACTTTTTTTGATGCCACTTTTTTTGATGCCACTTTTTTTGATGCCATTTTTTGCCGCTTTGATGCCATTTTTTATTAAATTTTATTTTCGTTTTGATGTCACTTTTCTAATAAAATTGATTGATGACACTTTTTTAATGCCACTTTTTTCAAACCTTGATGACATTTTTTTGTTTAATGTGATGCCACATTGATCATTGATGCTTTTTTTTTACCGTTGACTACTGATGACACTTTTTTTATGTCAATTTTTTGATGATATTTTTTTTACTGTGATGCCGTATTTTTTCAAGGTAATGTTTTGATGACATTTTTTTTCAAGATAATGTTTTGATGACAATTTTTTCTTTAATGTGATACAACTTTTTCAAATCAGTGTTTTGATGCCCTTTTTCTAATGTAATTATTTGATGCCATTTTTTTAATCAAATCGTTTGATTTTATAATAAAATGGAATGATGACACTTTTTTAATATCACTTTTTTCAAATCTTGCTGATATTTTTTTATTTACTGTGATGCCACATTGACCATTGATGCCATTTTTTTTTACCGTTGACTACTGATGACACTTTTTTTATATCAATTTTTTGATGATATATTTTTTTTTTATCGTGATGCCATATTTTTTTAAGGTAATGTTTTCGTGATGCCATATTTTTCCACTGTAATGTTTTGATGACAATTTTTTCTTTAATGTGATGCAACTTTTTCAAATCAGCGTTTGATGCCATTTTTCTACTGTAATTATTTGATGCCATTTTTTTAATCAAATCGTTTGATGCCATTTTTTTTTAATTTAATCAATTATATATCGATATATTTTCATCGATTCTACTTTTTATTTGCTGATGATGCCATATTTTTTTAAGGTAATGTTTTCGTGATGCCATATTTTTTCAAGGTATTGTTTTGATGACAATTTTTTCTTTAACGTGATGCAACTTTTTCAAAATCAGTGTTTTGATGCCATTTTTCTAATGTAATTATTTGATGCCATTTTTTTAATCAAATCGTTTGATGCTACTTTTTTTTTAATTTAATCAATTGTATATCGATATATTTTCATCGATTCTACGTTTATTTCACTGATGACACGTTTGTGATTACACTGTATTGATGTAATCACTTGTGGTGACATGTTCGTTACATTTTTATTAAGTGATGACACAAGAGCGTAAAGTGTGATTAAACTTGATTGATGACATATTTTATTGATGACTTTTATTTATTGATGACATTGAGATTACGCTTCACTTATCTCACTAATTTGTTGGCCCTTCTATAGGCAATTCGTCATCAGCTTATCGACTGATTTGGGCAAATCAATCCGCGTCTGTTGACGAGTCTCTTTTGTCATCGGATGCAAAACCACAAATAACAAAGTTGTACATTACTAGCTGCTTCTTTCCTCGGTTCAACACACCATATATTTACAAACAACAGATAAAATGGTTAAATTGCTTGAAGTCTCGTTATGAGCTATTTACAACATGCAATAAAATGTTTCAGATTGTAACTTCACTAAAGACTTTTTTTATGCACTATCTAACGCATAAACAAAATCAGTATATAGATTACTATCAATTTACATTTATAATTAGCATTCCTCGTTTGCGAATGTCTTGATTACCATCGGATGGTGCCGTCAAAGAAAAACCAAATCACGGTCACATAGATACCGTCGTCTTTGAAGATTCGCCTTGACCTGATTAGTCCAAAATCACAGTCACATTGTTGCTTGACTGGCTCCTGCATTTGCAGTTGCATTCAGTACTTGTTCAGCAGCTGTGATTGACACAATGACATTAGTGGTTCCCGCAACAACATCCATTGAAGAACCTGGAATCAATTTTGCCTGAGAAATCAAACGACAAGGGGGTTCCTAATCGGGAATCATTTCAGTGGGGCATTCCATCAAACAGATTGTGTGCATCCCTAAAGAGGCAAATCGGGAAAACACATTCTTATAAAGAGAGAATATTTTCAACAAGTACGGTAAAGGGCTTCTTTCTGACCAAGAATTAGAGGGCAATATTAGAGGGCAATAAAGAGAGAATCTTTTCATCGTACAAACAAATGCTCAAACACAATCTTAACCCCCTTCAGTCTATACATACAAGGAACTAGTGAAAGCAACAAAACCATTCCATCATTAAGCAACCCAAAAGGTAAGTTTCCACTCAAATCATTTTACTAGTCATTTTAGGAGACCATGAACTTGAATCTACACTCCCAATTAACTTGAGAATCCCAGGGAACATCTATTCATGTCTGAAACAAAAATACAGCAATATCTGTCTCCAGAGGAACAAAATAAAAACCAAATGGTTTCAAGGTAAATGAAAATTCGGATAATAGCTGATGATAGTCTTACGAAATCATATTACCAAGAACTTCACTTCCAGCCAGGGATCCTAGTTGCTTGCTTGGTCTTCTTTTTAACACCCGACTTCGTAACCTAAAGGCTCCTGTTCACAACGCTCAGCCTTGCAAGTGCTGCCTTCTTCAAGCCTGGCCTGTAGTAGTTGTCACCGACCTGGAGTGTACAGAAGCAAAATTTTAGGTCTGACTCCAGCATTCATCAAACTAGAAATACATCACATTGAACTGTAACCAAGAAATATGTCATATATCAAACTAGAAATATGTCAAAAAGTAAAATGGACCAGTGAAGATACTTGAATCCATCTCATTCTGAATGCATGAGATCATAGATTATAAAATAGGGAAAACCTGATTTTTACAAAGTTGCTTAATTTAACATGTTTGCATATCAATCATATAAAGTCGGGTACTGCAGGCAAATTCACATTACCAAACAGAAAATCACAAGTATTCGTTAACAATCGGAACTTCATTCATTCACATGAATCTATAAACAAACAATAAAGCAGCTCTAAAACATGGAAGACATAAGTAAAATCTATAGGTGCAAGTTCTTCTACCTGGTTGTCATCAATTTCAAATCTGGTAAGGAACCACAACCCGGGCATAAGATGAATAAAACACTCATCAGTTTTAATTCCGAAAACTCTCTAGAAGATGAAGAAAACACTCATCAATTTCAAATCTATAGGTGCAAGTTCTTCTACCTGTTTGTATTGAATTCGGTTTCACTCTCCATTCTGATTCTCCTAATCTTAGACCCCTATATTTGACAGCATACAACCGAGATTCAACAGTCCAGTCGAGATTCCATTCAGAACAACGAATCCCACCATTATCGACTCAAGGCGAAAAGCCCCAATTTTTCCACAAATATTCGCACCTAATAACCCTAGTAGTACCAATCCAACTCGAAATCCCAAATCAAAAAAGAACAGCCAAAGCAAATCGATTAAGAGTGAGATTTCATACCGGATCTGAAGAACCATTCGGCGGCATGATGTGATTACTGGAGGAAATTGGGGGATTCGATTTCGAGATTTGAAAAATCAGGTTTGAAATCGGGAGGAATGGACGAGCTTCAGGGTTGGAAGGTGAGGAGAGGAGCCAAGGGGCGGGGAACGGTTTCGGTGAGGAAGCTCGCCGCTACTGTGGTTGCAAGCTCGGCGGCCGGCGCTGGTTGGGAGAGACTAATCCCGGTTGGGAAAGACGGAGGAGAAGCGAGGAAGAAGAAAGATGTTACGCGGCTAGAAATAATTAAAGAGGTGTTAGAACGGCCAATAAAAAATTAAGAGATGCTAATTACCTCATTGAATTAGCAAAAGGTGATATTTCAACAAATTTTCTCTTCCCATTTCTCCATTTTTCAATGCACTTTATTTTCAAACGAAATTTTATTCCTCATAGTCCAACATTCCACCATGAGAAAGTTAAGATATACTTTTTTTTTTTTCAATTTATGGGATATTACCGTTGTTATACTCTTAACTAGTTCAGTATCCCGTGCAATGCACGGATCTATGTTTTAAAATATATACTTATATAATATCATTCATCATTTTTTATATAAATATTATAAGTATCACAAATAAAGTAATAAAAAATAAACGTTTGTGCGAATGTTTTTTATAAAATAATTTTATACATATGTAAACCGTTTATATAAGTTAAAATAGAATTATCATGAATTTTTATAATATCTTTCAAACTTAATTAACTAATGCTTTGATTCAAACAAATTAAAACTAAATACTACGTACGTATGACAATAAAGTGAATAAAGTGATAAGATATCACTTTATCTAAATTCTTGTTTGAATTTAAATAAATTTCCTATTAACACTCGTTAAACACTTAAACTAATGATTTCATTTAAACGTTTATCACCTCACTTATTATTACCTAACTATAGATTACACCACACACACAAAACCTTCATTGTTATCATTGAAATGAGAATAATTGATTAAAGTAAATATTTAATTAAAATATAACAAAGTAATTTATTAAATGGATCTAATAGTTATTTATATATTATCCCATGGATCAAAACTAAAAAAGATTATATGTTTTTATTGAAAAAATAATTTCAAAATAAAATCAATCGGTTAAGATTTAGAAAAAAAGAAAAGAGTTAATTAATTATTATTTAAAGATGTAATATGATTTATAATAAATAGTATTATGAGGCTAATTCAACCTAACACTGATATTTTGATTGGTTTAAAAAAATCTTTTTCATCATCTTTTAGACCGAGTTAACTATTTCATAAGACATATACCAGAAAATCACAAATATAGAATTGATTATGCACTGTTAATGTGGGTAAAATAAAATATTTGTTTTTTAAGCTATCTTTATTTTTTGAAATTATTGATATATTTATTAAAAAAGAGGAATAATTAATATACAAAGCAAACCCGTATTTGAATGAAAGTAAACATGTGAAAATCGATCAACTTAATAACTGAGGACAGTAAATATAGATTAATTAACAAAGTGAAAATCTGCAAATTGAAAGATTTAATCTTATCGAATTAAGATTAGTTAAGATTCAAACTTATCTTAACTATTTTATTGATGATTAAAATTAAAAAGATAATAAATACTCCGTATTATAGAGTATTTAATGGGTTCAAACTTCAAAGATCTAATTATTTTGTTTGCATTCATACCGCTATTTTAATCGATTTTAATCAAAAGAAACATATCAAATTTAACATTCATACCGCTATATATTAAGGGTTCAAGCTTCAAAGATCTAATTATTTTGATATTGATGCCACTTAAATCAAGAATTGTTTAAAATAATGTGAAATTTGCAAACAAATCAAGAATTCAAAATATCACTTAAATATATCTACCCAATCCATCCACTTTGAACGCAAAATAAGATATTCAAATTGATGGAGATGAGCAATAATAGGTAAGCCGTTGGCAAGTTTAAATCATTTTTGGTGATAAATTAAAACGTGAAGAGAGTCAATAGAAGACCTATAGAAATTAAAAGAAAAACTCAAATTAGCATATGAATTGATGATAGTATCATACATAAATAAGATATAAATATATAGATATGTACGTAAAAACAAAAGAAGATATTCAAGATGCTAGCTAGAGATGAGCAATAATTGATAATTAAGCCGCAAGCAAGTTTAAAGTTTAAACCGTTTCTGATAAGAAATTGAAATGTGAGGATATTCAATAGAAGACTCATATAAACTAAAAGAAAAACTCAAATAGCACATGAATTGGTGCAGATAGTGATTATAAATAAAAGGAATATTGTTAGACAAAGAAATTGAGGTAGAATAGTTGAAATTATGAAGATGAGGCAATAAATAATCATGTACGTGAAGGAGAATGATGTAATAATCATGATTCCATGATAAGGAGGACAATTAACTGAAGTCGTTGATTAGGAGCTCAATCAACAAAAGTTGTGTAACGGTAAAATATAAGCTGCAAAGTGTAACCGAAAACACATACAAATTACAAACAAAATCAAATTTGTGAGAACTAAATGTATCTACCAAGCAAAATTTTTGAAGACAAAGCTTAATCAAAGATGCGAGAACAATAATAATTAAAAAAAAAAAAGCAAAATAGAAATCTAATAGTAACATGCAAGAGAAAGTTGGGAAGAAGCAATGTAATTTTGTTAAGCGAACAAATGAAACACAATCTCAAACTTTAGATTGGGTTAAATAACCTACACCAATTAATAGATAAATATCCTTTAGGCCAAAAAAAAGAATTAATAAATAAATAACCCTTTAAAAAAATATTTTAGTTACGGTGATCATATCCGAAAATCAAGAAAATCATATCTATTTTTTTTTTAGCAATATCCTAGTTAATGATTTTTTTTAAAAGAAAATCTTTTATAGTTGAACAAATAATAAAAAAATATTGATTTCCCCTAAAAAAAAACATAATATTTGTTACGTAACAACCCAACAAATTTTAATAGCTAGATAAGATCAAACACACCAAATAAAAAAATAGTAATTTTGAATATTTAAAAAAAGTTCTTTTATAGTTGAAAATATAATAACAAAATATAGATTTTCCCTAAAACTTATAATATTAGTTACGTAACAACCAAACAAATCTTAGTAGATAAGATCAAACACACCAAATCACAATTAGTAATTCATGATTGGTTAAAATCCATACATTAAAGGAGAAGTCGCCACATGGGTTAGGCTAGGCGACTTCTCCTTTAAAGTAGAGTTTTTAGTTATAAAATAAATTTAAATAAATTAGAATTTTTAAGTTAAATTAAAAAAATTAAAATAAATCCAATAATTAAAAGGGGTTACGTTAACACTGCGTTAACATTGATCTTATCAACTAAAAAAATTAAAATAAATCCAATAATTACAAAAAAAAGGCTACGTTAACACTGATCTAATCAACTAAAAAAATTAAAATAAATCCATTAATCAAAAAAAAAAAAACAAAGATCTCAACTAATCTTGTTACAAATTACAAAAGCTTAAAAAAGGGGCTACGTTAACCTTGATCTTATCAACTAAAAAAATTAAAATAAATCCAATAATTTAAAAACAAAAAAAAAACTCCTACTTTAAAGGAGAAGCCGCCACATGTCGTAGGCGACTTCTCCTTTAGTATTATATATTGATGTCTTAATATTCTCTTTATCTATTCTTTGAATTATTCTATCAATGTTTCCTTCCATTTTTTCCCAATTAGTCGATCTTAGTGTTCACTACGCCAGAAGGGCTTTCAGGCGACGGACCAATGTCGTCGCCTGAAATGTGATTTTCGTCACCTGATAACTGAGCCGACGAACCTCCGTCGCCTGAGTAGTGGTCCGGTGACTTTCATCCTTTCACTATTCAGGCGACGAACATACAGATGTTCGTCGCCTGAAACACTTTAGGCGACGGAAAAATTGTTCGTCGCCTGAATTGATTGTCAGACCAAAAAAAGGCTTTCCAAGCCGAGCCGAGCCGACTTCCCTTCAGGCGACGAATTTATCCTCAAAGGTTCGTCGCCCCAATTTGGTTCAAGAATTCTATAAAATATAAAATGTAACTCAAGCGACCATCCTTTTAGCTAAGTTCGTCGTCTAAACAAGCTATGTTCGTCGCCTGAATATGATTGGTTTTTTTAAAAAAAATTTAGGCAACAGAGTTATGTCAATGTTCGTCGCCTGAGTATGATTTGTTTTTAAAAAAAAATTAATTGAAAAATGGCCAATGCCCCCTGTTTGCAATAGCACCAAAATTGTGCACATTTTTAGCACAAACCTGTTTCATCTTACACAACAAACACACAACAAACATGGGCAAGTTCACAACCCCATACAAATCCACATACAAATTCACAAATCCAAGTTTGCAACTACATACAAATTCACAAATCACAAATACAAAAACCTATTCACAAATCCAAGTCCATTACTTAAGAGGAAGTAGAAGAGGAGTGCGAGAGATACCTGATACTGCTGCGCGGATGAGGGCTGAAAAGTCGAAGCATCCTGCGTATCCGAATGCACCTGAGAAGGCTGTGTATCAAAAGCTGAAGCCGGTTGCGGATCCGATGAGTGTTGAGAAGGTTGCTGCGTATTCAAAGTCGAGGGCGCAAATATTTACAAAGTCACTATCTAAAGCCATTGATCATCTAGAAGCTTGAATGTTGTGCAAAAAAGAAGATGAAATGCTGAATCATTTTCTGCAAACAAAGAAAAAGATGGTGTAAGTAAAACCAATTACATAAATTGTAACTTGAACTTTTATTACTAAAATAAAATAAAGTTGGTATAAGATTACCTGATAAAAACTCTAGAAAAGTGGCTCCTGCTAGTGTGCAAGGAAAATCAAGCTCACAATGTCAACAATTGACTGCAAACATAACTAAACTTCTTAAGTTGGGATAGAAAATAATGATGAAAATCATAAGCTTGGCAACTCTAAACGAGTTTTGAAATCTGAGTACGTGGAAACACATTAAAAAACACATTCACATTAAAAAAACATGTTCATTCATAGATAACAACCTGCACAAATGCATCTATCTGCTGTTCACAACCCAAAAAAATAAACAGCACAGGTAAGGATATAGGATTTCAATTTCACAGTAGCAACAATAAATCAAGAAATCCCCAATTTCAGGCTTGAATAACTGCAAACTTATCAGCTTAGACTAATTTCAGGCTTGAATCACCAAAGCAAATAATACACTTTGAATTGTTAGCTTAGTACATCACGTACCAAGGATTATATTCTCTGAGCATTTCTTATGTTGATAAATCTCGGAAGGAATGAATTGTTTTTCCAAGGCCCTAACAAGCCATCAGAATTACCCTGCAAGAAATCTGTCCAAGGTTAATTTTACTATCAAAACAGATATGTAAAGAAAGGAGGAAAAAAATATTAATACAAAGTAAACTCATGACAAAATCAGAAGTAAATGTAAATCAAACATGTCAATAACAAAGCAACTAATATCAAGAAGAAAATTGATATGGGGAAAAATATTACAAATTAACAAACAAGAAATAACACCTTCAAGGAACAATAACCTTTAACATAACCTTGAACATAGCCTTCCATTTAAATAGTTGAGCATTGTTGCTCCATATCATAATTCCAACAAAGATAACTTAAGCTTCAATTTTTGGGAGTTCCCTTCAAAAAGAGAATTAGATAACCAAAAACTGAAATAAGATAGTTCATTTTTTTGCATTTGTTTATTTTCATTTAAATAAAACACATTCCAATAGAAGGACACAAGTCACACAACACAAGCTAAAACAGTTCCTTTACCTTCCAAAAGGTGAATTAAAGCAAAAATTAAAATTAAAACTGAAAGTAAATTAGAACATAAATGCCCATTTTACCACAACATCTTCAATTACCAAACGAAATCTGAATTTCCATTTCCTGTCTCTTTTCTACACTAATCCAATGCAAAGATTCAAAATTTACCTTCAAAGATGCCTCGATGAATTCATGAATCTCTTTGAGATGTACAAGCCCCTTTTCCTCCTTGCTGGTTAATTCGGCTACTGAATCACCGAACTCTTCAGCGATTTTAGGATGCTACAGAAGTGAAAATCAGTTGCACCAAACATAATGCTTGCACAAGTGAAAATCAGAGCCTACATATTTACACAAAATAACTCTAAAGAGACCAAGTGAAAAGAAAATAAAATTACTATACGATCAAACAGTTAATACGTACATAGTTTGCTCTCATCACATTGAGGTAATTGATAAGGCTCTGTACAGTTCATGTGCACTTAGCAAACACAGTTTCATTGACAGAATCTTCACCGTTCCCAGTGGAGTTTGCCTTAGCTATTCTTGGTGCCTGCTGCAAATGGATAAACACTATAATAGATTAGAGAATCGAGCATATAAAGACAACTTTGTTGTTAACTACTACCTGAATGAATAAGGTAAGGAATCCGACCAAACCACCAAGGCCATCAACGCAGCACACCAACAGCAGGGACATGTCCATCTTCCATCGGAAACACTCAACTCTATGTCAAAACACAACCATATTTGATCAAAAATAAGATTCAACACGAGAAGACTGACCAGAGTGCATCACATATCATTGTTTTCGATTCTGAAACTAAAACAGATACAGGAGATGAAGGCAGGCTGTAAACAACGAAATAGAAGCCAAAAAAAATAAAATTTAACATGTGCAACAACATAATTGCAGCCATAGATGAATATGAGAAAGGGATGAGATTGCTTACCATAATGGAACAGGAGAGGGATCTCGGATTCATTGTAGGGGCTAAGTCTCTGAAGAGGAGTTCGGGATCTCGTCTTCAAGAGCCATTCGAGAACAGGGAGCCGCTGAGAGGGAGAAGCTCGGGGCTGTAGAGGCGAGAGGAAGTAGCTGATGTAGAGGCGAGAGGTAGAAGCCATTGTAGAGGCTGTGTAGAGACGAGAGGGAGCATCAGTTGAGAGGGAGAAGCGGCTGAGTGATTTAGGGTTACAAAAAGTGAACATATGCCTTTTATACCACCACCTAAATTATCAAAAATTGGGGGAACTATGCCGCTTAAGTAAAAAATCAAAATTTTACATTCCCTCCTAAATTTTAATAACCGGGAAAGTATAAATTTAACTGTCTAAATTTATAGAAATAAAATGAACTCTTAGTATAAATTTATAGAAATAAACTTCGACCAAAATTTTATAGAAATAAATTTTGACCAAATTTTTTTTAGAAAATAATATAGGTATACTATTCGTCATTTCTAAAAGTGAAAATATATGTAAATTAATAATACCTTAACAAAAATGATGATTCCTCGTCGCCTGATCGGGATTTAAATTTTGAGAAAAAATTATGCGTGAACTTGGTGGCATTGTTAAATCTAAATTATATGAAATATAATTTAGATAAAAATATATTCTTATTTTAAATAAAAATACATTCTTATTTTAATTAAATTTATATATATAACCTGCAAATATATTCTTATTTTAAATAAAAATACATTACTAAATAATTTTAGATATTTTTTGACATATTTTGTAAGTTTTAATTGTTTTCCAATTAAAAGCATTTGAATTAGAAATTCATGTATAACATCTATCAGAAAGTCTAAATAAAAATACATTACTAAAAGCATTTAAAATCTCAATATCAGTCTCAATATCGATCTCAGTCTCAAACGAAAATTCGAAATTCATGTATAAAATCTATCAGAAAGTTTGTATATAGGAACCAAAATCTCGATCTTGATCTCAATTTCAATCTCAATCTTGGTCTCATAGTCATACAAAATATGTAAATTCTCAATATCAATCTCAAGCGAAAATTGGAAATTTATATATATAATAAGAATTTATTACTTAGTATAAGGTTTTATTAGTTACTTATATGAGTTTTCCTCAAAACATAACCTTATAGTATTATAATAAGAATTTATTACGTAGTATAAGGTTTTATTAGTTACTTATATGAGTTTTCCCCAAAAAAGAACCTTATAGTATTATAATAAGAATTTATTACTTAGTATAAGGTTTTATTAGTTACTTATATGAGTTTTCTCCAAAAAAGAACCTTATAGTATTATAATAAGAATTTATTACTTAGTATAAGGTTTTATTAGCAACTTATATAAGTTTTCCTCAAAACATAACCTTATAGTATTATAATAAGAATTTATTACTTAGTATAAGGTTTTATTAGTTACTTATATGAGTTTTCCCCAAAAAAGAACCTTATAGTGTTATAATAAGAATTTATTACTTAGTATAAGGTTTTATTAGCAACTTATATGAGTTTTCCTCAAAACATAACCTTATAGTATTATAATAAGAATTTATTACTTAGTATAAGGTTTTATTAGTTACTTATATGAGTTTTCCTCAAAACATAACCTTATAGTATTATAATAAGAATTTATTACTTAGTATAAGGTTTTATTAGTTAATTATATGAGTTTTCCTCAAAACATAACCTTATAGTATTATAATAAGAATTTATTACTTAGTATAAGGTTTTATTAGCAACTTATATGAGTTTTCCTCAAAACATAACCTTATAGTATTATAATAAGAATTTATTACTTAGTATAAGGTTTTATTAGCAACTTATATGAGTTTTCCTCAAAACATAACCTTATAGTATTATAATAAGAATTTATTACTTAGTATAAGGTTTTATTAGCAACTTATATGAGTTTTCCTCAAAACATAACCTTATAGTATTATAATAAGAATTTATTACTTAGTATAAGGTTTTATTAGTTAACTTATATGAGTTTTCCTCAAAACCTAACCTTATAGTATTATAATAAGAATTTATTACTTAGTATAAGGTTTTATTAGCAACTTATATGAGTTTTCCTCAAAACATAACCTTATAGTATTATAATAAGAATTTATTACTTAGTATAAGGTTTTATTAGTTACTTATATGAGTTTTCCCCAAAAAAGAACCTTATAGTGTTATAATAAGAATTTATTACTTAGTATAAGGTTTTATTAGCAACTTATATGAGTTTTCCTCAAAACATAACCTTATAGTATTATAATAAGAATTTATTACTTAGTATAAGGTTTTATTAGTTACTTATATGAGTTTTTCACAAAACATAACCTTATAGTACTATAATAAGAATTTATTACTTAGTATAAGGTTTTATTAGTTAATTATATGAGTTTTCCTCAAAACATAACCTTATAGTATTATAATAAGAATTTATTACTTAGTATAAGGTTTTATTAGTTACTTATATGAGTTTTCTTCAAAACATAACCTTATAGTATTATAATAAGAATTTATTACTTAGTATAAGGTTTTATTAGTTAATTATATGAGTTTTCCTCAAAACATAACCTTATAGTATTATAATAAGAACTTATTACTTAGTATAAGGTTTTATTAGTTACTTATATGAGTTTTCCTCAAAACATAACCTTATAGTATTATAATAAGAATTTATTACTTAGTATAAGGTTTTATTAGTTACTTATATGAGTTTTCCTCAAAACATAACCTTATAGTATTATAATAAGAATTTATTACGTAGTATAAGGTTTTATTAGTTACTTATATGAGTTTTCCCCAAAAAAGAACCTTATAGTATTATAATAAGAATTTATTACTTAGTATAAGGTTTTATTAGTTACTTATATGAGTTTTCCCCAAAAAAGAACCTTATAGTATTATAATAAGAATTTATTACTTAGTATAAGGTTTTATTAGCAACTTATATGAGTTTTCCGCAAAACATAACCTTATAGTATTATAATAAGAATTTATTACTTAGTATAAGGTTTTATTAGTTACTTATATGAGTTTTCCTCAAAACATAACCTTATAGTATTATAATAAGAATTTATTACTTAGTATAAGGTTTTATTAGTTAATTATATGAGTTTTCCTCAAAACATAACCTTATAGTATTATAATAAGAATTTATTACTTAGGATAAGGTTTATGGTTGTATAAAATATTACCCAGTTAATGTAAATTTATGGTTTTAACGTTATAAAAACATTACACAATTAATTTAAAATTTTTAACATTGTAAAGTATGGTTTTAAAATTTATAACATTGTAAAGTATGGTTTTAAAACATTATACACATAGCTTAAAAGATTTATTACACAATTAAATCATTTTAAAATTATGGTTTTAAATTTTTAAATATAACATTGTAAATTATGGTTTTAAAATTTATAAGTATAACTTATAAGATTAATATTACATAATTAATTTTAAAAATATACGTAAAATATATTTTTAATTTATAAGATTTATAAAAAAAACAATGGGGTCACTCATTTAAGCGACCAACATTAAAAAAATGTCGTCACCTAAATAATTGCTATTATTTTGTCACTCATTCAGGCGACCAACATAGAGTACACATATTATCTTCGTCCCCTGAATTTAACTCAAGCGACGAACTTTCAAAATATGTCGTCACCTGAATGAGTGACCAACTTTTATCACTCATTCAGGCGACCAACATGGACCACACATGTAATTTCCGTCGCCTGAAGTCAACTCTGGCGACGAACATTGACCTATGTTCGTCCCCTGAATGTTAGTTCTGACAAAAGTGGATGAGTTTTCTTCTTTTGTTCGTCGCCTAAATATGTTCGTCGCCTAAAGTTGATTCAAGCGACGAACTTTGTATATAATTGGTCGCTCAAATGTGATTTGGGTTGGGGGTCAAGCCCTAGACATTCAGGCGACGAACTCTTCTAAGTTCGTCGCCGGAAGTGAACTCAGGCGACGGAAGCTCATCAGTCCGTCGCCTGAAGTGCAATCTGGCGTAGTGGTTATTGGGCACTTTGTAAATATTTGATAACATCTATGTATGGTTTCGAAGTGTACATTCTAGTGGTACATAACTCTAACTTTGTTCCTAAGTCTTGTCTTAGTTCCATTCATTAAGATTTTTCAAAGAAAAACTCGCATTTGGTGGACAGTCAATATTCCACACAGTTTTTTTTTAGGGGTGGGCGCGGGACGGGATGGGACAGGATTGGGGTCGTCCCGCGCCCCGTCCCGCGTAATTTTTATGGGACAGTGCGGGACCGGGACGGGACGGGTCTTGTCCCTCAAATAATAAATATTAAAATAAAATTATAAAAATTCGTATATATTTTACGATTTTCAAATGCGTAGTATATATATAGATTTATAATATTTTTATATTTTACGATTTTTGTTTTATATATATATATATATATATATATATATATATATATATATATATATATATATATATATATATATGTATACATTTGATACACTATAGCATTATACATATAATTACAATATATATCGACACAGACTAATATAATTTAAAGTATATAATTAGTATATATATACCGTATATTGTATACTGAGATCGAGTATATGTATACACATTATATACTGTGAGTATATGTTATATATATATATATACACTGTAGGTACATAAATAAATAAATAAATAAATATATATGTCTATAATATATATTGAATAAATGTATTTTATATCTATTTATAAAATATGCGGGACGGGACGGGATTTGCGGGATAAGGAATGCTCGTTCCGCGTCCCGTTCCGCATAATTTTTACGGGATGGGTCCGGGACGGGATCGGGATGGACCCGAGATTTTCAGAATTTGTGTCCACCCTTAGTTTTTTTGTTGATGGTATATCAGCTCCTAACCGTATTAATTAACTTTTACATAAAAAGAGTTTCTATCAAAAACTTTGTTTGATATCTTTGTAGTCACAGAAATCAAAATCATTTGGATCTAGGTGTTTTACACGTGCATAAGTGAAACCCAAACATGTTTGGAATGTACATTAATTTGCAGCTAGTTATGAATCCATTATATTATGGCCACAATTTATTTTTGTGGCCTTGATGAAACTGAAACTCACACGTCTTTATTTGGCGTACGTAATCCAAGCAGGGGGAATATATTCTGGCTAAGACAAACGAGAGGAGAGGTTGAACTTGGTGGGTCTAGGCTAGACCCACCAAGGCCTACACGCCCGGGTTAATAGGTGTTTTTTCTACTAGTGAGAGGACCTCAAACCACCAATTTTACCTTCAAACTTTTCAGAAAAGAGATCAGCTTCGAATTGGGATTCAAGGTGGCGATGATACATTAGTAGCAGAGAACTTCTATGTGTTGAAATAGGTTTTATCTCAAGCAACTTGAGATGTCAAACTCACATGAAGGGGATTAGAAATGAAGGACTTGTGGGTAGTACTCATAGGTCTTCGGTTCGAACCCCGACCTTCAAACTTTTCAGAAAAGAGATCAGCTTCGAATTGGGATTCAAGGTGGCGATGATACATTAGTAACAGAGAACTTCTATGTGTTGAAATAGGTTTTATCTCAAGCAACTTGAGATGTCAAACTCACATGAAGGGGATTAGAAATGAAGGACTTGTGGGTAGTACTCATAGGTCTTCGGTTCGAACCCCGGAATGGCCGCTCTTTATTTACCAATTCAAAGAATAGAAACGAAAGAATAGGGGATGGGGAAATAATAAAGATGTGAGAGAGAGGTTTTCAAGAGAAAATGGATGTCATGTGGCCACGTCTATTGTGTTTTTCACTGTACAAATTTACAATCATGATTATTTTGGTATATATTCAAATTTTTTTCACATTACTCCTTTAAGATGTTCTTTTGAACATTTTGCTTACTTTTTACAATTGTCATATTATAGATAAATAATTAGCAATTGATTTTTAGAAAGTGAAAAAAATAGAATAATAAATAATATTAAAATAATATAATTTCCAGTGTTAAAAGTATAAGAACATGTTTATCAGCTATTATTCAAGATACTAAAATTACTATTTTTTTATTTATCTCTCTCCGCCAGAGGCGGATCCTCTTTATGGCCAGTGGTGGCAGTCGCCCCCCCCAATCAAAAATGAAATTTAACATACATATTCCTCTCCTCGATAGCTTCGATTTGATATATTATAAGCTCAAATCCGATGTCTGAGCAAAAAGTTATAAGCGTTTCAAATTTCAGCACTGAATTACAATATTTCCTACATCATTTACCAAACCGATATATTTTTATTGCAATAATCATTTATTAATTTCATATTTCAATAATATAATTATATCCAAAAACTTCAAATTAGAAGGTTATATTGAAATATTTGAAAGCCATGAAATAAATCAAACAAGATTTATGTTTTTATTCTAATTACACATCGATAAAGTTGATGATTTTTCGGAAAAGAAAAATTAGGGTTTAATTTTACACACAATATTTTTTTATCGTAATTTTTCGCCCCCTCAATCAACAAGTTCAGGATCCGCCACTGCTCTCCGCTACATAATCATAACATCCATTTCTCACTTTTTCCTTTGAATTAGTAAATAAAGAGCGGTCATTCCGGGCTCGAACCGGGGACCTATGGGTACTATCCACAAGTCCTTTCCAGTGAGCCATTCCGGAATGGTTATTTCTCACTTTTTCCACTTGAACAATAGCATCCCACAATCAATCCTTTTTTACCAATTCAAGTTACGAGTGTATCCCTCTATAACAATTATTTCCAACATGTTTATAATCAGTAATATAATTATAATATTATATTGGAGTAGTATTTAATTACTAAAATTTAATTATAAAATTACAATATACATTAATTATTTCGACAGGAATCATTTTTTTCAAAATAAGTCAAAACATATTCAAAATTGATGTCTATGTGTACAGAAAAATGAATCTAGTATTATGGTAATTTTTTTTTTAAAAAAATAACATTTTAAATGGGGAAAATGACATTATTAGAATTTAATTAAAATATGTGAGGTTAAATCTCAATCGTTGAGTCCAATTGATCTTAGCCGCTCATCCCATCTGTCAACCAAAGTGTGCCACACGTCCTCCCCTTTGCAAACTTGCATCCCGCAAGCATCCCTCTCACCCCTCCAACCATTTTTTTTTTTTACAAATTAGCATCTTGAATAGTAATCGTTAAATGTGCTCTAAGCCATTTGACTTATCAACATATTTTTCAAGGAGTTAAAAATGACATAAAACATTAATTTGTTAATGAATTATTTTTATAAAATTTAATACTTATTAGTAATAAGTATTAAATTTTAAAAAAATATTTAAATATTTTTTTGCTCCTTACACTATACGTTAAAATTTAAAAAGGCTTATTTTTTACATCGGATGGAGTATAGTTTTTAGTTCGTTGAAAAACATGCCAAAAAATTAAGACTTACATTTTTTGACTAACGGAGTAGTGATATTTGATGCAAAAAATGTCCCATGCATAGTACGGATCTGCCACCCTAGCTAGTTTATGGAATATTTCCGTTCTTATACTCTTAATGTCTATATTCTCTTTATCTATTATTTGAATTATTCTATCAATGTTTCCTTCCATTTTTCAAATTAAGTCTTAGTGTTATTGGGCACTTTGTTTGTAAATATATGATCACATTTTCGTCTGTATGGTTACGAAGTGTACATTCGGTTGAGAATATAAGTTGAGTTGTGGGATAAGGATTCCACATTGATTAAAAATTGAATCTAAGTCTTGCATATAAGCCGGTGGGCTACACCACCTAACACCAATTGGTTTTAGGTTGGAACCCCACTCGGCTTGTGTGCTCGGCTTGGTTGGTGCGCGTATTGCACTTGAGCGTGTGTGTCCCCTCACGCCGTATATATTACCTTCCGTAATTTAACACATTCTAGTGGTACATCACTAACTTTTAGAATTAAAATTTTATAGAGTTTTTTTTTTGTTCTAAAAAAGTAATTTTTTTTAAATCAACTTATATGATAAAGAGTTTTTTCAATAGAATTCTTGAATTAGTAAATAAAGAGCGGTCATTTCAGGATTCGAATCGGGGACCTATGAGTATTACACACAAATCTTTTTCGGTGAGCCATTCCGGAGTGGTTTTTACAATAGAATCCACTAGTATGTCTGAGTAAGATTCTTAATTGGGACTTCAAATCTTCTATATACTTCAAAATCATATACTATATCCCACAAAAAAAAAAGTTTTATATATCTCTAAATTAATATATGCTACCGCCCAAATGAATATTCATACTCCGTTACCCGCCAAAACATTAAGCCAGGCATGAGAAACATGCACGCTTTTACTCATCTAGCTAGAGATCGAGTTTAGCCATCTCTATAAATACCGTTGTATGTTGTACGACCCTCACACCTCACACCTCAGGAGTGATATATACAAAACCCTTAGCTCTAATTCCATTACCAACAATTAGTTGTTCAAGAGCAAGAGCTGCCTAGAACTAATGGCTATGGACTCACCGATCACGCCAAATGTTTTGGGAGCACTTCCCACCGTAACTTATCACCCTAGCATATGGGACCACATTACCTTCATTTCACACGAGTCCAACGAGCCGGTACGTATATATATACCGTAACCTTTCTATCTTTAGCATATATTCTCTCCGTTTCAAAATAAATATCGTTTGACTTTTTGCTAAATTTTTTTATAAAGTATTATTTTTTTAATCAATTTTTTAATATAAATTGATACTTGTTAAAAAACTAATACTGTATTTTATAGAGATTTTATCTCCTTACAAAACGTGTAAAAAGTCAAATTGATTTGATTTGTTATGGTGCCGCTCAGATTCTTTGTGAATGGAGGGAAAAGGCAGAGACTTTGAAGGGAAAAGTCCTGAAGATGCTAAGTGAAGAAGACCAGGGTGGCTTACCCAACAATGGGATCAATGAAAAGTTGAGGTTGATTGATGCAATCCAAAGATTGGGCATTGCATACCATTTCGAGCAAGAAATCAAGCTGAAATTAGCACGTATTTTCACTTGCTTTCGTCATAAGATTGATATCGATGATGATCTTAATACCGTGGCTCTTAGGTTTCGTTTACTTAGAGAGCATGGCCACAATCTTTCATGTGGTAAGCTTCTTGTGTGCGTGTGTGTTAACGTATAATAATCGACAATATAAAAAGTGAATTATATATGTATATACATATACCTATCATTTTCTATATTATCATATGCAGATGTTTTTAGTAAGTTTGTCGATAACAAGGGCGACTTCCTGGAATCGCTATCCAGTGATGTAGACGGTCTTCTCAGCTTGTATGAAGCATCACATTTTAGGGTGAAAGGAGAGGCCATTCTGGACAAGGCTTTCAACTTCACAACAAGCAGCCTTCAATCTTTGTTGCCGAGTTTGAGCCCTCCTTTGGCAAAACAAGTGGGCGACGCTCTCTATAGGCCTATTCGTAAGAGATTACTGCGTTCGGAGGCAAGGAATTACATGTCCATCTATGAAGAAAACCAGCAACACAGTGGAGTCCTCCTTGACTTTGCGAAATTGGATTTCAACATACTACAAAAGTTGCATCAGCAAGAACTCGCCACTATCTTAAAGTATGCATTCTTAATGTTTTCCTCAATGATTTTATGTATTGTACTGAAATGGTCTATAAATATATGTTTTTGAATTAATCTCGATCAGGTGGTGGACAGACCTAGATTGTGCGACGAAGTTTCCATTTGCACGAAATCGAATAGTTGAAGACTATTTCTGGATATTAGGGATGCACTTTGAGCAAGAATTTGCAATGGGTAGAAGATTTTTAACCAAAATCATAGCTATGGCATCAGTTATTGATGATATCTATGACACTAATATTGGCACTAAAGAGGAACTCCATCTCTTCACAATTGCAGTGGACAGGTTCTACTACTACTTAATTATATAATTATTCAGTAATTTGGGTTAATAATCATGATCTAATGTTAATTAATGTATGATGTAATTTTGATTTAGGTGGGATGCTAGTGCAATTGATGATCTACCCATGTATATGAAAGACTGCTATATGATACTGTTGGATCTTTTTCGCGAAACCGAGCAAGAAATGGTGAATCAAGGAAGGTCACTCTATGGTGTAGATTGTGCCAAAGAAGGAGTAAGTATTCAACTCTATATATATGTGCCACTTATTTGTACATATATAGTTAAAAAGTAATGGTGTGTGGTATTGTATTTGAACTATATAAATAGATGAAAAGATTATTGAAGGCGTATATGGAGGAACGGAAATGGGTCGAAAAACGAGGGGAGCTTCCGACAATTGAAGAGTACAAGAAAGTGGCATTGGTTTCAAGTGGTTATCCAATGTTATCAGTTGCATCCCTTGTTTGGATGGGTGAAGTTGCAGCGAATGACGAGGCATTCGATTGGATGCTTAGTGAACCCGAAATCGTCAAGGCAGCATCCGTCATCGCTAGACTCATGGATGACATTGTGTCATATAAGGTACATTGTATAGATCAATCAAATATTAATTGTTCAATTTTAGCATCGATCAATTCCAAAGTCGATCTAATGGGGTAATTGATGAAACGTACATGAAGTTTGAGCAAGAGAGGGAGCACCCGCCATCTGCAGTCGAGTGCTATGCAGCACAATACGATGTGTCGATGGAAACTGCGTGTGAAGCCCTCAGAAAGGAAGTTGAAGAAGCTTGGAAAGACATTAACGAAGCGTTCCTAAAGCCTACACCGGTAGGGAAGTGTGTTCTGATGAGTATATTGAACCTGGCGCGTGTGATGGACGCGTTGTACAAAGAGAGTGACGGTTATACTCATGTTACTCCTGCGATTAAGGAGTCTATCACTTCACTACTTCTTACTGCAGTTCAAGTCTAAAGTTTGTGTTTAGTTGATTTTATTATGCCTGATTAATCAGGTGCGTATGTATTCGAATTCATCATTTACCCAAAATAAATAATTAAGATTCAATTGGATCCAAATAAAGTGAACGACTCTGACCGGGGTTTTTCATCGAACACCTGGTGGGCGTGTAGACTCACAATTTGAAGCCTCTCTCCCACGATAAACACAGTCCATCGACGAGCCCCACTGCTCCGATATCGGCACTGTATACACCTCGAGACGATGCACATATATAGCCCTTTAGGCCGTTATTCAGCTCACCTCACATCTCGTAAGATCTCATCATAAGCCCGCAAAGTTACCATCCTTGTTAACTTACTGAGCCATTCAACTTGAACCCAACACTATTTATTTTTTACAACCCGAAAACGTGGTGCTCCTCAATGGCGGAACCAGAATTTCTGTCAGGGTGTTTAAAAAAAATTTGTGATTTTTTCTAGTAAATACCTATCAAGAAGATTTTTATTTAGTTGAGAGAAATAAAATATATTGAAAAAAATCAACCGTATTAATTAACTTTTACATAAAAAGAAATTATATATTTTTTATTTTTTTTCTTTCCATTAGGAGATGCTCTAAGACTCTCGAGCACCCACCTCCACGGAGCTGACTATCAACCGTATTAATTAACTTTTACATAAAAAGAGTTTCTATCAAAATCATTTGCAGCTAGATAGGTGTTTTACACGTGCATAAGTGAACCCAAACATGTTTGGAATGTACATTAATTTGCATATATGACTACATTATATTATGGCCACAATTTATTTTTTTGTGGGCTTGATGAAACTGAAACCCACACGTCTTTATTTGTCGGGTGTAATCCAAGCAGGGGGGGGGGGGGGGGGAGGGATATGTAGACGTACGTAATACGTGGATTTATTCTGGCTAGCAGAAACGAGAGGAGAGTTTGAACTTGGTCGACGTAGATTTACGATCAAAAAAGTTTGAGATTGGTAGGCCCACCAAGGCGTAGTAAACGTCAATCCTCCACAACCACAACCGAAATATTCAAATGAGTTTCTTATTTAAAAATGTTATGCCTTATATAATCTAGATGGATATGTATTAGGGTCTATGAATACTTAGATGGTTAGGCTAGGATCCAGGTCTAGATCTTAGGTGGCTCGAAACGTGGTCAAGTTGGAGGAACATGGCTCAAGGGCTCCATGGCGCCAAGACTACTTCAAATGTGTTGATAATTAAAGCGTAAGCTTTAGTCTTTGGCTCATTACTGTAGCTTGGCCCAGCTCTCTGCTCACTCGACCCATGCCTTCCTTAAGACGCTCCAACGGCTCAATATTGTCCTTACTAATTGAAACGGTGCGTTTCCATTAGTGAGGGATTGAGTATAAAGCGGATCCTTGTGAAACCCTAAAGGGTTGACAGCTTCAGTCAATTCGCTTCCGCTTCCACAAGAGAGAGAGAGTTGGAAACCCTAGAGGCGATTCGACGACGATTGTTGTTGCAGGAGTAAATCGAGTATTGAAATAAATATGAAATAAAGTTCAGACTGACTTCCCTGTCTCAGCAAATAAATACAAGACTTCCTCCCGTTGTAGTAAGAGAATAGTCAGGATCGAATCCACGAGGAAGCATGTCAGCAATTCTCAGGTAGCTGTAAATTCTCACAGAAGCAGCAGAAAGGACAGAAACACAGAAACAAAGGCAGAAACAGAAATAAAAGCAGAAAGTAAAGAACAAAAGCAAAGAACAAAGCAAGGAATAAAGCAAAGCAAAGCAGAATCGAAAAGCAAGGCAAAGGGTCTCGTCGATCTCGACAACAGTCTACTCGAGATCGACCACAGCTACTCGACAAAAACAGAAAGTAAAGAAACCGATGACAATAGAAGAAAACCAGTACTCGACCTAGAACAGTCCTACTCGAGATCGACAAGATGGTACTCGATCTCGACCAAGGCTTCCTCTATGTCGACAAGAAACAGAATATAAAATTGCAGATTTTCGAACACAGAACTCAAAATTTGACAGAAATAAATTCAATATTTTAAAAGACTTCCAAGGCCAGGGTTTCAACACCACAACGATAACCATGCAAAGTAACACATAAAGGCATAAAAGATCATGCTTTCCATCAAATAACTTTCGTCATTAACAAATAGGCATATAGAGGCTTTCGCATAAACCCTAATTGTTACTAACCCTTTTCACATAATTAATCCAAGTTGCATTAAGATCACTTTCGCTTCAATAACACAAACAAGGATCACCTTCAACTCTCGCAAAAGAATCATGCTCACAGGGATAGAAGATGAATCGCACAAAAATCTGACCTTTATTGCATCGCCTCACATGGCCACCGTCGGGCTCACCCCAGCCCCAGAAGTGGGTGGACTACTCACGCCTCATTGCAATAACAGACATTGATTGATGAAAAGAAACTTGCATTAACTATATTCAAAAGCCTTTACAATCTCGGCAATCAACTTTCGCAGAAAGCCAAAACCTTAAAAACCTTAGAACTCCTAAACTTCTCTGTGGAACTAACTAATTGTCTGTAGCTTGGAATTGAATGCATAAAACTGAGCCCCATGGGCTTTATTTATAGGCTTCATTCCCTAGCTATTCTAGGAAAGAAGATATTTATCTATATCTAAACTTACTTAAAAGATAAATAAAAGACATAATGGAATTAAATCAACTAGGAAAAGATAACACTAAATAAGGTAAGTCTTCATGTCTTGATAGTTCGCGTCTTCCATGGATAGAACTTGATAGATTCGGATAGATCCCGGCCAAATCGACTTCCTTCATGCCCAAGCAACTCCAATTCTAGTCGGACTGCACAAGTCGAGAAGTTTCTGGAAAGTGGTCTACTCGACTTCGACAAGGACTCGTCGATCTCGAGTAGAGTTGGTCGTCGACTGGACTTCCTGGCTAGCTCTGCTCGATGTGGCTCGGTCTTGGGTTCCTGGTGCTCGTCGACCTCGACAAGGGCTCGTCGACTTCGAGTAGAGTGGCTATGTCGACTTGGTCTGCTCGGGTAGCTCTACTCGGCAAGCTCGGATCTGGACTCAGGCGCTCGTCGATCTCGACAAAGGGTCGTCGATCTCGACCAGGGTTCCTCGAGGATGGCTCTCTGGTGGTGTCGAGGACTCCTCGGCAGTGACTCGGACAAGGTGGCTTGTCGATCTCGGACAAGGTGGCTTGTCGATCTCGACAAGGCTTAGTCGAGATCGAGTAGATGTGTGCTCGGCTTCTCGTCCTCGGCTTCTCTCCTTGTCGACTCCGGGCATGGTCACTGGGCTTCGTCGATCTCGACTAGGGCTTGTCGAGATCGAGTAGGGTCCGGAGCCGGGTTGGTCTGGCTTTCTCGATCAGGCTCTGTCGACAAGGCTGTGCTAGGGCATCTTTGTCGAGATCAAGTAAGGGTTACTCGAGGTCGAGTAGTCTTGTTTCCTGGCTCGATTCGACTGGTTCCGCTGCTTTGACCTTGGACTTCTGTAGTGGTTTCCCGAGCTTTTCCGACCTTCTGTAGAATTGCTGTAAAATGCCTCGAAATCTGCGATGTAAACAGAAACTGGTGTAGATTCCATAATTTGGCAAATAAACATAAACTACATAGATTCTGTACTATCTAAACCTAAATGAATGCAATGTATGCAGAAATCGATATAAAAGTTACTGTAAAATATGGCAGATTCAGCTCACAACAAACACCCCATACTTAAGCTTGCTTGTCCTCAAGCAATACTTTTATTTGTCATCCAGGGGAAGAAATTAAAACTCTCAACATTTTAGATTCATTCTCATATAACCCTGCAATCAATTACCATCCTTGAAAAGGTACTAGTGTCACAGATCCATGCATATGCAAATATACAAAAGCAACATCTACTCACAAAAGGAGGGTTATGCATAAACAATTTATATGACAAAGCAACAATAATCAAGAGGACTTTAATTTAAGCTCAATAAGGAGTAGATTGGTAAAAGGCTAAAGGTGGGCAATTTCTGGCAATGTGGTGCTAATGATCCGGGGAAATGGATTATTTCCAAACTTGAGTTTCATTCCACATTCTTTCTCCATATAATTCATCACCTTTCATATTGCTTTTTCAACTAATAATGCTTTTACCTCTCTAACCTCAGCACTGCCTTCTCGCGAGTCGCAAACATGGGTGTCATGAATGGCCCCGGATACTTAGTGTTTTGGACTCCTCACAATGTGTCCCATCTCTCCAAACTATTATCTCAGAGAGCAGGGTTAATCTACCTTTATCTCCTGAGGTGATTGGATTTTCTTTCACTCATTAAATTTTCCATATATTTCAAATAATTTCCAGCCAAACTTCAATAATGATAACAACAACAACACAAAGACCATATGACATCTCCATAATGTAACATCATTCTCAACATAATCCCCGGATAAGGTAAAGAATGGCAAATATTTAGATCATGTGGAGCAATATTTGAAATAAGGCATATTTATGGCTTTTGTGATGCATAAGCATAGGTAAGGCTAGGATTTCAATAATATGAGCATTATATGGAAATATAAAGTCCTCCATCCTCTTATCATGCAACATGTCAAAAGCAACTTCAAATTTTACCTCCTTTCATGGTTTTCAATAAAAATATGCACTTCATTGTGACTTCCCTTTACTAGGCAATTTCATGTTATATCTCTAATGAATCCAATTTTGCATCGTCGAGTTCAATTAAAGCTTCCATGACATTATTCAAAATTTTCAATGGGGGTCATTTTTCTTAAATTTTGGAAAACATGCATATAAGCACATAAATCAATAATGCATTCCAAAATAGCCATGTAGCAATTCTAAGAACTAAACTTTAAAGATGCACAAGTAATGTCAAATATAGCAAATATACACCAAGTAAGCCCTTCCCCCACCCCATACTTAAACATTACAGTGTCCTCACTGTATAAAAAACAAGGTAAGGGTAAAGAAAGAAACTCACAAGACAGATGTGCAGATCCTCAAAATTTCGACCGGAGCACCTCTTGGCCGAGTTTGATATAGCTTGGTTCTATCCATTGGCCTGAAAAGTGGAAGAAATATACCCATAATAGCAAAATTAAAAGGTTCCAAACCAAAGAAATGTTCAAAACCAAAAAAACAAAAACAAAGTCTCAAATGTCCTAAAAAAGTCTATGTACATGCTCTAGATTTTATAGTCGCTAGGCCGACTTTCTATTTAGCTCAAGGTGGCATTTGCAGGGCCCATGTAGCTTGGGCCTCAAATAGGACTCCATTCTTGTCCATCAGCTGCAATCCTCCAGAATGGATCTTGTTCACCACGAATGGTCCCATCCGCTTCTTGTTGAATTTGTTGGGAAACCAATGATCCTTTGACTTAGAGAAATAGAGCTTGTCTCCAACTTCATACTCCTTAGGCTCATCATTGGAAATCCTGCACAATCGCACATACCAAGGCAGATCTCTCCCATGTATAGATAAATCTTTAATGGAAATAGGAGAAGAAAGATCCATACCTTGGCTTACCTTTGCAGAGACCAAATCGGGGACCACTGTATTTGGTCGATCTCGACTAGGGCTAGTCGATCTCGACAAGACTGCAGGCTCTGGTGGTGGTCGGCTCGAAGATTCAGAAGTCGACGAAGAAGGAGCCTTGTCGATCTCGACAAGACTGGTCGACGTTGACAAGGGCTTTGCTCCTGGTGGCTTGCTCATCGAAGAAGGCTCCGTCGAGGAAGGGTTGTGGTGGTCGATCTCGACAAGGGTGGTCGAGGTCGACGAGTTTTGCTCGACTGGTGGTGGACTGGCCGAAGAGGCAGAAGTCGACGAAGAATAGGTCTTGTCGACCTCGAGTAGCCTACTCGACATCGAGTAGGGCTTCGCTCCTGATGGCTTGCTCATCGACGAAGGCGGATCTGGTTGGGCCGAGTGGTGGTCGACCTCGACAAGGCTTATCGAGATCGACGAGGGCTCTCCTTCTGGTTGCTGCAGCGTCGATGAAGCAGGCTCTGGTGGCGCCGGGTGGTGGTCGATCTCGACAAGCTTAGTCGAGATCGACGAGGCTGGTTCGCCAGGCGGCTTCTGTGTCGAGGAAGAGGGCTCTGGTGGAGTCGAGCGGTAGTCGATCTCGACAAGCTTAGTCGAGGTCGAGTTGGGTGGCTCCTCTGGTTTGCTGCTCGACGAAGCTGGCTCTGGTGGAGTCTCCTTGGTCTGGTCGAGATCGACTAGGGTTCTACTCGATGTCGAGGAGCCCTGGTCGATCTGGACCCCATACTTAGCTCCTGTCAAGGCATCCGAAAAATAATTAATCCACAACGACGTACCTTGTTCAATGTCGATTGGATTTTCTGTGTTCTCCTTGAGGATTGCCATGATCTCCTCCACCTGGGCCTCCATGTCCCTCTTTTCCAGCTCCTCAGGGGTCATATTTCTGACCTTGGGTTCCCCGCAGGTGATATAGCCAGCTGAGATAGATTTGACCTCTTCCATCGGACCTGTATGCCTCTCAGTTTTATTAAAGGAATACTCAATTACCTCATCGCTGATGTTGAAGGTGAGCACTCCTTTTCGTACGCTTATGTTGGCATCCACCGTCGCCAAGAATGGTCTCCCTAAAATAATTGGACAAGCAGGATCTTCTTGCATATCAACTATTAAGAAATCAACAGGGACGAAGAATTTACCTACTTGTACTGGGACATTTTCCACCATGCCTGTTGGAATGACCACCGTGTTGTTGGCCATGTAAAGTCTAGCGTCCACAGGCTCCAGGGCACCTATCTTAATCTTGGACCAAATTGTTAAAGGCATTATACTCACACTAGCTCCAAGATCACATAGGGCATTAATTTTGTATGGACCAAATCCAATAGTTATAGCAAACTTACCTGGATCCGGCCTTTTCTCCAGTATGTCCAGATGGCTGCACTCCTCTGTGATTTCCGCCATCGATCGCTTTTTGTTCAGAATCTCTTTCAGGAACTTGACATAAGATGGCATTTCATTGAGAGCTTCTGTGAAGGGGATGGTGACGTTGAGCTTCTGAAGCATCTTGATGAAGCGCTGTAATTTCTTTTCCACCGGGTCCTTTAGAGATTTTGTGGGGAAAGGCAGCTTCTTTTTCTGAGTTGGAGCCAGAACAGACGTCGGAGGTGCTGCAGACTTCTCTATGTCGACCAGGGGCTCCTCGACATCGACAAGGCCTTTGTCGACATCGACCAGATTGGGCCCAGTCGAGTTGTTGTGTGGTGCAGACGAGGATTCTGGAAGTTTCTCCTCGAGGTCGACGAAGTCCTTGTCGAGGTCGACCAGATGTTTGTCGAGATCGACTACCGTTTTGTCGAGATCGACTTGCTGTTCCTCGCTGTTCTGCTGCTTCCCGACCTCTGGTTCCTGTAATTGATGGCCGCTTCTGAGTTTTACAGCAGCGATGTGTCCAATCTTTCCCTTAGGATTTGGTTCCGAAGATCCAGGGAGCGCGCCTGACTGTCTGGGGATTCCCGCTGCCAACTGACCAATCTGTGTGTCAACTGATTTTCGCCAGATATCAATTTCCCCAAGCCTAGAGTTGACACCTTGCATCTGAGTATAGACGGAGTTGAAAGATTGCCTAGTTTCTGAGTGGTTTCTCCGTATTTCCTCCAGGACTGTCTGTATATCATCCTTTTTCTGGTCCCTTTCCGGATGTCCTGGAGCTCTGTAGGGCGGGGGGTTCGTAGGGACACCTTGGTTCCATTGTGGTTGCTGAAACCTTTGGTCCCCCATGTAGCGATTGGGACCCCCTGCGTAAGCTGCCTCCTCATGATGCTCTGCCAGCTTGACTTGCTCTGTGTGTGGGCACTCCGGAGTGGTGTGCCTTTGCGATCCGCATTCTATGCAAGGCTGGTTGACAGAGAGATACTTGACTTGCTTGAGGAGCTTCTTATTCTGATCTCTGTAGTATTGCTCCATAACGTCTGGATCAATCTCCTTACGGGGATCATATAGGGGCATGGATGGTGCTGGCCTGGCGTATGGGTTCTCTTCATAGGTTACAGTAGACCCATACTTGTTGTCGTAGGTAGTGAGCTTCTCTAGCACACCTCATGCATCACTTGGCGGCATTGTCAGATACTCATAGCGAGTATAATTGTTGATTCTGTCCTTTGTGACTTGATCAAGAGAGTTGAAGAAGATCTCCTGAATGATGTAGGGTGGCTATCCATGAGTAGGGCAAGATCGCAGAAATTCCTTGTAGCGCTCCCATGCCTTTGCCAGCGGTTCCCCTTGCTTCTGTTTGAAGGCGGTGATTTTCTGGCGGAGATCTGCTGTTTTGGCGGGTGGGAAGAATTTGTTCAGAAACTCTTGCTCTACTTGGGCCCAGGTTGTAAGTGATCTTGCTTTCAGCCCTTCCAGCCATTTCAGTGCAGGTCCAGCGAGAGACCAGCGGAAAGCTTTCATCTTGATATATTCCAATGTTGTACCTTCAGCAAGAGTACGACACATGTCAGAAAAATTGGTAATATGTTCAAGAGGACACTCATTAAATCTGCCATAAAAGGCATTATTTTTAAGCTCTATAAGAAACTGAGTGCGAATTTCATAAGAGTTTTCAGGGATTAGAATCGCCGATTCAGGCACGACGAGAGTGGGATGCATATAATCCTCTGCAGTGGTTGTGTATTGGGCAAGCTCAGCTTCTGCTTGCCTTGCACGCTCATTCGCTTGCTCCCTTGCCGTCCTCTCATTGGCGATAGCAGCATCCTTAGCGGCTAATTCCCCTGTAAGCCTAGCGATCAGCTGTTCCTGTGTCTCCGCAGCTGCCATGGCTCTTTGTAGTTGAGCTCGGATGTGAAATAGGCGTTCAGGTTCGTCTAAGGCATCAAACTCAGGTGTTTGACCAGAACGACGCATACACCTGCAAACTAACTCAAAGAAACAGTGAGAACTGACTACCAAAGGCGCAATTGATAGCTTCCCCGGCAACGGCGCCAATTTGTTGTTGCAGGAGTAAATCGAGTATTGAAATAAATATGAAATAAAGTTCAGACTGACTTCCCTGTCTCAGAAAATAAATACAAGACTTCCTCCCATTGTAGTAAGAGAATAGTCAGGATCGAATCCACGAGGAAGCACGTCAGCAATTCTCAGGTAGCTGTAAATTCTCACAGAAGCAACAGAAAGGACAGAAACACAGAAACAAAGGCAGAAACAGAAATAAAAGCAGAAAGTAAAGAACAAAAGCAAAGAACAAAGCAAGGAATAAAGCAAAGCAAAGCAGAATCGAAAATCAAGGCAAAGGGTCTCGTCGATCTCGACAACAGTCTACTCGAGATCGACCACACCTACTCGACAAAAACAGAAAGTAAAGAAACCGACGAAAACAGAAGAAAACCAGTACTCGACCTAGAACAGTCCTACTCGAGATCGACAAGATGGTACTCGATCTCGACCAAGGCTTCCTCTATGTCGACAAGAAACAGAATATAAAATTGCAGATTTTCGAACACAGAACTCAAAATTTGACAGAAATAAATTCAATATTTTAAAAGACTTCCAAGGCCAGGGTTTCAACACCACAACGATAACCATGCAAAGTAACACATAAAGGCATAAAAGATCATGCTTTCCATCAAATAACTTTCGTCATTAACAAATAGGCATATAGAGGCTTTCACATAAACCCTAATTGTTATTAACCCTTTTCACATAATTAATCCAAGTTGCATTAAGATCACTTTCGCTTCAATAACACAAACAAGGATCACCTTCAACTCTCGCAAAAGAATCATGCTCATAGGGATAGAAGATGAATCGCACAAAAATCTGACCTTTATTGCATCGCCTCACATGGCCACCGTCGGGCTCACCCCATCCCCAGAAGTGGGTGGACTACTCACGCCTCATTGCAATAATAGACATTGATTGATGAAAAGAAACTTGCATTAACTATATTCAAAAGCCTTTACAATCTCGGCAATCAACTTTCGCAGAAAGCCAAAACCTTAAAAACCTTAGAACTCCTAAACTTCTCTGTGGAACTAACTAATTGTCTGTAGCTTGGAATTGGATGCATAAAACTGAGCCCCATGGGCTTTATTTATAGGCTTCATTCCCTAGCTATTCTAGGAAAGAAGATATTTATCTATATCTAAACTTACTTAAAAGATAAATAAAAGACATAATGGAATTAAATCAACTAGGAAAAGATAAAACTAATTAAGGTAAGTCTTCATGTCTTGATAGTTCGCGTCTTCCATGGATAGAACTTGATAGATTCGGATAGATCCCGGCCAAATCGACTTCCTTCATGCCCAAGCAACTCCAATTCTAGTCGGACTGCACAAGTCGAGAAGTTTCTGGAAAGTGGTCTACTCGACTTCGACAAGGACTCGTCGATCTCGAGTAGAGTTGGTCGTCGACTGGACTTCCTGGCTAGCTCTGCTCGATGTGGCTCGGTCTTGGGTTCCTGGTGCTCGTCGACCTCGACAAGGGCTCGTCGACTTCGAGTAGAGTGGCTATGTCGACTTGGTCTGCTCGGGTAGCTCTACTCGGCAAGCTCGGATCTGGACTCAGGCGCTCGTCGATCTCGACAAAGGGTCGTCGATCTCGACCAGGGTTCCTCGATCTCGACCAGGGTTCCTCGAGGATGGCTCTCTGGTGGTGTCGAGGACTCCTCGGCAGTGACTCGGACAAGGTGGCTTGTCGATCTCGACAAGGCTTAGTCGAGATCGAGTAGATGTGTGCTCGGCTTCTCGTCCTTGGCTTCTCTCCTTGTCGACTTCGGGCATGGTCACTGGGCTTCGTCGATCTCGACTAGGGCTTGTCGAGATCGAGTAGGGTCCGGAGGCGGGTTGGTCTGGCTTTCTCGATCAGGCTTTGTCGACAAGGCTGTGCTAGGGCATCTTTGTCGAGATCGAGTAAGGGATACTCGAGGTCGAGTAGTCTTGTTTCCTGGCTCGATTCGACTGGTTCCGCTGCTTTGACCTTGGACTTCTGTAGTGGTTTCCCGAGCTTTTCCGACCTTCTGTAGAATTGCTGTAAAATGCCTCGAAATCTGCGATTTAAACAGAAACTGGTGTAGATTCCATAATTTGGCAAATAAACATAAACTACATAGATTATGTACTATCTAAACCCAAATGAATGCAATGTATGCAGAAATCGATATAAAAGTTACTGTAAAACATGGCAGATTCAGCTCACAACAACGATCCTGGTTCCTCACTCTACTCTTGATGTAATCTAAGGAGTCCTTGCTCGACTTAGGAAGGAGACACTACTTCAGTGCTCAACCTCGGCTCTTCACTAGCTTCTGTTCATCTTCGTCTTCAGATGGAGTGAAGGGAGTACCTGTTCCTATTTCGTGTTTCTTCTTGATTACCTGTTGCTTGAGCCGCTAGATCTAGAATCATTTCTAGTTTATCCGTCAAACTGTATCCATGACCCGTATTCGATCATACTTAGTGGATTCATGGGTTTGAGTCTCTCCCTCTTGAGGCTCCGCAGAGTAGGGCAACCGAACTGCGTCCCCAATCCTTTGTGTTCTCTCTTGCTTTCTCTTATCTGTGCTTAGCTCTCTATTAAATCTGTTCTAGGGTTTATATTCGAAATCTGGTTTTAACAAAGTGGTATCAGAGCTTGAGTGTCCCATTTCTTCCTTTCTCTCGTCTCTGTAGACGTGGGAAATAGATCTGGGGGTGTGGACATTGGGCAGACCATATGAAGTATCCACCGGTCAGGCGCTGTTCCTCTCCCGTCCAACGTACCACACCTGTATTCAAAACATATCTATTTTTCAAAACGTTTTCTCTGTGCTTCTGTGTTAGTTTTTCATTATCTATTAGCTTGCTTAACATTTTCTAGCTTCCATTTGAACAAACTAACCCCAGTTTTTCTTTTCTGGTGCAGGTACCATGGCAGATTCTTATGTCAAAATCAAGCCATTTGATGGCAAGATAGACTTTGCCATGTGGCATGTTAAGATGAAAGCCATTCTGATTAAGGAAAAATGTTAGAGAGTTGTTGCCCTAGTCTCTCCACCCTCAACCCCTCAGGGAGACCCTTAAGTACAACAACTACCCCCTCCACCACCAGTACCACCAGTACCTCCTGAAGTTTCAGAACAAGCCCACACTGAGATTATGCTTAGGCTCACAGATGATGTGGCCAGACAGGTAGTCAAGGTAGATGACCCCAGGGCTCTCTGGTTAGCCCTGGGGGATTTATTTCTTGTTAAATCCCTGCCCAGTCGCATCTCTCTCCTTTGTAGGCTCTTCACTTTTAAAATGGACACATCTATTACATTAAATGATAATCTGGACAAGTTTTTAAAAATGACACAAGAGCTAGAGAGATGTGATGATAGCATTAAGGATTCTCACCAAGCCATTTTGTTGTTAAACTCTTTGCCCTCACAGTTTGACCATTTTAAGGATGTCATTCAGTTCTCAAGAGAGCCTCTCACTAAGGAACGTATAATGGAGACTATCTCTGAGAAGAATGAGATGCTCAAAGTGTTCAAATCAAAACATGGTGCCAAGTCTGACACCTCTGAGAAATCTGAGGTTTTGTTTGCCAAAACAAACAAACCTAAGGGCAATAAGTCTAAGAACAAAAAGAAAAAGGAAGATGAGAGTCCTAATGCATCCTCTCCTGGGTCCAGTACCAAGGTACCCAAGGATTCCAAGTGCAATTATTGTGGACACCTTGGTCACTGGATCAAGGACTACAGGAAGAAAAAGAAGGCTGATGAAAACAAATTAACTCAAGAATTCTATGTCTATTTCTTTGCTTGAGTGTTATGTTGGTAAATATCCTAATAAACTTTTCATGTGTATTTCAAAAGATAGTGATCCTTCCTCTTGATTCTTCACTCTGGTTGCACCATACATGCCACATACAGTCAAAGCTTGCTTTGACACCCTTGATCAGAGTAGGAGAGGGGTGGTCAAACTTGGTGACCATCACTCTCTTTCCATCAATGGGGTGGGGGATGTATCACTGAAAATGTTTGATGGGGATGTTATCACCCTTAAAGATGTTAAATGGGTCCCTGAATTAAGGAGGAGTCTTATGTTTGAGTCTATTTTCCATTGCATGAATTATGACATCACAACTAGTAATGGCATTAAGAGAGTTTTTTGGAATGGTAAGTGCATTGTCAAAACCATTAGAAAGAAAGGCTTATATCATGTCATTACACCTGAAAATGAGTGCAATCTTCTTGCCAACTCTGCATACATGACTTCCTAGTTGACTAAGCTGTGGCATTGTAAGCTAGGTCATATTGGCAATAAGGGTCTTTATTATTTGCATAAGCATGGTTTATTATCGGAAAAACCTACTGGCCTGTCCTTCTGTGAGAACTATGTCTTTGAAAAAGCTACAAAACTGGCATTCTCCAAGTCATTGTACACAACCTCCAAGCCCCTTGAGTATGTTCATTCAGACTTATGGGGTCCTGCACAGGTGGACACAATTGGTGGGAAGAGATACTTTATTTCATTCATTGATCACTTCTCCAGGAAAGTTTGGCTCACTCTTCTAAAAACAAAGGATGAAGCTTTTCAGGCTTTCAAAACCTGGAAAACTAAAGTGGAGCTCCAAACTGGTAATAAACTTCTATGTTTCAAAACAGATAATGGCCTTGAGTTTTGTAACACTGCCTTTGATGACTTTTGCATGGAGAATGGCATTAGAAGGCAACTCACAGTGCCTAGCACCCCTCAGCAGAATGATAATGCTGAGAGGATGAACATGACACTGTTAGAAAATGCCAGATGCCTTCTCTTCACAGCAGGCATGAAGCACAGCCTCTAGGGAAAAGATGTTGTAACTGCATCTTATTTGATCAACAGATCTCCCTCTTCTGTCATTGGCTTCAAGACACCACAAGAGTTGTGGATTGGTAAGAAACCCAGTTTGTCATACTTAAAGCCTTTTGGTTGCACAACTTATGCACATGTTTCTCAAGGTAAGTTGCAACCTAGGGCACTTAAAGGTGTCATGCTTGGGTATCCAGAAGGAGTTAAGGGCTATAAAATCCTTGTCATTCAACCAGGAGGATATAAAGTCATTGTCTCACGAAATGTTACCTTCATTGAATCTGAATTTCATTTTAAAAGTGTGTTAACACCTAGAAATGAGAATACAAGTAATTCTGATCAGACTTCAAAGTTTTTTGCAACTGATGACCAGCTGCTGTCATCTACTAACTCTGAGGCAAGAGATGATGAGTTTAACATAGGATATGTCCCAACTCACTATAGATATTCTCTAGCAAACCCTACAATCCCAGTTGATGCTCCATTACAACAACTATAACAATTAGGAGGAGGAAATGATGAAGGACAACAACATGAAGAAAATGAAGAAAACACAACTCAGGGAGTACCTCTAAACCTTCAATCTTCTGCTTCTACTTCTGAATCTTCCAGTTCTTCTTCTAGCTCTTCAAATACTCTTACTTCTGTATTCTGCCTCAGCAGAACATTTAGACACAGTTGCTTGCTTCTTTGTTTTCCATGAAACCAAGGAGCTTCCAAAGAATACACAATATCATGTGAGTGATCTTGCACAAAATTGGCAACCACCCCAATCTGCATCACAGTACGCTGATAAGATCATGGAAGACTCTCTTGGATAATAAAGACCCATTGACATGGTCCCTTTTAAGTATATAACCACATGAATAGATGCATCAAAGTGTGGTTGCCTGGGCTCCGACATAAACTGGCTAAGATGTTGAACTACATATGATATATCATGACGAGACAAATTGAGAAACAATAACCTTTCCACTAGCCTCCTATACTTCTCAGGATCATGCAAAACAAGTCCACTATTTATGGATAATTTCAACCCTCTAGGAAGAGGAATTAATGCAGCCTTGCAATCCATCATTTCACTTTCTTCAAGAATATCAATAATGTATTTTCTCTAATGCAGTGTAGTACTATCTTGATCATGCGGAATTTCTAAGCCAAGAAAGTACCTTACTTGTCCAAGGTCCTTTATAGTGAATGCTCTGTGAAGGGCTTCCTTTGTCTGATCAATCAATTTACTGTCATCACCAGTGATTAATAGATCATCTATATACACCAAAGTAACCACAATGCCATTAGGAACATTCTTGATGAATAAGGAATAATCTTCACAAGATTGAACATATCCCAAGCTCATCAGAAACTTGCATAATTCTGTTTTCCATTGCCTTGATGCCTGCTTCAATCCATAAATGGATTTTTTTCAATCTGCAAACTTGCCCTGGCCTGTCAGTAACATAGCCTTCAGGAGGTGTCATGTACACTTCTTCTTCAAGCTTTCCATGTAAGAAAACATTGTTAACATTAAGTTGGTGAAGCTTCCAACTTTTGGCAGCGGTAACATCAATCGAAATTCTCACAGTAGAGAATTTAGCAACATGAGAAAAAGTGTGTTTATAATATTTTCCCTTGATCTGATTATATCCTTTAGCCACCAATCTAGCTTTATATCTTTCTATAGTTACATCAGGTCTGTACTTAATCTTGTAGACCCATTTACTTCCTATAGGTTTCTGATTAAGAGGGGCATCAACAAGCTCCCAAGTTCCATTTTTCTCAAAAGCCCGGAGTTCAAGATTCATGGCCTTTACCCAATTGCTATTTTGCACTGCCTGCTTATAACTGAAGGGCTCAGGCTCAGCCACCATACATGCAAATGACTTCAAGGTTCCCAGATCATGATCAATCCTATCTCTAAGGCATTCGGCAAGAAAGGATTGAGATAAAAAATTTCTCTGCCTGCCATATCTACAATCATAATCTCGCAGTCTCCCAGGAATAACATGCTCTCTAGTAGACCTCCTTAATGGATGAAATTCATTCAAGTCTTGTAAGATATCAGCTTTCATTTGCTCATTACTTCTTTCTGAAGCTAAGGAATCTTGGACTTGGGAAGGCAAAGGTGTCTGGGTAGAATCAACTTCTGCATCAATAAAGGAAAGTGGAGAATAACTCCCTATGTTACTAATGAGTTGATGTGTTACATGTGTATTATGTGGGGCAGGATTAACAAGAGGCAAAGCAGGTCTAATCTTCTGGCTTTCAACAACAACTTTTACTTGTTCTTTGAAAGGAAATTGATCTTCCTTAAACATAACATCTCTACTAACAAACACTTTTTTGTGACTCCATGTCCCAGAGTTTGTATTCTTTCTACCCAAAAGGATATCCTAACAACACACTTTTCCTTGCCTTAGGTTTCATCTTATCTCTTTTGTCATGCCCCACTGGTGCATAGCGTAAGCACCCAATAACTGTCAGTTCATCATAGTTGGTTGGCTCGTTAAATAACTTCTCATGCGGAGACATCCAGTTCAAAATTTCAGTGGGCATCTTATTTATGAGGTGAGTAGCTGCAAGCAGACACTCTCCCCAAAATCTTAAAGGCAAACCATCATGTATTCTTAAACATCTTGCTGTCTCAACAAGATGTATGTGCTTCATTTCCACTCTCTCATTCTGTTGAGGAGTGTAGGGAATAGTTTTCTGATTAACAATGCCATTAGAGGCAAACAAATCCACACACTTTTTCTGAACAAATTATGTTCCATTGTCTGTTCTCACACTCTTAACTGAGCTAGCAAACTGATTCTCAATTTAAGCCAGAAAATCACTTATTGCTTTGAAGACCTACAATTTTCTCTTAAGAAAGAGAATCCAAGTCACTCTAGTACAATCATCAAGAATTGTAAGAACATAGAAGCAACCATCATAAGTAACACATTTATATGGACCCCATAAATCCATATGCATTAGATCAAAAGGCTTATTGACAATATTCACACTTCTCTGAAATGGAAGTCTATGATGCTTAGATAAAGGGCAAGATTCACAATCAAAATTATCCAAAACTGAAGAACTAAACATCTTCAAGTGTCTCAACTTACCCACAAAGCTATGACCAAGCCTAGCATGAACAACTTCCAAACTTAAACTAGCTTTATTACAACTCTTCAAAAAACTCCCATGATCTTCTCTGCCATCATGATCCTCTGAGTGAATCTTGTATAATACATGTTCTCTGAATCCTGACAGAAGCACCTTCTTAGATCCATGGTCCCGGAAATAGCAATAAGATTTTGTAAATATGGCTATGAGACCAGTTTCATCAAGGATTTTCCCAACTGACAATAATTTGTGCTTAAAATCAGGCACTAGTAATACATCATTCAAATTAATTGCATCAGTCAACTGCATTTTCCCTTGTTCTGTTACAGAGTTATTTGATCCATCAAGTAATCCAATATGAACAGGCCTGTACAATTTCCTCTTTCTAGATAAAACATGGCAATCGGATATAATGTGATTTGTAGCTCTACTATCCACTATCTATTCACTCAGAGGTCTTTCTTTCAAGATTGTATTGGCAATATTAAAAGGAATCATACCTGCAAAGTTAGTAGATGAACCACTGCTACCTTCTATCTGATTCTTCCCTCTCATCTTCTTGAGAACTTCTTGA